>CM035226.1:80722736-81145378 GCA_020226215.1 Sindora glabra
TTTCTCCTTAAGCAATAGTTTGGAAAAGCTTATAAGTTCTAACAACGCAAGTATGAACCTTCGAATGTGAGATACTTTCTCAATAAATTATTTAAGGTCTTGAGATTAGTGGGTTGTAGCATTTTTAGTATGGTAACCACTTTTTTGCTATCCATTTTGATTTCATTTTTATACATTTAGCATCCTAAGAACTTGCTAAATAAAACTCTAAAAGTGCATTTTTATGAATTATGCTTTAAATGGTATTGCTTACATCATTTAAAAAATCTTCTCTGGTAACCCAAGTGACCTTTTTTCTTCTTTAACTTAACCATTATATCATCCACATAATCTTCCACAAAGTCATGCAACATGTCATGGAATATAGAGTAATGACTCTTTGGTATATAGCTCCTATATTCTTAAGATTGAAGGGCATCACCATATAATTAAAGTTACCCATATAAATCCTAAGTGTGGTTTTGATAACATTTCAAATGTACATTAAAATTTGGTAGTATCCACTAAAACCATTTAGAAATAAGGATATTTCATGGCCAACTGTAGAATCGACTAGTGCATCTACTTAGGGTAAGGAAATTCATCCTTGGGACAAGCCTTATTCAAATCCTTGAAGTCCACACAAATTCAAATTTGTTCATTCTTCTTTTTTACTTAAACAACATTGGCCAACCATGTTGGATGCTTGATTAGCTTGATGAATCCTATTTTGATATGCTTTTTGACTTTTTCCTTTATTTTTATCTTCACATCTAAAGGAAATTGTCAAGACAGTTGCTTAACCCATTTCTCACTTGGATAGACATCTAAGTGGTAAGACATTAGACTAAGGTTAAGGTTTGGTATCTCATGATATTTCTTTATGTAAACATATCCTTGAATTTTTTTTAGTAGCATAACCAATTTATCTTGCTATTCCATTTTAAGAACAATGTTGATGAAAGTTTGTTAGTCCTTATCTTCACTCCCTAAGTTTACCACTTCTAGCTTTTCATTAAAAATGTTTAAGGCTATCTTGCAAAAAAGGTAACTTTTTTTTTCAATTTCTCTTCTAATAGGGGGAATTCTATCTTTATGTCTTCAGGTACTTTAGGGTCCAAAGAATCTATAAGTGAAAATGATTGTGACTATTTTTCTTATCCCTTAAAACCCTTGTCTCGTCAGAAATGGTATAAGAATTTTTCTTTTACTGCTTTAGTGCAATGGATAATGAGATATTTTGGTTTAAACTTCTTGGTAAGTGGTCTAGCTTCTTTAATCTTATTTAAAGTGGTTGCAACAGAGGGATTTTTATTAGAACTTGCAAGTTAATTAAAGGATGAGTTATCCTTCTTGTAAGGATGTAATGCTTCTAGCATAACAATTCACATGACCTTATCCTTACTTATGCTAATAAGGATGCCTTAAAACTTAGTAATGACATTCATCCTTAACATGGATAATTCATCAAAATATATTACATTGTGAAGTAAGAGTATCCTTATCAAATGGAGTGTTTGTTACGTAAAGCTTAAAATCTTTCCCATTTTCCTTGACATATTGATGGAAGGTTGAAGGGATAGTTGATGAAATGCAACCATAAATGACCTAGCAAAATATGGTAGCTCCTCCCTTAATGACATAGAACTTATTAACAATTTTGATAGGCCCACTTCGAGGTTATGATTGATATAACTAACAATTTCAATTACATTGCCCTTGAAAGCATTTAAAATTGTAAGTACTTTTTGGATTTGCTCTTTAGAAAATTAATTCCTTTAACAAAGACATAGGTACAATATTAACTTTCATTCTATTATTTATCAAGGCTCAAGTGACCTAGTTCATTATATTGTAGCCTCTGAGTACAAGGACCAAGTATAGTTTGCATGGGCCACTTACTTGTTAACTTTTCTAAATATAATAGCATTATTATAAGTATGGACTATCTTTTATAAATTCCCACTAACAATACAACAATTATTGCCTCAATCATGTGAGATCTTGACTTAGTTTTGTTGAATTCAATAAGAATAAAGAATTAGCAAAAATTAAGGACTTAGTTAGAGATTTAGCTAGAGAATTATTAGATATTTCCTAAAATTGTTGCTTCTCTTCTATATATCTGACCAAGTCTACTATATTCTTTTTAGAGGATCCAAATTATTGGTTTCTAAACTCAAGGTAATCTAAAGTGGTAAGTTGATGGTAATATTTGGTGGAAGGCAATCATTTCATTGTCATTGTAATGTTTTAGATGCTTTTTTGACTTCTTGTTGCTTATTTGAGGTGGAGATCAGAAAGGATAATGATATTGTTGCCATTGATTAACAATCTTTAAATTGGAGTTTAAACCATGAAGAGGAGTGAATGAAATGTAATGCGAGATGATATGAAAAGGAAAATAAGGAAAAAGGTCAATATTGTAAGAAAGAAAAAAATGTAATTGATATAATCAAATTAAAATCAATAAAATAACTAAATAAGTTGATATATAAGTGAACCACATATTTAACAATACGCAAAAAGAAATGATAAAACAATTAATTATTCTTGTAGAACAAAATGTACATCAAACATTATATAATAAAAATAAATAAATAAATGATGCATAACAAAAGAGATAATGAAAGTACATTGTGCATTATAACATCATGATCTCATAAGATAAGCAAATAAACATGAAGTAATATGGTAAAGTAAATGACCTCATATGTCCTATTAACCTAGGTAACTTAGGTTTCTCCTCCCTAAGGGATGGTTTTAAAAGAAGGCTCTATGTTGTACTAAAATATCTATGGGTAGTATACTAGCTCACTTAAAAAGTCCCTAAATTGTCCTTACTATCACTTACACTTGAGTTAACAAGGCTTTCATCTTCACTTGTCATAGGCTACTAATAAGATAAGTCCAATTTAAGCAGGGGTTTTCATGATCTCCAAGATAGAGGCTGAAACCACATGAGGATACACTACTTTGATCCCAATCTAATCTTAAAAAGTATCAACTTAGCTACAAAACTCATGTTTGTAAGTGCATAATGCACAATGTGTGCAAGGGCACACATCCATTATTTTGGCATATCGATTCACATTACATAATTGTAAAAGATGGATGAAATCAAAATAAATCATAGATATAAATAAATCAAGAAAATAATTAAATTAAAATTGCATATTATAATGAAATGAAGAATGAATAAAATTAGAATGCTAAAAAGAATATTATATATCAAAGAGATATTAAGGAAAGGGGAAAAAGAATAAACTAATAAATGGATAAAAAATTAAGAATGTAAAAGAAGATATCTAAGAAAGTAAAAAAAAAAGAGACAGATGACAAACAAGAACAAATAAATTAAAAAAATAGTGATATAAACATAGATATATCATAGAAAATTAGATAGATAAAACAAAAACCATGAAACAAAATATAAATGGAAGCGATAAAAATTAGATAAAAAAAATAAAATATGTAAAATAAAAGAGAAAAAAAAATAAGAAAATAGAAAAAAGGAAAAAATTTAACTAAAAAAATATAAATAGATAAATTAACTTAGCTTGACCCTTTAAATTATTTTTCAGTGGAATCACCAAGCTATCATGACATCATAAGTGTTGACACAAATTTAAAATTTTATGTTATAATTTTGCTTGATTGGTAAGAGATTTTATCTAATTTTATTTTAACTTTAGAGTTGCCACCAATCTTTTATCAACATATGATTAGCCACCTAAAATGTTTAATTAATTCTAACAACCTTATTATGTATATTAGAATTTATGAACATAAGTCTACATACCAAATTTAGGGATTGAAAATTTGGTTACATATAAAGAAGGTATTAATACCCTTACAACACCCATCTAATAGATGTACCTAACAATTTATATACATTATTTGATTGGCTAAATTTACTCATCAAGAATAAATAAAAATAGAAATTAAAAATGATGAAAATATCATAATGATTACAATAGAAGAATAAATATGAACTTAAAGTTATTTAATAGTTATATTCGTTATAAGAAAAACTTTTTTAAATTATTTTGAAAGAAGCTAACTTGATCTCTTGAAGTCAATTGAAAAAAGAACTAGATTTTATGAATGATCTATTTTAATTTACAACTAATAAAATAAAAATGCAATATTCAAATTTAATATACATAATCCAAAGTATTACAAACAAAATGAAATTAAAAGAAAAAATAGAAAAACTATATTAATAAAAAAATAATATAAACAATAGTAATAATTATAACATAAAAAATTAAAAGGATAACAAAAAATTATAATATATTTATTTGTTTATTAATTAGATTTTTTATGAAAAACTTCCTTAAATTACTCAAAAGAAGTTGATTTAATCTCTCCAATTAAATTAGAAAGAGAAATATTTAAAAAGATAAATTATTAACATACAATAATGATAAGTATATAATAGAAAAAATAATGATAATATTTTTATTTATTAATTATATTTATTATGAAGAGATTCTTTAAATTTATTGAAAGAAGTTATTTATATTCTTCCTTAAAATTAATAATGATAATAACAAATAAAAATTAATATATTTTTATTAATTATACTTGTTGTGATGAGCTTCCACAAATTATTTGAAAGAAACTTTTATTATTCTTTTACGTTATATAAATAAATTATTAACGTTGAATTTAGTTTGTTTTATGAAATTTGATTTGGGAAATTTGATTGTGAAGTGGATATTTGTTTTGATTTGTGTATATTAATGCAAGGTGTTTTGCTACTTGCTTTATCGTAAAGATAAGCAACATATTAACAATATATTTTAGATTATTAATGGATTTTTGAATATTTAAGCCTTTAATTTTTCAAAAACTTCTAGATTAATGACAGATTCACTAACGAATAAAAAATTAGTGACAAAATTTTTCTTCACTAAGAACAATTACTAATGAATAATCCATCATCAATTTGCTACATAGTCATAGGTTGTAAGTCATTGGTGTTGCAAATTTAGTGATGAAGTTAGTAATGGATACAAAAATTTGTTGCCAATTCAATTACCAATGCTTGATTTAATATTGTCTTTAAATCTATCACTAATTTATTTTGCAACAAATTCAGTAAAATTAGTGATGAATTTTTCTATCTCTAAGTTGTGAGATTTTTTAATGGGTCCAATTAAAAATTAAATAGAGAATTTGGTTATTTACTTTAAAAACATAATTTGAATTTATAGGGAGTTAGATTATACATGATTTAGGGTATCATAATTTCTCCTCAAATTTAAAAAGATCAAAATCAAATATCATTGATTATGGTAAGAGTATAAATAAATCGATTCAATAGTAAAACATAGGTATGCAATTTTTTAATTTAATTGAAAAAATAAATATATTAAAATAAGCTTGTAAATTTTAAATATTTTATTTCTTAAAATTTAATTAATGAATTTTATTTTAATACTATAATTATAATATTTTATTTTTAAATTTATATTTTAGCATTAAGATAATCTATAACTTCTTTTTTTTAGCAAAATATAATATTTTCTATTTTATAGAGTTAAACATTTTTTAAAAAGTAAAAAATTATTATTAAAATTCTTAATAGAATTTTAATTATAATTTAAATATAAAATATTTTAAAAAATATTTTAGATATTTATATTTATAAAGAGAGTGTATATGTGCGTGGAATGTAGACAAGTTGAGTTTTGTTTGTTCGAGCTTAAACTTGACAAAATCAAATAAGTCTGACCTTGATTTTGAGCTCGAGCTTATCGAGCTTTCAAAATTCAAGCCTGAGCTTTAACTCAACTGTGAAATGAACTTAATTGAGCATAAATGTGTTATAACATATTATATGATTCTTTTTAGTTAATAAGAAAAAAAAGTAAAATAGTTTCTTAGCACAAATAAATGACATAACAAATATGAATCTCATTCTAATTTAAAAATATACATAAAAAATAATCAAATTTTAATATTTGAACATTGCATAATAATTATATATGTAACAATATATGCAAAAAAATTATTATTAGTAATTCCTTTAATTTTTTAAATAACTTAAATATAAACCATTTGGGTTCAAGTATTAGAGCTATAACTTTTTTTTACTTTTATAAAAAAAATAAGAAATTTTTTTGTTAATATCAAAATATCAAGTAATTAAATAAATGATAATTTAATACAATTATAAAGAACATAATAAGAGAAAATTACATATTAGAGCTCATTTAGATTCGTAAACATCACAAGCTTTGTATTTTGAGGCTTAAACTTGACTTATTAACTATATGAGCTTGGCTCATTTAGGTTCAAGTTTGTTTAACTTAAACACAAATTAAACTTTTTAGAGTCAAGTTCAAACTTTTCATAGATTTATAGACACATGGAAATGGATATAAGGGCTTAGAATACTAGTAAGGTAAAGGTAGCTTTTACAAATATGGATAGAAAAGCATCTTTGACAAAACTAATCCATTATTAAACATCGATGCCTGATTGGTTAGCCTGGATAGGCTCATCACTAGGCATGTCTATTATAAAAATAAGGTACAAGGTGTTAACTAAGCAATAAAATACTAGTTTGGTTCAAAACTCCTTTCAATAGGTAGAAATCTAAAATCCATCATTGCCTACTAGATTTTTAATTTTTTTTTGCGAAAATTATGTGTTAATGCCTTACCTATAAAAGTTGTTATGCAAAATAAAAACATGCAAGTGGAGGAAAATTATGTATTATGTAATAAAACTTCTAAAATAATGAATCACTTATTTCTTTAATACCATTTTGCCAAGCATTATGGTTTTATTTTGCTTTCAATATTAAAACTGAGCTGCTACAACCTTAAGATGTTAAGTTTTGGCTACAAACTATTCTACAAGTAAGGCAAACACTTCAAGATATTAATAGTAGATAATTTGCCAAATTACAATTGTATTATATGTTATTTGGTACTTGAGAAATAAAACTCCATTAGATTTGAAGAAATTAGCATCTAGGAAGCTATACATTTAGTCAAAATTTTGTTTGCATAATATATTGTTGGAATTTTCCATTAGGACCTCATGTTAATTTATAAATTTAATTTTTAATGTCAATATTATTTAAGACCCAAACTAAGTAACTATTAAAGTTATAGGTATAATGTGATACTTAAGCCCAATCCTATGATAGATAGAATCAATGACTTAGCTTCATTAATTATTATTACTATTAAAGGTATCCACTTCTCTAACCCTAACACTTTGCATTCATCTATCAATATATAGAAAAATAGAATTCTTTCTCTATTAGAGAGCACGCGAGTAAAGATTTTGCAAAAAAAAGAGTTCCTTTTCACCTTTTCTTTGTCTATATCAATTTTTAGGAATGATTTCTAGCTGCTAATTATTTATGAATTGTAGAAGACATAAATCAAGTCTTAGAGGTTTTTCCATGTATAAAGTCAAAGATGTTCTAAATTATTTAGGTAAGGACATAAAACTTAATTTTGTCTTCTATATAATTTTAGTAATTTCCTTTCTAGGTTGCCTATTAAATTCAAACTATGATATATAATCAACGATTTAGTAAACTCTCAAATAAGGAAAGTTTTTCAACAATTGGTATTAGAGCTAGGTTAATTATGTTTCATGGTTAAATTTAATGCACAAATTAAAATAAATATGGATATGCCTTTGCATATTTTGGGATGTATGTTTTGCACTTATTTTCATTTTTGCACTTTTAAATTGTGGTTGTTATTTAAATGTTATGGAAGCAATTAGGACAAAAATTTTATTGAGAAAAAAAGTGTTTTAAAATAAAAATGAGAAGAATTAAATTAAACTAAGATTAGTGTGAAATTATATTTTAATAAGTGTATAATGAAACTTAGGAAATGATTTTCCATTTTTACCTTTGAGACCTTGCAAATTATGAAAATACCTTCAAAATATTCACTTCTTTATAACTCCTTTTAGCCCACAATGAAACTCAATTTCATTCTTCCCCTTGGTTTACATTTCCCTTTCCCTATAGTAATTTCTTCTTCTCTTCGTTATTTCAACAATATTTGAGCTAGAAATTTCAAGTAAAATATCATTGATTCATCCTCAAATAAGGTATTTCATTTTAAACATAAGCTTGATTAATAGTTTCTTAAAGTATTATGTTGGTGAAAGAAAAAAAATGGGGATTTGAATGTTTATTCTAATTTTGATGTTGTGCAGGGAAAATAAATCATTCTCTAACCTTTCCTTATCTCCACCATTAAATTGTAAGTAGGCAATCTACTTATGTTTCATATTTTACAAAATCTTCATGCTAGAATGTAATATTCCCATTTTAAATATAAAGTTGTATAAATTTTAAGATTTGTGAAAAAATTATTTATTTGATTAATATTGGTTTTAAATTTATTTTCCAAATTAAAGGTTCTAAAATATTGAAAATGATATTTATGAAAATACTTGAAATTTATTCATTTTTTTATATTGCCATTAATAATTTAAGATTAGTTTAAAATAATTTTTTATAAAGAATTTCCTACAAGTTGAAAATAATTCAATGATAGGAGCAAAAATTTACAAAATAAATTATTGTATTTAATAAATTACTTATAAAAATTATGGAAGTTTGAAATAGATTTATTTTCTTAAATGACCATTATTAAATCAAAATTTATTTAAATAGTTTCTGTGAGGATTTCTTTCACAAGTTAGAAATAATTTTAGTAATTATGAGTACGAAGATTTATGAAATTAATTATTTGTACTCAATAAATTAGTTTTGAAACTTAAAAAAAATAATTATTTTGAAACTTTTAAATTTATTGGGCTATTATAGATATGTACATTTATATGTATGTATTAGGGAAGGATGGAAAATATAGGAGATGGAATTTTAAATGAAATAAGTGAAAGTGAGTTTTCAAACATATCAATGCTAGGATTTTTTTAAGAATAAAATAATAAACGGATGAGATTTTGTGAAAAGAAATGAGCTTATGTACATGAGAAGCATGGGATAAAACCTCAAAGCTCTTTTATTTATTTTTTCCTTTTTATTTATGTATTGCTGCCTCTCTCCTTCATATATTTTTTTAACAGTAGTTTTTTCTCACTCCTCACTCTTTCTTTCCACCACTTTACCTCCCTCTCTTTTGCTATGCTCTTCTTTTTTTTCCTTTTCAAGCTTCTTTTTCATGTGAATCTGCTATAGTCACACTACTACTTTCTCGTTTTGTTTCGTTGCACATCGCTCCTTATTTTCTTCTTCAGCCAGCTTCAGTTAGGCGTAGTATTATGGAAGCTAATGTAAGCTAGTGGGAGGTTGCATGAGAAGTGGTAGCCAGCTAGGTCACATGAACTTGTGGCCACCCTTCTCATCACCGTTTTCATTTCCTACGATGGTTCTTTGATGACTTTCTGGCATATGCTCCTCTTTCTATAGATTTTAGTCACAGATTAACTATGGGAGCATGATTTATGCTGGACAGCAACATGGGGAGCTCGTGTTCTTCTTCAACCGCTAGTGTTCCAGTGAACTTTTTCTGCCAGCAAGCTTCGATTAGGCACTTTTAAACTAGGTGATCATTTCTATAGCATAAAATTTTAATTTTTATGATGAATTGAAGTTTAACTCAATAAATCCATTTTTATGCATATTTGAGATAAATGATAAAGCATGTAAAATATAATTTTTAAGTAATAAAGTGTTAAAATAAAATGATTGAAATATGAATAGAATATTTTGTTTTATTATAATGGAAGATTTATGCAAAAGTTAAGAAAAACTCATTTTGTATATGTTTGAAATATATAGTGATGGCTTAGGAAATTGAAGTTTTATGACATAGGTTGTTGAACTAGGAGGATTATAGTAAAAATGAAGTATTATATTTTAATATTTTGAAAGATTTGAGTTTGGACCAGAAAATCCCATTTATACATATATATTTTGAAAACATGATGATAGTTTAAGAAAAATAGGATTCCATGTTGTAGAATATTGAAGTAATATGATTGGAGTTTTTATATAATTAATTTCTATATTTTTAGGAAATTTGAAACAAAGTTAAGAAGAAAATACATTATGCCATATATATATACACCTTAAGAGACTTGGATGATAACTTAGAAGTATAAGAGTATTATGTTACAAAATGTTGATAAAACATTATTGGAATATGACTTAAGTTTCCATATTTTGGTTTAATCTATATTGGTTTAGAAAGATTTCTATAATAAAAATTATTTTGAATTTTAAAAGTTAATATTAGAAAATAAAAAGAGCCTATAAACATAGAAATTATCACACTATGATTTGAGTACAAAATTATAATGGTTGGAAAAGAAATACGTAATACTCATATAAGTGATGTTTGTAAACTACAAAGTAGGAATAAAGGATGATTAGATATATAATAGGAAGTTAGATGTTATGATTAGCTCTTGGAATAATGGTTTAAAAAGAAAATAAAGAATGCTTATTTATTTATAAATTACTCTTGTAGATTACAAATAAAAAGACTAGCTGCAAATTGAACTTGAATGCTTCAGAGTAGACAAAATAGGTGGATTCGAGCAAGTGAGTATATATCTACTTTAAACTAATAATTTATTAATATTTAGTTCATATAATGTTTATGTAATCTCTTTTATAAGTAACATGAATTACTTAATCATCTACCTAAGAATCCTTAATGGTGTAAGTATAGAATATGGATCATCATTACCTTACCCTTCATGTAAGTAATAAGACTATAGATATCTGTCGAGTAAATGTGGAGTTGCGTAGTGGAAGCATGGTAGTGTTCTTACCCTTTGATAACTAATTATGATGAGATTAAAATTGTTGTGACCATGCAGGAAGGCATGGTAATGTTAACATATTATACATTGTAATGTGTTCTAATATTGCCACATGATGTTATAAATATTATATTGTGATTTATGCCTTGAGTAGCATTGAGAATAGGAACTTGACAGGGCTAATGATGTGAAGCCGGATAGGAAATTCTCTTCAAATAATTGAGAAAGTATAAAATTGATTTTGAAACTAAAAGTGACTATATGTTTAGTGTAACTAGATGTATAATATGATGTAATGTTGGAAATTGTCTATCATTAGATATCTCTGTTTGACGTGATTGCAAAGACTTGATGTGATTGTGATAATTTGTTTACATTTGAGCCTTAATAGTTGTTTTTGAGTGTGATACCTTTCTAGAATGGGTAGTATTCAATATTGAGTTCTATAGAAAGTTGAGATTCCTATGATTGAGTTATGAGAAACAAAATTTAAGTTATATGCAGCTAAATTACCATTTTAGGGCATAGTTGCATATATTTCAAAAATTCAAGAAAATAGGTTCACTAACATTTTCTAATTTAGTATATGATTAACTTGTGATTATTATATATATATATATATATATATATATATATATATATATATATATATATATATATATAATTGATATCCTGTAAAATAATGATAGATGTATGCTCACTAAGTTCTCGCAACTCACTCTATTCTATTTTAAATGTTTTCAAGTTGAAATAAGCATATTTGAACTTGTTGCATCCATGAAGAAGTAAAGACCACCTAAAGTGAAGATTTGACAGTTGAGTTTCATTTAAATTAGAATCAGCTTTCCAGTAGAGAATCTATTGAATTACATGATGTATTGAATTGATTGTATATGTATAAATGTAAACTATACTATATTTTATGTGTTTGATGGTCTTATCTGGTAATAAAATAAGTTTCAATATTATACAACATGTAACCTTCAAGAAATACCTAAAAATAAAGGAGACTCTGTCTATTTTTCTATAAAAATTTTAAAGTAAAATTTTAAGTCCTCTAGAATTTAGAAACTCTCGTTAAATAAAAAGAGTAAAAATTGTTAAGGCTTATGAAAGCTAGTAATAGGGTTCATACTAATCATAATCAAAATTGGCTCATGACATAGAATAACTAAGTACTAGAAATTTAGGAATTTTTTGATATAATCGATGAATTATGATTATCCTGGATGATCATGATGTTTTGTGACTAGAATATGAGTTTAATTAAAGGTATTATGTTGATAATAGGGCATATTATTGTATATGAGTTTGGATTCGGGAAATTTAGCATTTTAAATAGTATTTTCACAGAAAATCTGCATTTCTACAAGTGATATTCGAATATATACTCAAGTATAGCACTAGAATTCACTTTTAGAAGCATATACTTGAGTATTCTTAAATTTTTGCTCTTTAGATAGCAATACTTAAGTATATACTCAAGTATGGCTTTTAGAGTTACTTTTGGACTACCATATGTGAGTTTATACTTTGAGTATAAGGGGAGAACTCGTCTCTCGACCCTTATACTTGAGTACAGACTTTAGTATCACACTTTTGTATGTCTAGTTTAGTTATTTTATGATAATATGAGTTAATGTATATTTATATAACTTCTATAGTTGTTTAATAATTATATGGATATTGTTATTTATATATTGAGGATCATATTCCTATGGAAGATTTTTTTTTTTACTTAAATTGTATTGTGAATGGTAGTTGTGGAAGGGGATGAATTATATACTTGAGATATGAATTAATACCAAATCTAGGAAGCCATTTGTGAGGGGTATAAGGCAAACCGTGAAAGGACAAGAATGGTATTTGTGAAAGGTATGTCAATGATCTAGATAGAACAAGATAGTTTAGCAATTTCCTTTGTTATATTTATATGAGTTTGACATTATGATTTGCCTTATGAGAAATTATGATATTAAATATGAACTCATAATGCAAGGTAAGATTAAAAATTTTCATGAATGTTTGTTTGCTAAATAAATATATTGTTTACTTATTGAGTCAATGACTCACTCTTTAGTTGTTTTCTTTTTGCAAATGCTCTTATAAAAGCTTAATTTCCACTCACAGCTCAAGAGTAAGTCTCTAGTGCACTACTTATTAGGGTAGCTATAGTTATGTTGTAGTTTGTGCATTGAAACACTTAGGCTTTATAAAATATTATTGTTATGAAATAGTAAAAATACTTAAATGCAGATATTATATTTATGTTAATGTTTGCAAAAATATGTTTACATTTCTAGTAATTATGTTATGGTACTAATTTTTTAGGAGTAAATTATGAAGGTGGAAATTGATGAATAGGTTCCACCCCACTCATAGCTAGGTGGGTCATGACAAAGTTAGTATCAGAGTATAATTTATGATTAATAGAAAAAAAGGAAGCCTAGGATAGGTTAATTAAAGGGTGATTATGATTGCCTATTTGGGTGTTGGATAAAACTATATCAGTGGTATATGTACAATTGAGATCACATTTCACTAATACTATTTTGGCAAACCCTAAATTGTATGAATGTTTAATGGTGGAGCTTCTTCATAAAAATAGTTATTATTAATATGTATTATGTCTAAATGATTGGAAATTTTAGGAATTAGGAGAAATAGCAAAATCTGGTAACCATTGAGTTAGTGATCCCAGTGATGGAGAGTCATCAAGGGGTTCTTAGGTTCAAAGTGGCTTTAGCATATTTCACTTAGGGAATAATATAGGAAGAGATGGAATATCATTGTGTAGGGTAGCAAAAATAATAAGTTCCTGGTTGCTTAATAAAAGTTATAAGAATGAATCTTATAGTCTGATAACTAAATGATAGTAATGATGGTAAGCGAGAACCTAGAAAACTATAAAGACAATTATGACTAAGTTTACTCTTGAAGAATCATATATAGATTATAAAGTTATTAAAGTGACAAAATTCAAAGTTTTTATATTATAAATCTTGAGATTGCCATAGGGAATGATTGCATTGATTAGATTATTATAAGCTTTATAATTTTGAATAGTCATATGATTAAGGTGAATTCAATGAGAAAGTTAATGAGTGTGTATAAAAAAATTATATTCAAGAAAGGTTTTATGATCTAAGCTGAAGAAGTAATAATTTAATAGAAATTAGGTGAATAATATTGGCTAAAATAGGTATAATTAATAGAACATATGTTGATGAGGAAAATAATGTATAAGATTGAGAATTGAATTTATGATAAAGCTTAAGGATTTAGTGAAATTAAAACATTAGAATTAAAGGTGAAAGAGGAAAATTGGATGTGGACATTATACCATGGATGAGTCAACTTAACAATTAAGAAAATAAGTTAGCATATGATTGTAAGAATGAAAGCATAATAAGAAATGACCTAAGGATATAAAGGAAAGAACAAATGACTAGAAGAGGTTAGATTTTGTTATGTCATAAACTCATAAGCAAGAACCAATTAGGTGTTAAGAAATAGAAGAGGTGAAAATTAAGAATGAGGGATGTTTGTGATGGAATTAAACTTAAAATACAAAAGTAAAAAAAATAGTAGATATCTGATTAAGTTTAGGATTAAGTAAAAGATAATGCACCTATTGATTAGGCAAGGATATTTTAACATTTAGACAAAGAAAAAGAAAGATGGATTAGATTAATTTAAATAACAAATAATATATGGGAGTAAATTATATTAGTGTCAATTGACAATGTATAGAATTAGTGCCCTTATATGTATGTAAATATATGGTTATATGTATAATGAAACCAAAATTATTACCGTAGTTTGTTCTAAAGAATTTGGGGACAAATTCTTTACAAGGGAGATAACTATTAACTATTTAGTAAATTAGGATTTATCTTCATTTCTTTTATTACTACTTTTAAAATATGGCAACTACTTAATTTTTGTGGACGCAAATAGGTAAGAATTTTATTTGGAAAATAGAGTTTTAAGATAAAAATGGGAAGAATTAAATTGAATTAAGGTTAGTATGAAATTGGATTTGAATAAGTGTGTATGGACAGAATTTAGGGAATAATTATCCTTCTTTACCCTTGAGACCTTGCAAAATTATAGAAATATGTTCAAAATATCAACTTCCTTATAACTCCCTTTAGCCTATAATTAAAACCCATTTCCTTCTTTTTCTTAGCTAATCTCTTTTCCTCCCTATAGTAATTTCTTCTCCTTTTTATTATTTCAACAATATTTGATTTTGAAATTTCAAATAAAACATCATTTATTCATCTTTAAACAAGGTATTTCCTATTAAAAATAAGTTTGATTGATAGTTTCTTGAAGTTTTACGCTAGTGAAAGGAGAAAATAGGGATTTGAATGTTTATTCTAATTTTGATGCTATCTAAGGCAACCTAGATATTCCTCCAACACTTCCTCATCTCTATCAAATTATAAGTAGACAATATATACATGTGTTTATATTTTACAAGATTTTCATTTTAGAATAATTAAATGTTAAACATTTAGTAATATGCTTAGACCTATTAAAACGGACTAACCTAATCTTACTAAGCTAACCCAATGGGTAAAAATAAAATGTCGGACTAGTCACAGGTCAGGCTACTTTTTTACTTGATTGGATCTAAATTGGATTGCTACAGTACCAGTACTAGTACCAATCCCAAATCAACATTTATCAGGTAAGTTTTTATAATTTATTATATTTTATTATTATTATCATATTAATTATTTACTTATTATTAATTTTACATCATTAATTAATTAAAGTCTATTATTATTTATTAAAAATAATTATATATTACTATTATGACTTAAAATTTTATTATATATATCAGTGAGTCATATATATTACATATGAAAATAAATATATATTTAATCAAAATAAATATATATTATTAAAATATAGTAAATGGATGAATTTACATTTAATAATATATATATTTAATAAAATAATTTAAATTTTATATTGATCAAGAATTTTATATTATATATTTATTTTAAATTATATATTTATTTTATTTAATAAAATAAATATATGTTATTAAATATATATTAATCAAGTTTCAAGTATTATATATAAAAATAAATATATTTAATAATTTATATATTATCAAATATATAGAAATAAATAATATATTAATAAAAATAAATAATAATGTATTATATTATATATATGTATATAATATATTTAAAATTAATATTAAAATTATTTATTTAAAATTTTAAATAATTTAAAATTTTAATATTAAAGTACTAATTGAAATTTTGATATAATTATTTATTTTTATAAACTTTTATAATATATGTTGATAATATTAAATACATAAATTTATTAATTTTAATATTAAAAATTATTTTATATTACTCATATATATAATTTTAATATATATATATTAAAGTATAATTTTAATATACTAAAATTATTATTTTAATATCTATATAAACCTTAAATATATAATAATAAATTATTTATTTATTACTTACTACTATTACCAATCTAACATGCTAACCTAATAACTTGATGAGTTAACACTTACCAGTCCTAATCCTTTATCAAGTCAAGCTGACCAATCCTAGTCCCTTACTAGATCGGGCCACTATTATCATTTTTCATACCAGTTTCAGTCCTAAGTCAGGCAAAATTACATCAGTCTCAGGCTAATCCGTTAAACTCAACCTATTTTAACAGCTTTAAATATACTAATTGATTGTGTGCATTGTATATGTAGTGGATGATTATAGTTTTTTGTGACTAGAATATAAGTTTGGTTAAAGTTATTATGTTGATAATGCGTTATTGTATATGAGATTGGATTTAGGAAATTTTAACCTTTTGAACAATATTTTCATAGAAAAATTGCATTTCCATGGGTAATACTCAAGTATGGCATTTGAATTCACTTCTTAGGACATATACTGGAGTATTTATAAAACTTTTCTATTTGGATGGCCATACTTGAGTGTGGCATCCAAAGTTACTTCTAAACCACCATATGTAAGTCTATACTCAAGTATAAGGGCTGAAACTAGTCTCTGAGCTCCTATACTTAAGTAGTACACCGTTATATTCCTAATTTAGTTATTTTATGTAATATGAGTTAATGTATATTCCCATAGGGGATTATACTTTTACTTAAATTATAATGTGAATGGTTGTTATGGAAGGGTGAATTCTATATTTGAGATACGAATTAGTACCAAATCTAGGAAACCATTTGTAAGAGGTATAAGGCAAACTTTGGTAGGATAAGGATGGGGTTTGTGAGAAGTATATGGATGACCTAAAAGGCATAAGGTAGTTTACTCGTTTCTTTTATTATATTTATATGAATTTGACACTATGATTTACCTTATAGAAAATTGTGACATGAAAGATAAACTTGATTATGTAAAGGTATGATTAAGAATTCATATGAATGTTTGTTTGCTAAATAAGTTAATTATTTTCATATTGAATCAATGACTTACTTAGTTGTTTTCTTTTTTTTTTTTTTTGATAAATCCTCTTATAGGAGCTCCACCTCTCTTATGATATCTCTTATCTTTACCCTTTTTATTTTCTTCAACTTCACCACATCTACTTCTCATTTTCTTCCCTTTTCATCCTCTCATCAAATTAAAGTAAGAAAGCATTAAATTATTTAACCAATCAAGGTAATAATACTATCATTATTTGAATTTTTCTTCATCATCTTTTATTTTAATGAGGATTAAAGCCATTTTAGTCCCAAAAAGGGATTTGGAACCATAACTAAAGAAACTCTTGATTTTAATGTGATTTAGATGAATGAATATTCTAGTTTAGGTCTTGGTTTTGTTAGGAATTTGTTAGTTTTTCCTATGTATTGAGTTCATATGATTTTGTTTAAAATGTGTTGATCTATGAAGTTTAGATTGAATTTAATGTTAAAGGTAGCTTGCATGAAGTGTTACATATATGTATTGATGAATGGATAATGATTTGTTGAGTAATAAATGAATTAAAAAGACATTTAATGTCAAGTGAATGCAGAATTTTTGAAGAAAAATATAGAATCTTCATACATAAATTAATTCAACAATTAATTCTCTTTTCCTAAAAATTATGATTCATATATAAGTCAGTTTGAAAATCAATTTATCATTTTCCAAATCAAAAATTTTGCCATGAATCAATTCTAAAATTAATTATCCATTTCTAAAATCATAAATTACACCTTCAATCACTTTTAAAAGCAATTCATCCAGTCCTATTTCACATTTTAATGATTTTAACTAACTATAATTGATCTTTTAATGCTTGTTTAACCATAAAATAAAATTGTAAGTAGAATAATGAGGATATTACCTCTCTACAACATATGTATGACTATTATACATAATAGTTGCTTAGAATAACATACAATTAGAATGATGGGGGCATTTAATGCATAATAAATAGTCATAAAAAAGGCGTGGTAATATTGCTATTCATAAAACAAGTTATAAATTGAATTGAAATGATATAATGAAATAAATTGTATTGAAAGGACAATTATGCCATGATAGGTAATGAGATAAAATGATAGGGTAGATTATATAATAATATGAATTTATGCACTACGATTTGCATGCAATGTTTGTAAAGGGATAAGGTTAATTCAAAAGGAACAAAGATAGAGTTTATGAAGGAATAAGATTGACTTGAGAGGCATAACGTAAAAACTTGTTTGATATATGTGATATTAAAATTGTTATTTGATGATTTAAGAATGTCTTGTTTTGAAATGTGATAGGTGAAACCCCAAAAAGGTAATTAGATGTGCAAATGATCATAGTAAAGGTAAATAGTTGGTTATTCCATACATAAGGTTTGGAGTAACCTAGAAATTTAAAAATGTTAATAGTTAATTCCTTACATTTGTATTTAATCATTTTAAATTATTTTATATGGATTGATAAGTAGAATATTCCTCACTAAGTCCCATATTTATTGCTTTATGAGTTTAACATTTCAGATATTCAATAGGATATTCCTGTTCCACCATAATAATAAGTAAAACACTTTCCTTCAAGGCTCTTGATATCTATCCTTTTGGCTGATTAGCAAGAGATCTAAAATTGGTACACTTGTATATGTAGGATTATGGATTTAAGTAGCATAGTAGGCTAAGTTACTTTGGATGAATAGGATATGGATTTATAATTTACATAGTCTAGATAACTTATACTTCATCTCTAAAGTTTACAAGTTAACTAAACTATTTTTTAGCAAACTTTTTACCATGTAATTATTTCTTCAAAATGAATGCATGATCGATGTTCCTTAATGAATAAGTAATACATACTTTGTAATGTTTACCAATGTATATTAGATCAATTAATATGATTATTGGAAGAATAATCCTATATCAATCATTAGCAAGTTGGGTCATGACAGGATTTTTAATAGGCACATATTTTTCCTATGTTTTGGTGTTTTGAGAAAAATCTTTGAAAACATAATTATGCATTCCAAATATGGATGTCTTCGCTATATGAAATGTTCATCCATATATACATGTACTATGAGTTTTCTGTCATTATCACTTTTCCTTTCTTTCTTGATAACACTATACAAAAGTAATTTTTAATAAATTTTCTTCTAAAATTCAAGTTTTTGAATTAAAAAACATTGCCTCTAAGGAATGAGTTTTTTGGATAATTTTTTAAGGTGAAAACTATTTGATAAATTAAAATTTCCAGAAGTTTTTATGGAAACTTCATTACTAATCTTGGGAATTATATAATTCATTTTCTAATGTGTTTTTAGATTAGATATGGATCATATTAGCTTGAAAACATACTACCAGAAGAAATGGAACTATTTAAACATAAAATTACTATAGATAATAGTTAGGAAATTCATGGGTTTATCCTAAAATTTTTGGAAAATTTGGAAAACAAATTTAATGCATTTTGGATTAAAATTTGATTAGGTCAATTAGAAAAACCATTTCAAAATGATTTAAAGTAAAACACACATGAAATTCAAGTGAAATAGGGCCAAGTCCAATCTAAGTCTACAACTGGGTTAGATAACCTGGGTTATAGAACCATAGATAAGGAAAAAGATGAATAGTAACTATAAGTGTGATGCCCATGTGCATTAACAATGTATAAGGTACCTGCACCACCCTCTAGGTGGAATTTTGAGAAAATGATTACATTGTATTACTTCACCTCCAAGTACATAATTATGGGAATTTTTCTTGTATTTTTGCATAATTACACATATTTTTTGGAGCAAAATTTGCATGAAATTTATGTGAAATAAGGATAAGTGCGATCTAGGTTTATAATTCGATTAGATAACTCAAGTTATATACTCATAAATAAGGAAAAAAATGAATAGTGACTATAAGTGTAATGCCTATATGCATTAACAGTGTGTAAGGTCCCCGCACCCTCTAAGTGGAATTTTGAGGTGCTTCACTTTCTAAGTATATAATTAGGGGTATTGTTCTAGAATTTTTTGGAGTTAAATTTAATTTTGTTAATTTTTGCCCATTATATGTAATAGTGTATTTGAATTTATTTTAAGCTAAAAATTTTACTATGTAATTCCTATCAATATAGTTTGTTGGCGATAATATAAGTATAGGTTTAATTCCTATCAATAACAATGTATTTGAATTACTATGAAAATTTTCTAACAAAAAGGAGAGTGTTATGTCAATAATATTAAACACCTTTTTAGTATTATATTTTCAATATAGTTTGTTAGTAACAGTATGAGTATAAGTTTAAGTATTGTATTCCTATAATTTTTGAAACACCTTTTCCATGTTAGGTTTCTAGGAATGTAGTATTTAGTTCTTGTATTATATTGTAAGGTCTTAAATGCCCTTTCAGTCTTAGGTCTTTTAAACTAATACAATATTAACTGCATTGTTAATTTCATAAGGAAAATGTAAACATGATTAAAGTAATTACATGCACGAATGAGTAACCTTATTACCTATGCAATTAGGTATTGTTAAGACATTGAATAGGATTAATTATGATGAATGGATTAAATCCTTAAAGCTATATTTGGCGATTGCAAACATAAACATGACAATCACAAAAGAAGAACTAAATATTGATATAAACTCGAGTGCTAAGAAAAGAAGAAACATGAAAAGTGGATGCACTCAAATTGTGTTTATTTAATGGTCATAAAACCTACAATGGATAGGAATATCAAACAAAGAATCCTTGAGTTTGAAAATACTAAGACTTTTCTTGATTTTATTTTAAAATATTTTATAAAATTCAATAAAGTGAAAAAGGCCACCATCCCTTATAGCTTGAGAAAATGACTTATGATTAAGTCAATGGAGTACAGGAGCATATCCTAAAACTGATCAATTATTATAACAAGTTAAAGAGAATGAAAATTGATCTAGGGGATAGTTTTCTATTCTAGCAAGCATTAAAGTCATAGGCATTTTAGTTTGATGTTTTGAAGATCTCCTATAACACTCAAAAGTGCAAGTTAACCATTAACAAGTAAGGGAAAGTTCAAATGGTTAACCTTATTTCTCATGATTCAACTTTAGAATCATAAGTAAGATAATATTTTAGAAACAACTAAGGGAGATCCTTATATGATCCAAAAAAAGGACAAAAGAAGGATAAGTGTCTTAAGCCTAAGAAACCTCACTTTAAAAGGGATTGTAGATTTTACATGAAATATAGGCACAAGAAGGCAAATTGCTTCAAGTGCAAGGGATGGTAGAGAAAAAGAAGAAAAATGCTAAGAAACCAAATGAAACTATGTGATGGAGAATCATTAAAGCACATTGGAGTTAAAGATGGTTATTTTGCATTCATTTTGGAATGGAAATAAAATTATATCTTTTATAACATGAATTTGATTTTAGTTTCATCTTAATGAGCATTTAATCATTTTAATGAATTAAACTCATTTTAATTTATGATAACTATTTTCTTGTTATTTAATAGATTATATTAGTGTTTTTTACTCAAGTTTTTGCAAAATCCTTTGAAACTTAATCCTTAAATCATCTTTAAGTCCTTAACTAACTATCCATTTAGAGGACATTTTGGATGGTGGCTGTGAAATATTAAAAAAGTAGGAGTTAGAATGAAAGTGTACTGATTCCATTAATATCATAACCTAATGGATCATCTTTTGTTATCTTATAGACTAATGTAATGTAACTAGTAGTAAAAGACATAGAGGCAAAAGAATTAATGAATGAAACTCCATTGAGGATGTTCCATAAAGTTTACTTGATTTTTCAAATGAAATATAGTGATTGAACATGACTAAATCTTCCTACATGAGATTAAATATAGGATTAAGTTAAACTACTCATGAATAATAAGTCGATTAGAAATAAATAAGGTTTTGAAACCAATAGAGGTGCTTAAATGAAATTAAGGGTTTAGGATTAGGTTAGTACTAAAAAAATTACACTCAAAAGGAAAGTGTAGGTTGTAAAATGACTTCCTTACCAATGATATCTTAAGACTTACTTCAAATCATTGTAACATAGGTAACTCATTTTAGTAGGAACTGCATTTGTTAGAGATCAAAATAGCCAAACTACATGGTAACTCACCGAAAATAATGTAAATTTTGAGAGAAAGATAAAGAATGCCTTGTGCACAAAAGAAAAAGGTGTATTTAAACAATTATATCTCAATTTTGATGAGAATGTAACCTTTCTTAAACTTAAAAAGAGGATGTAGACTAATGTATGATGATAAATACAAGTAGTTTTGTGATCTTGTTATTGTTACTAGTAATAATATAGACATGTTAGTAGAGATAAAGAAATTAAAATAAAAAAAAAAACTAAGGAATGCCTTTTTTTAGGCATTAAAGCTTTTCGTGATAAATCCTAAAGGTACTTGGCTTGTCTTAATATTTGTACCAAAGGTCTCAACATGTTAATTTATTTATGAATTTAAAAAGATGAGATTTTCTCAAAAATAAAGTGATAAAGAAAAAGGGAAAAAATAAAGAATGTCCTATATACATCAATCATATGAAGCTTAATGTATGCTTAAGTTAGAAAGATTAGACTGCTACTAAAGAATGATCAGGTACCTCTATGGTATAGAAGGTTACATACTAACCTATAATAGATTAGGAGATTTTGCAATAATAAGCTACTCAAACTCATTTTGTAAGTTATCCAAATGATCATGAATCTATATCTAGACATATGTTGTGGTAGTAAAAGAAGTTATGTCATGGAAAGATGTTGAGCAAACATAAGCAAGGCATGTTACATGGTATGAATATGCTTATGAAGCTATTTGGTTAAAGGATTTTTTTTTCCAGAACCATTTATGTTTTATTGTGATAATATTGTTATCATGATTTTCTCTGTAAGCAAAAAAGATTCTGCTAGTACAAAGAACTTCAATGTAAAGTAATAATTTATGAGGAAAAGAATATACATAAGTATACTTCTTGCATTTTTGTAGTGATTGCATGCTCACAAATCCACTAACCAAAGGTTTAGAAGCTGAAATAAATCATGATCATGTAAATAAAATGGATTTATCTAAGCCTTTCAGTGTTATAGGTTAGTGAAAGTTTTGATGATATGAGTTATGTGAGCTTGTTACTATCTCAAGATATGTTTAAACAAATATTCATAATGAAACATTTGTGGTGTTACCATATATTTTATGCACATTTTGGGTTATAGCATGCTATTAAAGATATTTAGACTCTATCTTATTACTATATTAAGAATATTAATTCGCATTGGGATTAGGCATCTTGGGAGGATGTTAGGAACATTATGTGGGGATTTATATATAGTCATATTAAAGTTATATAAATCTTATTATGCACATTTTATGTTAATATCCTTATTAGATATTAATTATTTTATTAGTGAGAGGTATGCATATGATATGCTTGATATTAATATCCCTTTCAAATGTAATATTTTGTATTATTGGATACTTATAATCTCAACTTAGACTTATAGGTATAATAGTACTATTTAATATTGACATTAATTTTAAAGTGGCAACTATTTAAAAATTATATAAATTTAAGAGGGGGATTGTTATATTTTTCTATTTAGGTCTCATATTAATTTATAAATTTAATTATTAACATTAATATTAGTTAAAACCCAAATTAAGTGACTATCAAGATTATAGATATAATGTGATACTTAAGCCTAATATTATATGAGTGAATATAAATCCTACATTGGGTAAGATCTATGACTAAACTTAATTAATTATACTTAAAGGGTCCCTACCGCTTTAACATTAACACTTTTTGCATTCATCCATCAAATATAAAAAATAGAATTCTCTTTATAAGAGAGGACATGAGAGAGGGTTTTGTAGAGGAAAAGTTCTTTTTTCATCTTTTATTTGTCTCTGTCAATTTTTCAAGAAAGATTTTTGGTTGCTAATTTTTTGTGAATTATAGAAAACATTGATTAATTACTAGAGGTGTGAGGATGCTAATTTCATGAATAAAATTATGAATGCTCTAAATAACTCAAGAAAGACTCTAAATACTTTATTTTCTTTTCTAAATGATTTTATTAATTTTCTTCCTAAATTCTTTATAAAATTCATACTGTGATACATAATCAACTATCCAGTAAATTCCTGAATAAAGAAAAATTTTCCAACACATAAAACCTAAAAAGATTTTAGGGAATGCATAGTGTTGTTACAAGATATGATGGTAAACTACTTTCAATTGTGTCACATGTTAATAAAGTAAGAGCTGCTAGAAAGAAAAAAGTGAGCTGTAAATGCTTGCTTTTTTGGAATCATTCATTGTACTTTATAAGTGTTTTTCAATCGAAAGATTAGAGCTCACTTAGCATTTTTGCAATAGTTGCTTTAAGAAGTTTGTTAGCTTTACTACAAGTTTGCGAAGATAAAGAATAATGTTTGGTCACTAATGTGATAATCCTAAAATAGGTGTAGAAGGTTCCAAATTTTAGGCCAAAGATGAAGTTAGTTAACATTTGTAAAGAAATTTTACTAATAAGTTCGGGGTTTAAATGAACTACTATGGTAGTTAGGTTTTGACCAAAGCTTCAAAACCTTGGTATTATCTATGGTAGTTATAGAATTCAAGTTGACTTAGTTTCTAATAAATGGGTTTTACTTCCAACTTAATGTCTTTTGTTGGCTATGAAATAGGGAAAAAATATACACATTAATTTTATTACACACAAATGTTTTATATCAATTGATTGATTGTGATGAATAAGATTATTTATTCTTTTTTATGGTTAACTAATGCTTACATCATTGGTTTGCAATTTTTCAATTAGTAATTTTTTTTGTTTACATTCAAGTACTCTTACCTATTTTTTACTAAATATATGAGAGCAATCATTGTTTTGGGTGAGAATAGTTAATTATAACAATCATACTAAATAGCATGACTCTAAGAGCTAAAAATAGGCCATAAATGATAGAGCACATGCCAAGTTATTAAAACTAAATTGGCAATATATGGAACCTATGGAGTAATAATAAAAAAAAAGCATTTAATATTAATAAAATAAGTTAAAACAAAAAACCTTAGTTAAGTAGGTGAATTACAAAAATCCTAATGTGAATTACATGAATGAAAAGCCTTTACTTCTTGGATGCAACCACACAAATTAAGTTTTTTGTACACATAAATATAGAGATAGCGTAAGACTTGTTTTACAGTAGAAAAATCATCTTTCTCATTGAAGAATCAACAAGTACATAATTTAACTCAGTTACTAATTGTACATATTCTATTTCTTCTACTTGTACTATATTATGTTTGGAACTAATTGTATTCTAATATATTTTATATGTTCTTCAAATATGTAGTTTAACTTTGTCAATGTTATCATTGAATGTATTTATATATTTGTTGTTTCAATTTTATGGTATAATTTATCTTTTATCATTCTTTTTTTTTAGTGTCATTTAATGCTGTGGAATCAAAATTCTTTGCTTTTAAAGAAGATAACATAGGTTATCATAACAAAGATTGCAATTCTAAATCAAAAAATTCATTTCATGAAGATAAGACACTTGAAGAACCTAAAGTTAGAATGAAATTTAATTCTAAAGAAGAAGTTGCTATTTATTATGCTAATTTTGCTAAGAAAAAAGGTTATGGAGTTCTTAAAAGAAGTTCAAATTTTAGGGAAGATGGTGGAAAGTATTTTACTATTATGCTTGTTCAAGGAAGTTAAAAAGTAAACTAAGAAATCTTTTAAAGCCAAGCCCTATCATTAAGACAGTATGTAAGGCTAGAGTGAATGCTTCTTTATATCCATATGGAAAGCCATACTTTCAAGGGTTGATCTTGAACACAATCATAAATTTAGTATCCCAACTAACATATGGTTTTTTAGATGTAATAAGAAGTTAGAGCCTTAAATAAAAAGAAGATTTGAACTTAATGATAAAGTGGGGACCAATGTCAATAAAATTTTTTTATCTTTGGTCATTAAAGGCAAAAGGTATTAAAATATAACATTTGGGAAATAGATTGGAAAAATTATATAGAAAAGGCTAGGAGGTCATGATTGGGGATTGGATATACTGAAGCTATTTAAAAGTATTTTGTTTGAATATAAAAACAAAATAGCCAATTTTTTATGTGATGGATATGGATGATGAGTGTCGAATAAGAAATGTATATTGGATAGATGCAAGAAGTAAGGCTGCATTTAAATATTTTAGAGATGTTATAACATTTGACACCATTTATTTAACAAATAAAGATGCTATGCCTTTTGCTTTTTTTGTAACAGTGAATCTTTATAGCCAAAATGGTCCTATTAGGTTGTGATTTACTATTAAATGAAGATATTAAAACCTTCGTATGGCTATTTGAGATATGATTTGAATGTATGTTAGGACATTCTCCCAATATTGATCAAAATAGAGTAATGAAAAATGCAATTAAGGTAACGTTTCCGAAAGCTTGTTTGTTTATGGCATATAATGAAGAAAAATCCTCAAAAGTTGAGTGTGTATATTCAGTGTAAGTCAATCAAATAAGTTTTGCATAATGTTGTGTATAATTATTATAGTAAAGATAATTTCATAGAAAGTTAGTAAAAAATTATTATATGTTTGAAAACTAGAATTTAATTTATTTATTTCATTTATATTTTTGTATACATGACAATTATTAAATTTTTATGGATGTGTTTAGAATGAGATATTATTTAAAGTAAAAAGAATTTTATGGTAAAAGTAGAAAGAATTAAAATAGTTAAAGGCTTATGTAAAGTTAACATTGAATAAATATGTATAGAGGAGGTTTAAGAACCATTTTTCCATTTTTCCTTTAGAACACTTAAAATTATAAAACTACCTTAACACTTTTTAACTCCTAACTAAACCATATTTCCAGGCAGTTTTTCATTTTGATTCTCGACCCCTATTATTCTCCATTTTCATCTTTTTCAATTCAACAAGGCTAGGTTTCAAATTAACACTAAGAACCTAAAGTTCTTGAAAAATTAAGGTAAACTCTCACTAGATCATAAATTTGATTGGAGAATTCTTGAACTCTATAATAAAAAGGGAAATTAAGGATTCAATTTCACTTTTCTTAAATTAATGTTATCAAGGGATAATTAGTCCTTTTTCTAACTTTTTTTCATCTCCTTTATAAAAAATCTACTTAATCTTGTTTAAGAATTTGTTGGCATATATGCCCTAAAATCAATCATATGGATGATTGTAAATTTGAATCATGTTATTTTAAAGGTTATTTTAATTATTATATTTATACATATATTTTTTACGTAGTATATTTAATTATGATAATAACCCTAGAATAATTATATTATTAAATTTCCTTACTCATATATTATTGTGAATTAGGTTGCATTGATATGTTGAGACTAGCGTGTGTGGTTACTTATATGAGATATTAAGTCTATACATGAGTACAAGTTAGAAAACTTGTGTACTGGACTGACCCACCCAAAGAATATTACATGGATCATTATATGAGTGTTATGAGTGATTTTTAGTGATCATTATTAATATAGTCCTTTGACCTAAGATCGCCAAGGTTTCCTACATGTAAGTTCCATATTTGATATTACTCTATGTCACTCATGGTTGAGTGAATACTAGAGTAGTTATCAAATGTGTCACATATCATAAGGAGAAATTTGTGTGATCAAGATGGAATTTGTCCCTCCTATATAACAAGAGTGACATTTGTGGGACCTTTGATTAAGTAAGGTTGAGAAAAATGCATGGCCATGCTCAAATGGATTGACATGGGATGTCAATTATATTTACTTTAATTAACTTACTTAAGAATCAAGAAACATTTAAATTAGGCTATATGGGAATGATACAATCTATGTCTGGTGCTCAATCTAGATATTTAGGATAAAAGGTCATAAATTATGATCACATGTATAGGTTTAATCGAATCACTAACTTTCTTATTACTTGGGTAACAATGATGTGTTGCTAGACACTACTCATTGTTTATTATCATTAATATAATTCATGATCATTACCAATGTAATGAGAGTTTACAAGGTCGCACACTTAAAACCTAATGGATTTGGAATTGATGGACCAAATTGTTTAAGTCTAGTATATGGGAATTCCATGTTATAATTATAAGACCCAATTATAAATCCATAATTATACATGGAACAAAGCCCAATTAGTTAGGATTTTTTGTACACCTATTTAAATAGGCTTGTTGGGTGTTAATTTATATTATATTCACACATCCAATAACAACATAAAACCCTAGTAACATTCCTTGACCATAACGTTTGAAGAGGAGTAGCTAGTATTATAAGTCAAAGGAGGAGAATTCTAATCAATGGCTATAGGACGTTCACTAGTGATTTGCTAGTTCGTGTGGATATCTCAGAGTTTCAATTGGGAGTAAGTTGAAAAGGTGATCAATGAATAAATTTTTTTTAATCATTTATAAAAGGTAATGACAAAATCGTTGTCCTAATCTAATTGTTTCACATGGATCCTTGGCTAGGATTGGTTAATATTTCACTGCAATTGTTTAGCTCCTGATCCCAATAGAATTATTATTTAAGTTATTTGAAGTAGATGATTGACTCTCTCAATATTATTGATGATAAATTATGCTAATTTGGAATATATATGAGAAATCTTGTTGTAGTTGAGTTTAGTGATAGTTGAGTATGATACTCGAGTATGATACTTAAATATAAGCTTGGGAATGAAGTCCAACAAGCCATATTTAACTATCATAGTTGAGTATTCAAATGAGGCATCACCTCTAAACATAAATATTCAATTATAGTGTTCGATTATGGCCATACCAAGAGCCTATAATCGAGTACCATAATTAAACGTAGCAACAAATAATGCATTCTATCGGAAGATATTTAACTATTATAGTTAAGTATCCTTATTCCAAACCATGCATGACTCTTATGTTAACAATGAATACTAATATTAAGTTGAGAAATGATCTATTAACAAAGTTTAGTTTATGAATAAGCATATTTGTGGCCGAGATGATAATTTCCCAAACAAGGATATGTTATTATGTGAGATTGTGAATAAGGAGAAATTAATGGGATGTGAATGAAATTAATATCAGATTTAGAAAACACTTAAAAATAAGGTTAGTCCTAAAGGAATAAGGATAGATTTGTAAAGGAATAAGGTTAATCTGAAAAAACACAAGGTGGTTTAATTGTTTTCTTTATTTATTCTTGTTAGCATAAATCATTTGTTGCTGTTTTATAAGAATGAGAATGTTATGGAACATGAGAAAATGCACGTGAAATAAAGTATGTTTATGTTTTCATTTATTAAGTAGGTTATCTATTTAATGACTCATTGACTTTCTATTTTTGTGTCTAATGATTTTTATTATGTAGTTGTATATAATCTATTTTTCACTTCTATAATGCTTTATATTATCCAGTTGTACTCAACACTAGTTGTAGATAGAAATGCTCTAGGGAGGTTGGTAAATTTGTGACATTATAAACACTACTTGTAAATTTAGTCTGGGAATTGTTTATAAAATATAAAATTTGATGAATTCTAGAAGTTAATATGATGATACCAAGAATAGATATACTTTAAGCTAGGGGAAACCAAGACACAAGTTCCATGTCAATCACGGTTAAACGGGTTATGATAAAGTTAGTTTCAGTGCATGGTCTTTTAGTAGGGAAAAAAATCCCTAAGATAGGATACTTAGGATATGATTATAGTTACCTATCTAGGTGTTGGATGAAACTATATTAATTGTATGCGCCTGATATGTGCATTGCAATATATCAAAATTGATTATAACTAGTTTGCTAAAAATTATGCAATATAAGGTGACAAACTAAGTCGTATCCCTAGTAATCCTTTAATATATCTTTTCTTAATTATTTACTAACAATGCTTGCATAATTGTTAAGCTTTTTATGCATTAAAAATAGAAGGAATAAATGCAAATAGAAGTGAAATAGAAATTTGGATGCACATAAAATGAGATAAAATGCAAAACTCAGACAGAATGCAAAACCAAATTGGAAAGGGGTTTGATTCAAAATTAAAATAAATGTATTAAATAAAATAAAACACAGAAGTAAAATAGCAAGATAGAAAATTAATATAGCAATGTAGTCAATCCAAGGATTTGAAAGTTCTTAATGTGGATTAATCATAGATCACAAAATATTTAATCATTTCAGTTGATTTTTCAAACTTGAATTATCTGAAATCCCTGCAATAGATTACCATCTAGAATTTAATTAATTAAGATTAATAGGATTAAGTAACTGTTATAATTTATAAAATTAGATCGAAATTAATTTAATAATAAAATTCAATTGAATTAAGGAATTAAACCAAAAATCTCTAATTTAATCTCTTAACCTTCTATCCCCACATGAAAAAATCATGATTAACTGACCACAATTTAACATGAAAATAGAAAGATAAAAAATCATAAGATTGAACACTAATTATACCAAATCAATATTCAATACATGTAATTTCAAGCAATCAACACAAAAAATGAGGGAAAGAAGAAAATCAATTAAAAAAGTTAACATTATAAAGTAGGATCTTATAATCCAATAGAGATAAGCTTTAAAATCCTTAAATTAACTAGAAGTTTAGTCCTATATGGCTAAAGAATAAGAAACTTCAAAGAGAGAAAAGTTATTATTGTTGAATTATGTAGTGTGTTAAATTTTGTAGTGTTTATGTCCCCTATAACTAACTTAATAACCACTAAAGTCTATTTGATCTAAATTCTATGCCTCCTAAAGTTACAAAGAATAGGGTCTTGTAAATTTTGGAAGCTTAGAACCTACTATACAAAAGAATATATTCCAAGAGTTACAGCAATGAAATTTTGTATTCTGACTTCCACTCAATGTAAGACTACCAAAACTACATAGTTTTGGTAAACCATAAATATAAAAGTTGTAGGCCAAATCTTAAAAAGCTTTAAGTGTTGGATTCATATTAATTAGACTTTTAAAACTTCAAATATAGCCCAAAAACCAAAGCTAGCTCTATTAAGGTAGAAATAAGGCTTCAATTTTTTAACTAAATTAAACCTTCTAAATATCTAAACTGGGCTTTGATCAAAATATAAAAATTAGACCTTCTAAAGATCATCCTAATCCAATGTCCAAAACCAAGATATAGCCAAAAACTTAAAATAGTATAAAAATTTAGCATTAATTGAATAAATTTAAAACATTGTAAAACCAATCCTAAATCATATAACAAGGCCAATTCTATGAAATTAAGCATTATATAATACATTAAAAGGCATAAAATAAGAGAAAATAATATAGATAAAATTTTACACCTTAGTTCACACTTGAGAATACTTATTAGTAATACCATTTTAAAGGACTTTAAATTATTTCAATGGTGTTATAGGGGAACTTCACTATAAAATAGTTGTTTGTGATTTATAAGTGTGAAATAAATGATTATAAATTCTTTGAATTAGATAAATGATAGAATCTAGTAGTCATTGAGCTGGTAATCCTATTAATAGATAATTATCTAAAGGATAATAGGCTTACAATAGTTAACATAAAGGAAATGATGATCAGGATATCCCTTCATAGGCTACTACATTTAAGCAAAAAATTTTAACCAATGTAGTGCAAGTTTTTTACTAAGAACAAGAGCAAGATTAGTATAAGGATAAAAAGGATTAAGCCTCTAATCAAAGAAAGGAAAGAGAATAAACTCCACTTCATGAAAGTCAAACTAATAAATTGAAAATCATCTATGAATTCAATAAATTTAAATACTTCACTTCCCCAATACAACTCTAGATGCCAATCAACACTAGTTTCTTACCTAAATCAAAAGATGTGGGAGAATGCTCTCTTATTTCAACTAATTGCTTATAAAGTTAGTAGGTTATAGTTTAGAGGACACTGCGCATTTTTGGTTTAACAATATAATGGAAAACAAAGAAACCACCTTGCCACCTTTGACTTGGATAATGTTTTAGGAACTTTTGAAAGATCAATTCTTGCCACCCAACATCCAATAAGCCAAAATTAAAGATTTAAGTATCTAAAGCATGGATCCATATTTGTCATTGAATATTTTATATAGTTTATTTACTTATCTTGTCATATAGGGTATCTAATTCCAAATGAAAAAAGCCAAGGTTTAAAGATTTGCATATAACCTCCAAGATCATTACTTTAATGTCACACATGTTACCCAAACCATCATATTTCAAGACATAATTAATTAGGCACTTCATGTAAAACATAGAATAAAAGATAACAAAAATAAAAAAGCACTAGTAGGAAGAAGAAAACATAAAAGATTTGAAAGACCTAATCACCTAGTTAATTTAGGAAGGATGCCTCTTCCTAATGTACCTTATGGTAGGGAAAGCTAATCATTTTGTAATTTTCACCCTAAAGACATTTTTAACAAACTTCTAAGGGGAAAAGGTCAAGAAAATTTTCAATTCCATTCCAATGTATTAATTAGCTTTAGAAGAGGGCAATATCAAGGTAAAAGTAACTTATAAGGGGAACCCATAAATGTATTCAGTATGGGAATAAACATCATGGACTTTACAATCAAGTTAATATTGTGTGTTAATTGTATGGTCAATTAGACCATAAGAAAAGAGATTATCTAGGAAACCTTCCTAGTTAGTGTGAACTATCTTACACCTTAACAAAATGCACCTATGGCCTAACCAATAACTTCTAGACCTCAAATGAGTTAAGAATCTAGTGGTAGTGGAAGCACTAAAAAAAGAAATGCATTGAGAAATGAAGCTTGAGCTTTTACATTGACTAGGTAGGAGGCTCAAGCTTAAATGTTATTATTGTAAGTACTCTTTCTATTAATGACTTGCAAGCTCTTATTTTGATTGATCCAAAAGCTATAGATTCCTTTATTTCAATCAAATTTTATTCCTTGATAACTAAATCATTGAGTAAATTGCCAAATTCATTAGTAGCCACACCTGGAGATAAAACCTTGATAGCCACTCAATTTATACATGCTTATCTTGTTCATACATGTGATGAAGTGATGCTTGTTGATATGATTTTGTTAAAGATGGTAGATTATGATATTATCATAGGAATGGATTAGTTGTCAATATATCTTGCCCAAATGGATTATTTTAATAAGACAGATAATTTCATTATAAAGGGAGCCCCCTTCTATTGTGTTTTAGTAAAAAAAGAACTCTAAAGTTATTAGAATTATCTCTAACATCAAAGCTCAAAACTTATAAAAAATGAATGCATTCTGTATCTAATAATAATATGAGATTTAAATTAGCCTTCTCCCAACATCAATGATGTCCATGTTATGTAAGATTTTTTGGATGTGTTCTTAGAAGAATTACGAACTATACCTCCAAATTGCAAAATCAAATTCAATTTTAAAGTTACCTTTAACATTAATCCAATTTCTATTCCAACATACTAAATGGCTCCAAGTGACTTGAAAGAACAAGAAGCAATTACAAGAATTTATTGACAAAAGGTTCATCCATCTTAGTTCTTCACCCTAAGGAGTGTCAATTTTGCTTGTTAGAAAAAAGGATAAAACTTTGCGCTTGTGTATCAACTATAAAAATTTAAATAAGGTGATGATCAGAAATAAATATCCTTTGCCTTGACTTGATAACCTATTGTACCAATTGCAAGGTGTGAAATGCTTCCCTAAGATTGACTTGCGATCTAGCTATTATTAAATAAATATCTAGAAAGAAAATATTTCTAAAATAGCCTTTAAGACTTGTTATAATCATTGTGAACTTCTTATTATGTCTTTTAGACTTACTAATGCTCCAGCAGTGTTTATGGATCTGATGAATAGAATCTTCAAATTGTTCCATGATAAATTTATAATTGTTTTCATTAATGATATCCTTATTTACTCTAAAAATGAAGAATATGCTTAGCATCTTCGAATTGTACTATAAACTTTATGATATTCTTATTTACTCTAAAAATGATAAATTTATAATAATTTAGTCATATATTAAAATATATTATTTAATTTATAAAAATAAATTTTAAAAAATAAATCAGATATTTTTTATTATTTTATATTTTATTATGAGTAACATAATTATATAAATATATAACAAAAAAGATAAAAAAGAAATAAGAGTGAAAAAGAGAATAAAAATAAAAAATATTTTTATAATTTTATGGAGAATTAAATTTTTAATAATATATAATAATATTTTAATAAAAAAGTATAACTTTTATTTGAAAATATAATTTTAGTATCTAGTAAATATTTTTAACTTAATATCAACTAAGTTTTTAAACATTGTTTTAATAATTCATACTACAAAAGAAATAATAAATTATTGATATTACTTTATTTTCACATAATTTATTTAAAATATTTTATAATAAAAAATGTATCATTTATATTTATACTATTTAATAATTTTAATATTTAAATTATAAATAATATGAGTGAATATAAAAAAATAAAATAAAAAATTTTAAAAATAGAAATAATCTATGTGCAATAAAATAATAAGCATAAAAAATGAAATATATAAAAAATTAATTCAATCATGTAAAATGAATGACTTATTAAAAAATTTTATAATAAAAAGAAAGTAAATTCTATTATATCTATATTATTCAATTCAATATATTATATTTTAACTTTAACTAGTAGGAGTGAATATGAAAAAAAGAAGAAATACATATAATAGAATAGATGAAATGAGGAAAAAAAATAGTATGTAGGCTAAAATTTTTTGACAAAATCTTAGTTAATGTATTTTTAAATTAGAATATGATACTTAAATTATTTAAATTATTTTATTCTAAAAACATATTCTATTAAATTTTTAATATTTAATAATATTTAAATTATATTATAATAATATAAATAAAAATAAAAAAAATCCAAAACAATGTTAACAGGGAAAAATTCTTTTTCATAGCCTAACATGCGTCCTAACAAAAAAAGGTTAAAAAAACCTTTCTTTCTTAATATAGTATAGATATAGATTATGTTGCCAAAAAAAATTATTTTTTTATTTTTTGCCAAAATTTTTAATTATATTTGTTTTTTATTAATAAAAAATCTTCATACTTATAAATAATATAAATAATTTTTAACTCATGATAAACTAAAATCATTAATTTAGACATACATAACATTACTTGATCAATTAAACTAGTATTATTTTTTATATATTTTTATATCAATATATTTTAATATATTTTTTTACTTTTAAATAAAAAATTTAAATTTAAAAGTGATGAATTATATAAAATATTTTGATAAATTTTATTATTCATTTATTTTGTAATTTTTACCACTTTTATATTGATGAATTCATATATCTCCTTGATAAAAATAAAATAATAAAATAATTTTAGTTCATTAAAAATACTTTTCTAATAAAAGTATTTACAAATCATATTTTAAAAAAATTTAACATATGTAGAGAGACAACATATAAATCAAGAAAATATTAAAAAATTTAAAAATTAACTTTAACTTTTTAATATTTTTATTAAAAATAGAGAATCTAATTAACTCATTCAATTTATATATTTTATACTAAAATTTGAACTTATTTAAAATATTTTCATAATAAAAATATTTATAAATCATATTTAAAATAACATTCACATAAAGTAAATATTATCAAATATTATTATGTCATTAAAAAAAATTCTACACAAATTATTTCAAATTAAATGTATTATATAATCTAATAGATAAAAGAAAAAGAAACAATATTTGGATTATAAAATATAAATAAAATTTTATTGATTTATATTTAATTTGAAATATAGTATTTAAAATTTAATATAAAGAAAATATTGATAAGATTTAAATAAATAAAATTTATTTTTAAATATTTTTATAAAAAATAGGATGTGTAAATAATTAATTTAGTCATTAATTTTTATAGCCTTAACTTATTTAAAATATTTTACAATAAAAATAAAATATATTATATTATATTTATATTATTTGGAAATTTTAATGTATAAACCATAAATTATAAGAGTTAAAAGTAAAATATATATTAAAATAAATTAATTTACCTAAATAAAATTTTATCATATGTAAAATATTTTTACTATAAAAAATTTGTACTATGATAAAATTTTATAAAATCTCAATTAATAAATATTTAATTTGATATATAGCACTTAAAATTTAATATAAAAAATGTTAACAAAATTTAAATAAATAAATTTAATTTTAGTCTTTAGGTATTATATTTAAAAAAATAGAATTAAACTATAATGAATTTATAGTTGTAAATAAATAACATTTGAGTTGAAAATAATATAAGTAAAAAGAGAATAAAGTATGAGAAATAGTACATGAAGTACAAAGCATTAGCAAAATTTTAGTTGATATGTATTTAATTTGACATATAATACCTAAATTTAGATATTGCTAAATTGCTAACAAAATTTAAATAAATAAATTTTATTTTAATCTTCAAGTTTTGTATTTAAAAATATAATATTTATATACTAAAATTTTAATTTATTTAAAATATTTATAAAAATTTAAATAAAAAATAAAAAATATTAAGAGTTAATAATAACAAATACAATATAATAAATTAACTTATTAAATGAAAATTTTAAATTATTTATTATTTAAAATATTTTATCATAAAATTCTGCAATAATAAAGATTAATAGTAAAAATATAGATTATTATTCTATTATATTATTATATTATTATTTTTATAATATTATTGTTATTATATTATATTATTATATCTAAAAAGAAAAAAAAAAGGGGGGGGGGACAGTGTTCGGCAAGTTAATTTTTTTTCAATAGTAAAATATAGATATATAGTAATATTAATATGTAAATTATAAATAGTAAAAGCAAATATAAAAAATTTAATGAAATAAATAAAGAAAAAAGAAATAGTGCTAGAACTATAAAATCTTAATAAAATTTTAATTAATATATATTTGATTTACAATATATAGCTTAACGATTGATACAAAAATTCATAAATTTTGAGTGAACAAATTTTATTTGAATTTCCAATTTTTTGTCAAAAATAAAATATATAATTCATTCATTCAATTATTACTTTTTCTATTTATGTTTTAAATTATTAAATATATTTAATAATTAAAATGAAACTATATCAATTTATTTTTTATATTGAATGATATTAGAGTTTGAATTGCAAATAAAAAGAGTAGAGATGTAAAAATAAAAATATATAATAAAATATATGAAAATAAATAACCGCATGCGCATTATAAAATCTTAATAAAATTTCAATTGATTTGTATTTAGTTTAAAATAAATCACTTTAGATTGATATCAAGAAAATATTGACTAATTTTAAATAAATGAATTTGATTTTAAATTTTAAATATTTTTATTAAAATAAATAGTCAATTAGTTCAATTAATACAATTTGTATTAAAATTTTAATTTATTTCAAATATTTTTATAACAAAAATAAAATTATCATGTAATATTTATACTATTTTGTGATATTATAATCTATATTATAAATAAGAAAAGTGGACACAGAAAATAAAAAATATATAATTGAGTAAATAAAAGGAAGAGAAATAGTGTTTGAGTTGTAAAACATAGATAAAATTTTAATTAATGTGTGTTTATTTTAAAATATAGTACTTGAAAATCGATTGTATGTAAATATTAATAAAATTTAAATAAGTAAATTTGAAATTAATTCTTACAATTTTTTACTAAAAATAGAATATATAATTAATAAATTTAATTAATATTTTATATATTAAAATTTTAATGTATTTAAAAATACAATCATCTAAGTTATAAAAAATAGAAGTAAATATGAAAAAGAAAATATGCAATTGAGTTCTTAAAAAATGAGAAACACTGCATAGCCGTAAGGTAATAAGAATTTAGAACAAAATATGCATTTATTTAAATTTAAATTATTTCAAATATTTTTATAAAAAAATATTGTATTATATTTATACTACTCTTTGATATTAGTGTCTAAACTATAAATAATAGGATAAATTAAAAATTGTAAAAAAGCATGCAATTTAATAGATAAAAAAGAGATAAAATTTCAATTAATGTATGTTTAATATAAATTATAATAATTAAAAATTAATATCAATAAAATATTAAAAATAAAATAGATAAATATGATTTTAATTTTTAATATTTTTATTAAAAAATAGAATATTCAATTAATTAATTCAATTACTACTTTTTATATCATATTTTTAATTCATTTAAAATATTTAATAATAAAGATAAATATATTATATTATATCCATATTTTTTAATAATATTAATATCTGAAATATAAATAATATAAGTGTACATAAAGGAAAATTTGTAATATAGTAAATAAAAAGAAGAAAGATATTGTGTCAGCTATAAAATAATAAGAATTAAAAATAAAATATATATTTCATAATTTCAATTAAATAAAATTATTTGCTTATTTAAAATATTTTTATAATAAAAATATATTATTTGATATTAATACTATCCAATAGTGTTTGAACCGTAAATAGTAAAAGTGGACAGAACAAAGCAAAAAACTCATAATGAAATGGGTAAAAGAAAAATAGATAAAGTATCCAAATCTTTAAAATAAATAAAATTGATTAAAATTTTCAAATATTTTTATAATAAAAATTTTATATTGTTATATTTATACTACTAAATAAATTGGAGTCTGGACTTTAAATATTAAGAAAGAATAAGAATAAAAAGAATAAAAATATATAATGAAGATTAAAGGAAGACAATCAGCACTTTGATTTTAAAATTTAGACAAAATTTTAATTGATATACAGTTAATTTATCACTTAATCAATCAAACATCGTATGGGTGCCTTAATTTAAATCATTAAAGTTTTATTAAATAGTTAAAATTTAATTTTCTCACTCTCACAACAAAATCATGGTGTGGACTTCCTTGCCCTAATACAAAGTATGGGACAAATCTGTCATAGGATTTTTAGTTTATGAATCTTGTGACAAGAGTACATTTCAACTGGTTCCACATTCTTGAATTGATTTTCACTAATTTATTATTTTAACCCTAAACTCATATAATTTTACAATTCTTTCTTCTTTTTTTTTAGTATCACCAACATCTTTCTTAATTTGGTTATAATTTTCAATTAATATGAATTAATTTTACTAATATGAAGGAATTATAATATTAATTTAATTAATGATTGCTTGATCAAATAAATTTGTTACTAAAGTAACAATTGGTTTTTATTTGCGACTTGCTACTTACTTTATAATTACTTTCTAATTATTCATTAAATTCTGACATAAAAAGTAGATAACAAAAAAGTTTTAATTTATACATAAATGTAGAATTAATTTCCACTATTTTAATGATTATTTATTTTTATATTATGTAATTATCTTCATAAACTTGTTTAATATAATTTCAAACTTTTTTCTGGTTAAATATTAAATGGCGGAATCACTTCAAATTAGAGTATTAATATATTTCTGTTTTTAATAAGAATCAAATTAGAGTATTAACATATTTCTCTTTTTAATAAGAGTCATTTATAAAATTTGAACTCCCATGCATTAACAAGTAAAATCTGTTGAGGGCTAACAAACTTTCCATTAAATTAACACCTTATTAGAAGAATTTAATAGCGAAGAGTTAAACCCCAAACTATAGAGTGTAGAAGCAAAGGCTCAACCATTAAAAATTCATTTTTATATATTTGATAAATTATATTATATATTTTATTATTGTTTATTATTTATTAATATAATATAATATAAAATGATATAATATAATAATAATAATAACAATTAAAATCTTTACGATTCATCTTTACTGTTACAGAATCTTTATATTTATATAATATAATTTTTCTAGGATAAAATATTTTAAATTACGAATTAATTAAAATTTTTATTTAATAAGTTAATTTATTATATTATATATTCTATTATTAACTTTTAATATTATATATTATATATTTAAATTTTTATAAATATTTTAAATAAATTAAAATTTTAGTACATAAATATTATATTTTTAAATACAATACTTGAAGATTAAAATCAAATTTATTTTTAAAGGAAATAATTTTTTCTAATTTCTTGCATTTTTCTACAATATATCCTGTGCTTATATTTACTGCTTTCTTTCTATAAGTGTTGCCGATTTCTTTCACTTCATTAATTCTTGCATTTTTTTAATTCTTCCTTAATTTAAAATTTAAAATTTATTATTTTATTATATATATTAATTTTTTTAATAATTAAAAAATAATAAATATCCATGCAAAGCACAGGTAAAACTCTAGTTTTTTGAATAAATATGACAACCTCCATTCTTTAGTTAGAAGGAAAAAATATTCCAATAAAATAATGATGATAGAATAATAAAGAGTATTAAAATTAATTTATTACCACCAATAATTTTTAAATCAATTTATTTATTTAATGTGAAAGTGAGGAAAAATGGATAGAGTTTGGTTAAATATTTTAAATTAATTTTTCATTAAAATTACTTATATACTCACAATTATGATGTTACATTTTAAAATTATTAAGGAATTCATTGATAATAGTATAAGTTTAAGTCATTAATTTCAATAAATTTTAAAAGCCAAGATCAAACCATTTTGAAATAATTCTTACATTGTATGTAATTTGTTCTCCATTTAATTAATATATTAAATAAAAAATTATCAGTCCATCAAGACATTGTAAGTCTATTTTAGGGGAAAAAAAAGTATTATATGAAAACCAAAAGATTTATTTTATGATTAAAAGAGTTGATTAAAATCATTAATATGCAACAACTCTATTTTAGTCAATAAAATACTAAACTAAAATGTAAAACAGGCCTATACGAATAATACATGAGTTTTTCTTCCTCTTAATTTTTATCATTAATATTATTGATTATAGCGTAAGAAAGTAATCGAATTTCATATTTAAGTGTTGGACGGGTGCTTTTAATTTTGTATTTATTTTAATAAAAAATTGATTAAAAGTAGAAAATTGTAATGATTTAAAACAATTAATATACTATAAGTATACCTATTTTAAACAAAACACTAAATTAAAAGATAAAGTAAATATCATTTAATTTTTTAACTACAATTGTGTTAATGACTTTAATTAATAGTTTCAATCTTAAAATAAATCTTGTGATTTTAATTTAAAATATTTGGTTTACTAAAATTGATTTGTAAGTATCTAAATGAATAAGGAATTTTTATTCAATGTATTAATTAAAAGGGATAGTAAATTAGATATAGTGTAAAAGTCAATTTAAAATAAATTGATCTTAATTTCTAAAATTTAAAGAGATTAGTGGCCCAAATCTAATATAACACTTAGCATTTTGGCTGAAGTTAAAAAAAAAAAAAAAAAGGTATTCGAACTTGGTAGTCATTCTCTAATTGTCTGATTTTTAGGGAGTTAAAATTAAAATAAACTAAGGATCTAATCATTAATGTTTGGCATACTAAAATATAGAATTCATTTCATTTCATTTTTAAAAAAATAATTTTATTTTATTTTTAAAGGAATTATTTTATTTGAGATAAATTATATAAAATGTAATTTCATTTTACTTTGAAATAAATTCATTTGTTTGAAACTTTATTAAAACTTGTGAAACTTATTTCATATATTTATATTTGCAATATTGATCCTTAAAGAGAGTAAGAGAGAAAATTTAAAAAGAAAGAGAGAGAAATGACTAATAATAATTTGAAAAATTAAGAGCAAAGTTATCTAATAAAAATATTATATTTCAAATAAAATGAATTCCTACCAAATTCTATCTATTTTTTTTGGAATTTTAAAATGATAATAATATAAATAAAATAAAATTTTAAAATGAAATAAAATCTAAAAAAATTAAACCCAAGCATAATTTTTTGACAGAATTTATTTTAAAATAAAATAAATTCTAATTTTAAAATATCCCAAACAAGAGTTAAGTTTGGCATCCTTTATCTTGGCCGTAATTCTATTTTCATAAGATCTAAAGGGCTAATATTTTTATAATATTTTGTTTTTATTTTGAGAAAAGAAAGGCTAATATTGTACCACATGTGCGGGGCAAACTCGCCCCACTTTTTAACTACGGCGTACTAGTCTACATCTAAATTATGCTATTGCAATAAAGATATTTATCATTCATATTTAGCAAAAATATAAATTACTCTCTTCAAATTTGGAAAAATTAAATTTTACCTTTTCAATTTTAAAAATTTAGAAATTATCTTTTTAAATTTTATAAAATTTTAAAATTACATTCATTTTCACTTAATATTACAATTTATCAAATTATGTATTTTCTATGAAATTTTTAAACAAGAATTAAAATATTATAAAATATTATTTTTTATTATTTTTAGATAAAATTTTGTACCTTATCTATAAGTATTAAATTAAAATTCTTTATATATAGTTTAATTTTTATTAATTGTATACTATAAAAATTATATATGAAAAAATAACTAAAAAATAAACATATTATAATATTTTAATTATTGTTTAAAATTTTTTTAAAAATAATTTGATAAAATGATTAATTAATACTTAATGGGGGTTAATTTTAAATTTTGTAAAGTTTAACAAAGTTATTTTTAAATTTTTCAAAATTAAATGGAATAATACTCAACCATCCTAAAATTGAAGGAATAATTTGTATTTCTTCCAATATATTTTATATGCATAATCCTATAAAATAGGTTTTAACTTACTTTTCAAATTCGTTTTTATGTTATATTAATATTTTGCTAGTTCGGAATAAATTATTTTGTTAATAGACATGTATTAAATTTTAACTTTAAATTTAATCCACTGTTATTTTATATTATTAGTAAATAAGAAGATTGTACATCATCAAATAATTTATAATTTTATAAAGAAAAATAATATTTTAATAATTTTTATTAGCATGACAATATATATATGAGTGGTAGTGTAAAATTGATTTACATTATTCATAAATCAAATTTAAATACTTAATTTTTTATCTTAACATAATAATTGCACACAATTATTGTATTTTATGATTCTTATTAAAATGTTATACAATAATAATAATTTCATGAGTTTAAATTTAATTCACAGTAAATATATATTTTTTACTTTTGACTAATGACATATTATTAAAAGAGGGGCAAAATATATATAATCATTTGAAGTATGATATTATGTCAAATAATTCTTTTGAACTTTTAAACATTTTAAATAACTCCTTGAATATTTTCAAAATATAAAAATGTTAGTTTCGGGGTGAAAATAGATGAAGAATTCAGCATCAGTTATATAATCATTTAACAGTAGTTTATAATCACTATTATATTTGTTGAAATTTTTCTAAATAATTTTGTCATAGTTTTAGAATCAGTGGTTCTAAACTAGTATTATATTTTTAAAAAAAATAAAGACAATAAATATTCATTATGTAACTTAAATTATATACTTACTTAAAATGTTGATGAAATTACATTTTAAAAAATTTGTAATACGAAATAAAAAGAACCCAATAAATCTCCCTCTTTAAATGGTTCCTTTTTGGCTAAAAAAAATCATATGCACCGTTGTTCATTCTAAAACAATTACAAACAAAATGAGAAGAAATTCAAATGGAAGCAAATAAGATTAAAAATAGGCACTAAATTTACAAAAAGAAAAGAAGGAAAAAAAATCTAATATTCACTCCACATTCTTATCCCTAAAATAATAACAATAGATACTAATACACTAGGCATGATTTTATAACCAATCTTCGATCCACTTCCCCTGTAGCCCAAATGGAATTCACAAAAGATATTTGCTGTGAACGTAGGTATCAATTCCAATACTTTCTCTTCTTTGATTCTTTACTTGGTGCGGTCAAAAGGGCCATCATCGGCACAAACAAATCCATCTATGAAATATTGGATCCATTTTGTTTGATTATTACTTTTAAAAATAAATTTTTATTTTTATATTTTAAAAATAAAAAAAATTATTCGATAAATTATTTTTATAATTTATTTTTAAATATTTTAATTTTAAATATGTAGCTTCAAAATAAAAAATAGAATATTTTCTTAGCTTATTTTTTATTCTTAATGAAAATTTTGTAATTAAATAAAATTTTTCCTAATTTACTTCACCCAATACCATCTATTCTTTATTTTCAATAAATTTGAAAATAATTTTTAAAAAAATAATTTTAAGGAATAATTTTTTAAAAATAAAAATATATCCATATATATATTTATTTTATATATAAAACATGTTGAATAAACTTTAAATCAATCCCTTCTATTTTCATATCTTATCATCTAAGATAAATTTATCTTATTTTAATTCTCTATCGCTGGAACACAGTCTAGTCCACCCTCACATTCTATGGGATAAAAACACAATTTGATAGAGATTTTTAAAGAATAATAAAAAAATATAAATCTAAATTTATTTAAGTGATACAAATTCATTTACATATAATTCTTTATAACTCTTTGGTGATACACGTAATACATAAATATTAACAAGAAAGACTTACCTGCACTAAAGGTATTTACGTACAATACATTAATTTATAATAAAAAAGTGCATTTTTTTCTCTTGATTGCCTTCTTGCATACAATTTAGATGCTTGTTACTAAGAATCCCTTAATTAATGATCCAAAATACAAATAAATAAAATTCTTTTAATTTTCTTTGTGATAAAAAGTTTAGGGTAGAATACATTATTTCACTCTAAGGGCAAGCCATGCCACAAATTTCTTTTAAAAGATTCCAATAAAAATCATAAATTACTTAATTCTTTGAAATCATTGATAATAAGATTAAAACTTCAAGTATAGGACACTGAAGAGAACTTACCATCCCGACGAATCCAAAAACTTTAACCTAAAACTGGAAATTGACATATAGTCATCAAGTATATTTCAAATTATTTTGATACTTAAACTATGACTATCCTTTATAAAATAATAATCACTTTATAATACTTTAATGCCAACAAAAATATAACAAATTTATATATAATTAAAAATACTAAATATATTATTTAAAATGTATGAAATATAACAAAGTAAAAATAAGATGAACTTTTAAAATTTACTATCCCTAATTTTTTTTAAAAATAATTCATAAATATAGAATCATCGCTAATTGATTCTAGAACTGCCACAAAATTATTTTAAAAAATTCAATAAATATAGTGACAATTCTAAACTATCGCTAAATAACTGTAGAACCCCTACTAAATTCTCCATCTATTTTAATTTGGAATCGAACACTTTCATATTCTTTTTGGAGGATTATTTGAAAGCTTTAAAAGTTTAATGAGATTATTTGATAAAAAGCCATACTTTAAGGGGATTATATGTATTTTACTCTTAAAAAATATAATTAAGAATTTTTAGTAACGCAAAATATTTTTGCGAGTTTTTTATTTACATAACAATATATGATTGGGTATAATTAGGGCTGTGTTTGGATATTTTAAGACCTTAGGAAAAATTATTAAAGGAGTCTAATATAATAAAATCATCAAATTCTCATATTATTCTTCTAACCTTCTGAGCTGCAAAATTACTTATCAAAGTTTTGTAATTAAGTAATTCCAATGTTTCACTCTCAATAGATAATATGATAATCCATCTAATTTATCTTGTAATATAATTGATCTCAAATAGGATTTAAGAAATTTTAATTTTGAAAAACTTCTTTTGGTAGTTGCAACTATTACATGTATTATCAATAATATTCTATAATTATTTCTTAATTAATTAAACTAGTTGTCACATTCTTTTTATAAATAATAACAAATTTATTAAAAACACCATATTGAGATTGAATTAACTTTTTAACTTTTCTTTTTTCTTTAATTTTTTAAAGTCGGATTCATACTTCCTATTTGATATATTCTATTACTATAAAATATAAAAATAAAATAAAATAACAACAATAATATAAATATAAATAAAATAGATGTGCAAAGTAAAAAGGAAAAAATGATGAAATGATAGAAATTGAAATTTTGAAAACAAAGAGAATTGCACGTCATACTATCTACTGCAATAATTTAATATCAATTAACTTTGAGAGTTCACTTTAAAAAAAGAAGAAGAAAATTTGAAGAGAAAATATTGAAATTTTATGGTATATATAGTTGAAAAATAACTGTTATAAATTATAATATTAGAAATTATTAATTGGCAATAATGTGCAAACAAAATATTATGGTTGGATTACTAACACATAACTCCTTAATAACATATTCAAATCTGCAACTAAATTATGTGTACATTTTATTGACTCATAATATAGTATTCTTTAATTAATTTGGTGGATAAAAGCCTAACTTTAGACTTGATAATAGTAATGTTGTAAGTTGGTATCTTGAAAGAAGAATAGTCACTCTTTTTATCCAATCACTAATATGTTAGTCCTTGACTAATGACTATATAAAATAAAATAAAAATTAAAAATGAGGCTTAGAAAAAATTGGGGGCTTAAGGCAAGTGCCTCACTTACCTACCCATAAACACGGCCCTAGGTATAGTGTAAAGTTGTTTACACAAATGGTAAATCAAATTTAAATCCTAATTTCATAATATATGTTTTACATATTATGAATATATTAAAAAATTATTTTGTTCCACTGCTCAGGCGATATTATTTTTGGGAAAGATAAAAAATACTTCCTTTAATCTTAAAGTGATTGGATTACTTTTAAATGCTTAAAAATACTTCTTAAACTTCATAAAATTTAGAATTAATATCCATTATCAACTTAATTAACAAATTTTCAAATTGCATACTTTTTTAATGAAATTTTTTTAAAAAAATAATTACAATATTATAATATATTGATTTATTTTATCATTTTTCATATGAATGATATAACATAAAAATTAATTATAAAAAATAATAAAATAAACTAATATACTATAATATTGTGATTTTTGTTTAGAACAATTATAAAAAAAATATGTAATTTAATAAAATAATAAATTAAATTGACAGTGAGTATTATTCAAAGTGTTGTATAATTTAAAAAAATAATTTTCAAATTTTTAAAATGAAAAACATCAAAATTTAACCTCTTAAAAGTATTTTATATTTTTTCCTTATCCTTTTGTCCTTTTACTCAACCACAAACACAACTAGAATATGAAAGGGCGAAACAATTGGTATGTAAAGAAAAATGGAGTTAAAATTTTAAAAGGAAAGAGTGAAGTATGAACACATGTTTAAATTTCTAATTTAAAAATGCTATAGGTATAAAAAAATTGAAATATAAAATTAAGTTCTGAATCTTTTATATCTACTAAATTGAGTTTTACAAATTTATTTCATCATCTTATATTTAATAATAACTCTTGATTTGAATTGAAAATGCAATTCGAATTTTATTTTCAATATATATAGCATTGTTGTTTCCAATTCAAAAATGACAAAAGTATTGAAAATGAGATATAGAATTAAGTTCCAAATTTTTTATATCTATTAAATTAAACTCTATAAATTTATTTTATCACATTGTATTTGATAACAGCCTTTCATTTGGATTTAGAATATAATTTCAAATCTTATTTTCTATACATATAATATTGATGTTTACAATTTATCATTTTTTACTATTCTTTTTTAAATAGAATGATATGAAATAAATTAATCCAAAATTTTTAATTAAAATCTGTTCATAAGATATATTAATTTGGAAATAGAAAAAGACCATATTGAAATTATAAAAGTGATGAGTTTAGTATAAGTAAATATTTTTTTTAATTGAACATATGTTATCACAGCGTTTATGAGCAAACATTTTTAATATCAATACTCTAAATTGTATTTCTTTTCTAAAATAAGAAACTAGAAGACGAAATTAATGCTTGATATAGGAATTAGGAGGATAAATTAAAAGAAAATTATTAAGGTTTTACTTTAATACATATTTCTTCTTTTTCTTTAATTTTTCTCTAAAAAGTTGTATTTTTTTCGAAACATTTCATACCTCTTGGAAACTTCTTTTTTTATAAAATGTTACATGGATTTTGTACATAGCAAGTACATAAAAAAATATAAGTCAAAATTACAGCAAAAAAGTTTTTAAAATAATTTAATTTTATCAATGATTAATTATCATAAAAAGTTGTGTAAAATCTTTCAAGGTTAAATTAGTCCCTTGATCCTTGTAGTTTTATCAAATTTTGAATTTGCTCTTGGAGTTTATTTCCTTCCAACTGGGTACTTATATACGTTTCTAATTAGTCGCTTTGTAAGAGATAGACCTATAGTCTATTAATAGGTTGCTAATGTGACTATTATATGAAATAATGTGCGTGGCAAGTTAGCCCTTATTTGGAAGGGTTTTAGTTCATTTCCTCTTTATTATTTTAGTAAATTTTGAAATTGACCCCTATAATTTATTTGCTTCTAATTAAGTACTTAAAATTGTAACAATTTTTAATTCATTCATTTTTAGTTTGAAAATATTGAATACTATTTCTTTGGTAAGGAAAAGGTGTCTAACACCCAAAAAAAAAAAAAAACTACTAATAGAATATAATTTGTTGAGTTTTAGAGATTCTCAAAACATCAGCAAGAACTAACAGAGAGATTCTTGATGGTGGACTAGTAAACAAATATGTTCCAGGCTCCATATTAGTACTTAGGTTAGCCAACTTGTTCGTGCAAACATTGCCTTCTCTATACATGTGATGAATTATAACTTCCCACTCTTTCTTAAGCAAAAGGATGATAGCCATAATTATTCGGTCTCCTTTTTATCTAGGATTAGTTAGGCAAAAGTAGAGGGCCTTTGAATTACACTTAAGAATAATCTTCTTGTAACATTTATTCCATGCAATTTGGAGACCACATAAAGCACCCTAGCATTCAATTATAAAAGCTGAACAATTTCCCAATGCTCTAACAAATCCAAGAATCTAATTTCCATGCATATCCTTAATGATCCCATCACATCCAACTTGTCTATTCTCTTTCCCTACTATGCCATCTGTGTTCAACTTTAACCAAGACTCTGGTAGAGGGTTCCAAAATACAAAAATTGAACTCGATAAACTAGATGAAGGATTGCTAGCATTATTAAGCACATGTGTGATTTTTTTTGTATAGTTTAAAACTATTCTAGCTGGATTGTGTGGATAGCAGAAATCCCCCTCATGACTGGACTTATTCTTCCACTGCCATAAAAACCAGCATCCAACAGCCCAAATTGTAACCCATTCAACTTGAGCATCACTATCTTTAGATAGGCCATTGAGCATATTCAAACTAATCTAATTTTCAAAGGAGCATGCACTAAAATATGTTATGCAATCAGGTTTAACAAATTGTAGGCATAAATCACTTGTAATCAGGTAGTCTCGCAAGACATGAAGAATTATTTCCTTTCTGGAAGAGCATCTCCTATAGTAGAGATTTCTATGACCCCATTTGCTAGTATAGCAATTTGTTAGAAGCCTTTTATGAGTCACATGCCATACAAAGCATTTAATATGCTATGGAGCAGGGATTTTCCATATTAAAGACCAAGTTCTTCTAGGAATAAAGCTAGATTGAAAAGGGGAGATTCGATTAGGTAAGAGAGCCTTCAATCAATTGACAATCACTTTAGTAATGCATTTATAGCTTACATTACATAAAGAGATTGGTATAAATTAATTTATATACTCGGGATGACTCACATTTGGAATCAAAGTAATTAAAGTTTGATTGACATCCTTAACATCTTTCTTCCCTTCAAAGATCTCCATCATAAACATAGTAAGAGAGTTGCCCACTTTATCCCAGTTTGCTTGGTAAAAACTTACTGGCAATCCATTATGGTTTGGAACCTTGGAAGCACCCACATTAAAAATTGTATGCTTAATTTCTTGAGAATTAATACTTGTGTTCAAGTTATGAAATTCCTCTAGCTTCAAGATTGGGAATGAGGAATTTGTTTGCAACGGGGTATATTGGTTAGAATCTTCAATAAAGAGAGCTCTAAAGTAATCCACAACCATGTCAAATAATTGCTCTTTATCATCATTTCATGAGCCATTGCAATTTTGGAGCATAGAAACTCTATTATGTCAATGCCCGACCACAGTCTTAGTATAATAAAACTTCATGTTCTTATCTCCATCTTGACTCCATTTAGCTTGTGATTTCTAGTACTATAAAACTTCCTCTTGTTGTAGGGCTTCAAGTAGATCTTATTGGAGTTGTTTCTCTAGATTATCCAGGTATAGATTCCATTTTCTCTCTAGAGCTAATTGTGCCCTTTTTAATCGAGCTAGAAGAATTCTCTTCTTCTGCTTAATATGACCAAACACCTCCTTATTCTAACTTAATCATTTTGCTAGATGATTGTGAATATTATGAAGAAAGGCTTTGACAGTTCCAATTTTCATCCAAGAATTGAGGAAATTGTTTATGTAACATCCATGTAGCTTCGAATTTAAATGGCCTGTGTTGTCTCTCAACCTATCCTCCATAAAGGTCAAGCATTAGAGGATGATGATTTGGATAGACTTTTAGTAAAGTTTGAACTATAACTGCATTAAATTTGCATCTCCATCTTGTGTTACATAGTCCTTTATCTAGCTATTCGAAAACATGCTCATAACTATCCTAAATTGGCCCTCTCCAAGTAAAGCATGAGCCATGCTAGCCTAAATCAATCAAACCACACTTTACTAATCCAATTTGAGAATTCTTCATACTAACTTGCAATTATAGGAGCTTCGCCTTTTTTTCTATAGGATAAGCGATGTCATTGAAGTCACCGATTAACACCCAAGGCTCTTGGATGGATTTTAAGATTTCTAAGATTTCATATCTGCATTCCCTTCAAGACTCGATTTGAGGGCTCATATAAACTACATATATTAACTAACAAGAATTATTCATGTCAATAACTTTAAGATCAACAAATTGATAGCTAGAGTAAATAATAGTGACTATAACTTTGTCAGCCATCCATCCTCTATATGCAACCAGCCTGACCTTTTCCTTCTTGAACATAATATTTAGAAAATTGTAATTGCTTGAATAACTCTTTTGCTCTGCTACCATCCACTTTTGTTTCTAGCAGCATAAACATAATTGGTTTGTGTTTATTAATTAAGTTACAAGCATGAATTAAGAAATTTGGGCTTCCAGTACCTCTACAATTCTAGGTTATAAAGTTATTTTATAATAACTAGTATAGGTAGTGAAGATTAACCTAATTATTCACTTTTTGTTTGCAGTTAACTACTTTATTCACTTTGATTAACTTAACTTGTATTGATGAATCATCACGCTGCTATGTCTCCTCCACCAAGAATCACATTGAAGTATAGCATCTGGTAACATTTCCTTATCTAAACCTAGGTCATAAGGTTTATCAATATTGTCAATAATTATACCTTCTAAGAAGTATTATGTGTGTTGATCAATTTGGAGGGAAGGGATTGATAAAGCTTGGCTAGGTGGTGTTTTTTGAATCACATTGTTTAGGATTGTCCACATGCTTCCTAGTATCTATGCTATATTGAGTTGAGTTTGGATTGGAAAGTTGTTAGTTGATGTTCATAATGAATTGCTAGTCATAATATCTTAGGTCAGAGCTAACTTTAAATTAGGATCATGGAGGAATAAGGCCTTGTGATTGTGTTTCCCCTCTAGTTTCTTATTAACTTGATGCATAGTATTTTGACCATTTGGATTTATGTTCTCTTTATCAACTGGTACATTAGCTACATCTCACATATTATCCCCTTATTCACCTAACTCAATCTCAAATACTAGATTTGTTAGTGTTGCAAAATGAAAAACTTCTATCATTGAGTCTCGTGTGGTTTTTTCCCCAACCTTTATCTTCCTATTTCTTTTTTGTCTTTGTACTACCATTCAATGCCCATACTCCATGGAAGGTTAATGATGTTGTAATGGCTACTATAGAGTCTTAGAGAATAGCTTATATTGATTAGCCCTCTTTGTTTAACCATGCCTCCATTATTAGTCTAAAAAAGGACCCTTTTATCCTTGCACCCATTAACATAGTGGTCATATTTGCCACATTTAAAACAAATTAAATGAATCCTTTCATACTCTATCTTAATGTCTTCAGTTCCCACTCTAAATTGTGGTAGTAATGGTTCATTGAGATTGATCAAAACAAAAACTCTTGCATATTTCCCTTTAACCTTTTCTTCTGTCTTATAATCAATTTTAATTATTTTCCTAATCTTATCTCCAATAACCCAAAGGCACTTACGATCATAGTACTCTATAGCAAGTTTTGGAAATTGCACCCATATTATTACTTTATCAATAATCGCTAAAGTAGGGTTAAAATTCGGAATCCATTCCTGGACTGTTAAATAATGGTCTAATATTAACCATGGACCACCTGTTAGAACTAAATCCCTTCCATACTTCATGTCAAATTTCACTAGATAATAATCATATCCCAAGTCTACAAGCTTAAATCCTCCTGCACTCTTCCATAATTGTATTAATTTCTTTTCAAGAAATCTAAATCCAACACATCTCCCTAACAATTTAACTATAAGATAATTCCTCTATGGTTTATGCATGCATTCTATTTCTTTGTCAGATAATTTTAATACTGGGCATAATCCATTTCCTTTCATAATTTCATCAATTACCTCTACTCCAGTTTCGTTTATGCTATCATTCAAATATGACTGGAACCTTAAAATATCTTCATCGTCTCCCTCTAGTTCCTCCAACTCCTCCTCTTCCTGGTTCAATCCACTAGGGTAGTCAGCTTTTGAAACACTCAACAAAGCCGCCTTATAAAGCGCCGCTTGACTGGTGAGATTGTTTTCTTCACGCAGTTGAAGAACCAGATCTATGTATGAATGAATGCCAGTGGTGCTTCCTTCAAAACCTCGAATGTCGTTCTTCTATTTTTTGGTGCTCCGCCGCAGTTGGTCAATCTCCTCCATGGTGGGGGAATGAGGTTGGCTCATTCTCTATCAAAGCTCTCTTTTTAATAATATGTACTTAGATATAAACAAATTAATTATAGTAAAGTTGTCAAATTTAAACAATTTCAATTCTTAATCTAGATTTGAAAATTAAAAATATACTAAGTATTCAATTAAAAGAAATAAATCATAAGAAATAATTTTTATAATTTAATAGAATTAAAAAGAACAAAGAAGGCTTTTTGACCGTTAGCCTTTTTATTTAAAAAGAAATGTCCGTAATGTTGTGTTAGAAAAACATATGCCCTAAATGCTTTTTTTTTTAAATTTGCTGGGTCATGGGGTGCAGCTCCCCGTGACCAAGGCAGGTTGATCATGTTGAGCTACAACCCGTGACCAATAGTAGGCTAATTCGTTGAGTTAGCTCGTGTGATCATATTTCTACTGGTCACGGGGAGTTGTAACCTGTGACCAATGTACTATTCCCATGTGACTTTATTTAATATATATCCCTCTTCCTTAGTGGCCATAACCCATACTTTGTTGCATATAACACTATCGAGCATATTGCATATTACTCACACTTTGATCAAATTTTATTTTCATATATATATACTCTGTGAAGATAAAAGCTCAAAAGCTCGTTATACAAGTTTAAATGTTCATTTCCCCATTGTGAATCTTTTAATTTATTTGACTCGTGCAGATTAGAAAATAAAATCTGCTAGTCCAAGTAAGATATTTATTTAGGAAAAAATATTTTCAGATGATATGAAAATATAATGTGTGTTTAATGTAATATTTTTTACAAGTATTCCTTAATTTTATTTTATATTGTTATTAGGTATTGTAACTAGATTATTATTATTCTATTTAATTAAGTATTTTATTATTATATTTATATTTGTTATTCTTATCTATTTATTATGATACCTATACTTTTTTAGTTTCCCTATATTATTATGTTTGTGGGTATTATCTTAATTTGCCTATATTATTTTAATTTACTTCTATTATTATAATATTTGAGTATATTATTATACTTATAATCGACTAGATTATGCATCTTGTATATATTACTATGATTGGAATTATTATGCTTATGAGTTAGACATTATAAAAAAAGAAAATAAAAAATTAGAATACTTGAAAAACTTAAAAAAATAGTAAAATTCATTAATAATAAATTATTATTAAGAAACATTAATTGAAGGTAGAATGTAATATTTTAAGTTTTTTAAAATATTTTTTCAAACCATTAATTTTGATTTAATTAAGAATAAATATTAAAATACATGTAATTTTGATTTAATTAAGAATAAATATTTATATAATTAAGAAAAATATAAAAAATAAGGTTAGGTATTTTATAAACAATTGAAAGAAATTCTTACATGAAACTATGAAAAATGCTATTAGTAATCATCCAAAAGTACAAAAAATATTAAAAAAATATTTTATTATCATTGACTTATTGACCTTTAAAATAATATTATAATATATATAATATTGATTAATTAATATTCTATACTTCAAGATTATTTGGTTCAAATTAGGAAAAGGGAATAAAATTAAGAAAAGAAATTAGGGGAAAAAGAAAGAAATGACTTTTAATTATCTAATCTATTTAGTTTTAATTTACTCTATAAATAACCATTATTATAAAAAATAATTTACTTATAATTATTATTAAAATAGTTATTATATTGTTTATCTTATTATTTTTATTTTATTTACTAAAATAATAATTTTTATAATTATTTAATATTACTTATTAATATGTTATTAATACTATTTTTATTATTACTCTTGTTACTTCAACTATTACTAATACATTAATAATAATTAATATTATCATAATGATATTAATTATTAATTTTTATTTAATTATAATTTGTAATATTTATTATTATTTTATTAATATTATTAAATATTAATGAATTAAAAATATTATAATATTAAAAATAATTATTATTATAATAATTATAATATTATTAATATAATTAAATAATTTAATAATATTTATTATATATTTAATATTTAATAATATTTAGTAATATTATTTATCTATTAAGTAAATATTAATAGTATTATTAATATATAATTATTATTTTTTATTATTTAAATATTATTTAATTATATTATAATGATTATAAAAAATGGAATAATTTTTTACCTAATTATTATTAATTATAATAATTATTAATTATTTTATTAATATTATCATAAATAATATTTATTATTATTTTATTAATATTATTAATTATTTTTATGTTATTGAATATTGTATATTTACTAATATTATTAATTTCATAATTAATTAAATTTAATTATTAACATTTATTATTATTTCAATTATTACTATATTATTTATCTAATTATTTTTTATAATAATGATAGTTATAATTTTATTATGAATATTTATTATTTTATTATTATGATTAAATTATTAATTTTTTATTAATATTATTAAATTTTTTATTATTGATTAATTTATTATATTTATTATAATACTTATTATATGATTATTTATTTTTTCTAACCAATTTTATTATAAACTATTATTTAATAGTTATGTTTGTTTTTACTTATATAAATATTTTAGAATAATAAATTATTATTATTATTATTATCATCATCATCATCATCATTATATTGAAGATGACAAATGATGAAGATGACAAACCAAAAACTTATAACTTGTTTATTACCCTTGTTTAAAATATTTAAACAAATAATATATAATATATATTCCTCGTAGGTGGAAGAATACTAGGCTACCTCCTCAGTTGCCAACAACGACCTTATACCAATATAGAATACTGCTTGATCAAATGAGGGCTAATGAGGTTAGAAGACCTATTTTGTTATATCTAATGAAGCTATTTCACATGCAGTGATATGCTTATTTATATTACACTTGTGTAATATAGATTATTTAGTACCCTTATGACATTCCCAATGTACAGCACCTTGTACCAAAGTATTGCTTAACCTTACCTAACATATAGCTAGTATCAGTCCCTATCATATGCTTCCACATGGTGCAATGACACTATGCAGATCATGTGCTTCGCTAGTTTGGCAGGCAGCAATCAATCTCACAAGAGCTATTCAATCTTGGTTCTTGTCATACCTTACAACTTCGAGATGAAACATCAAAAGACTGGCGGTAAGAGCATGTGATTTTCATTACTGGTTGGAATGCATGGGGCAACACACTTTCATTGATTGAAATGGAAACAAATGCTCTTCATCATGACTCGAGCTACATGAATGGTACTAAAGACACACCAGACGATGGATTCATCCAGGTAATGATGATCTAGTGATGAATCCAGGATTTGTGATAACCTTTCATCTTTCACATACTTTTATGCTTACATCTTCAAATTATTATATATTAAATTATCAAAATATACTTCTTTATAGGCGGATGTAGTTGAGAGATTACGTAAGCTTAGTGTTGAGTATTCCTTCACTTTTGTGTATAATTAATTTAGAGAGACAGTAAACTGGGAATGTGGCCTTAAGCTACGTGCACTGGGAGAGCATCGAGACGTGACAACTTCCCAACCTGCTTATCCGGCTAATGAATTATTGAGACCACCCATTCCTGAGCCTAAGCATGGTAAGAGAGGCCATGGCTTCATGTCTTTTAAGGATCTCATTTTTCCTGAGGAAGGGGATGACGACAACGACGAAAGTATCCCTTATGGTTATCCATTGATGACACAAGTAGATGTCCTCTCCTCTTACACCCCTCCATCGATGCAGGCTGATATAAAAGGTGCAGGTCCATCAACATATACCCCTCACCACAATTCTTTGTAAGTGGAGATGTTAGCCCATCATACAGTATGACATTACCACCACAGCACCTTTGTGATACTCCATAGTCATCGTTCTTCACCTTATCGCCATTACAATTAACTCAGCAAGTCCCTAGTTCTCTAATGGCATTATTTGCTGACTTGTTTGTATATACTACTAAGTACGCTAGTGGATCCATAGAGCAGCAACAATAAGGACTTTTCACTTGAAAAACCTTATTCCATCATTTCAATCCTTCAATAGGGTTTAGAACCGTCTAATTCATGCAGATAATGATGAGGATAATGATGAAGATGAATAGCATCATTCCCTAATTCAACGATTGCAACGAGCGAAATGATGCCCTGGATATGGGACTGAGAGCCATTATTTTGGTGATTGAATATTTCATCATTGTATTATAATATTATATCTAATTTATTTATCTAATTCATTCATAACTTTTTTCTTCAGGTTTAGTACTCTCTCATATTTCATTTATCATATTATCCAATTTTATAAATAAATTGTACAAATTGAAAAAAAATTTCACTCTTATTCATTAATTCAAATCGCATTATTTAATTAATTCCATTCATTACATTGTTATTTAAAATTCTTTGAAGAATTCTAAAATACCACTTGTTATGGTATTAATTTAAAGTTATACTTACACGTAATTATAGAAAATGGTGTCGATTACTCATCTAAAAGTAAAAAACTAAGTAAATTTATTTTATGGATGCTACTCATATTCAGGCAAAAAAATAAAAAAATTATGTCCTTTATCTTAAAGAAAAATATTAAAATATATTTAATTTTGATTTAATTAAGAATAAGTATTTATATTTTATGTGTTTATCTTTCAATTACTTTTTCTTCCAAGGCTCTGTTTGTTTCGACATAAAATACTTTTTATAGAATAAAGTTATAAAATAAAAGTATAAGAGAAAATATTTTATTCATTTAATATTAAATATAAAGAATTTGACAAAATAACTTCTTATTTTTTTTATGAGGGAACTTGTTTTCTTTTATTACTATAACTTTATGTGCCATTTTTTATTATCACGAATAGAAGTACCATATTACTCCTTTATCAATATACATCTATGATTTTTTATATGAAAAATATTATCTAATAAAATAAGTAGAGCCTAAATTATTATCCTAAAATTATTTTAATTATTAATTTCTGGATGTTAAAGTCAAATATCACCTTCAACTTATTTTAAAATAATTAAATTTTACCTTATTAAATTTTAGAAAATTAAAATTTATAGATTGAATTTTATTAAATTTATATTTAATATTCCTCTACCCTAATTAATTATATATTTTATTAGATGATGTGATTTTTTTAAATAAGAATTACAATATTATAATATATTAATTTTTAATAATTTTTGGCACATAATTCAACACTTTATTTTTAAGTATTAAATTAAAAAATTTTATGCATAATTATTTTTTATTATTTATATAACATGAATATTACATGCGGCAGAATGAAAAATAAATAATGTATTATAATATTATGATTCTTGCTTAAATTTTTTTAAAAAATATATACTTTGTATGTAATTATTTTTTAAAATTAAATTGTATCATTTTATGGATTAACATAATCTACTAATAAAATATTTATTTTCATAATGCAGATGATTTTCTTATTTCATGCTTAGTTAAAGATTTTTATAGATATATACATTACAATATGATAAAATATTGTTTAAAAATTTATTTGTATAATTTAAATCTTTCAACTAATAAGTTTACAAGAGAATATATAAAAATTTACATTTATTGAGATAATAATTATTTCAACGATTTTATGATAGTTACTAATTTTATTATATTATATATATTGTACAATTTTATGAGAGTTAGTAAGATTATTGATTATTATTTGGAATCTTAAATAATTAGTATCAAATATAAATTAAAATAAAATAAAGAAAGGGTCACAAATTAAAAATGAATAATTTTTTTTATAAAAATGGGTTCAAATTGAAATAAAAAAATTAAGTGCAAATTGGCTAAAACAAAAAAAGAAAAAGAGCCAGGAGCTATTGATCACGAGAGGGATACACCCATAACCAATCAGATTGATCATACGATGCCCCATCCCATGAAAAGAAAAAATTTTAAGCATTCCAGGCAATTATTAAATAAACTTTTAAGCATTTCAAGCAATTATTTTTACTGCATAATATTTGAGTAATTTGTTTTTCACCCTAACGGATTTCGGTCAAAAAGCCCGTGAAACTAAAATCCACTCCACATCAACAATATTTTATCATATACACGTGGCGAAATAACGACCACACTAGCAATCTATAAATGAATTTGACGTCTATCTCTTAATAAATAATTAATTATTAATGATTTATAAATATAAGTAGTCAGTTAAAAACAAATGAAGCAATTTCAAATTTTGCTGAAATTATAAGAGCAAGAGATTAACTTAAGTATATTTTAAAAAGACGTGTATGAAAAAAAAATTAGAGCACACGGAAGGAAAACTTAAATTATTATTATAAGTTCTAAGAAAACAACAAATGATAAAAGATGTGCAAACAACTTAGGTAAATCATAAATGGATCGACTACACAAATATATAAAATTGATATGAATTAAAATAAGTAACAATATACTAATTGCACCATTAAGCTGTAAACAAAGCACAATCACATGATTTAATGGCAAAATCATCCAACGGTTGAAAGGTTGCTAACTATTCAAGTTATGCATTTTTCTTTCATATAGAAGAACTATCAAGGTATGCTATTTCCGTTTTTTAACTAAGGATATGGAAGAACTATCTTTTAAAAATTTTAATAGTTAAAAATTAGTTTCTAACAACAATATGGGTGTTGGTATAGACATTGGCAAAAAAATTATTAAAGGGATTGAAATATAATTTATTATGGGCTTATATAAAAATCTTTTATTTTGGGAGGGTTATGTGTAAACTTCTTTTAAAAAATTAAAAAGAATTTAAGTTTCCAAGCTTATGCTGAAGTATAATTCATTACGAGTTTATATAAAAATCATTTATTTTGAAAGAGTTATGTATAAACTTCTTTTAAAAAAGGAATTTTAAGTTTCCAAACTTATATTATGTTTGATACAATGGAATCAAATGGGATTGATTGGAATGGAATGGAAAGAAAATGAATGAAATCAAATGATCATTTCATCATAATTATATTTGATATGATTGTGAATAAAATGGAGATTTTATTCAATAATTATGTTTGATATAACAAATATTATAAAAAAAGAATGGAATGAAAAAAGTATTAATGATAATAATAACCTTAAATAATAAAATAGTAATATATTTTTAATAAAAAATTACTATATTTTAAATTTTATTATCAAAATTATAATTGACAAAAAATTTCTATAATAAAAGCATAAAAAAATAATTTATCAAATTTTTTACATTAAATAATTTTTTTATAAAGAATACAAAAATATTTTACTTTAAATTTTATTATTACAAATATAATTACCAAAATGTTTGAAAATAAAATATTAAAAATTGATATTATTTTATTATCTATCAATAAAAAATAATATTAAAATATATGAAAAATGTGAGGAATGAAGATGTAAAAATGGCATTCTAAAAATAATAAAATGGTTATCTATCATTTTTAAATATAAAATGAGGATTTCCTTATTTAATGAAATAGTCATTCATTAGACAATTAACATTACTATTCCTAGTGTCTATCAAATATTGACAAAATAAATAATATAATAATAGATAAATGAATAATTAGAATATAATACTAGGTCATAAATTGATCCATTATTTATATAAGAATGTAATTGAATCGTAAATAAATGAATGAATCATCATTCGATATAAATCCATTCAAACTGTTCATTTGCTATCTCATAATCGAAGTGTTCATATTTTAGTGAAAATTTTACAAAGATCAAAATCAACCAATTGTTAATTTTGGAAAACTAATTTTCTATCTAAGCCTATGATTTTTTACATCATGACTTATTCTCAACCAATTGCACAAAATTTTGTTTTGGCCCTTCAAATGAATGAAACAAGACATATAATTTAACTACATGAAATTTCCCTATTCCGAATTGAGTTTGGAGGTCCCACCTAAAGGAAGGCATTTAGTCTCATTACATATTTTGTTCAATTTTGAATCTCATCCTTTTAGTTTAGTCATGCGTTGAAGTCACTTTAGAAGAGACACCATTTTCAAGTGCACTGAAGTCCAAAATCTTGTACAGTTTTCGAGCTTAGGAATGTCAACACAAAATGAAGTCTTCAAAGAAGCAATAAAATCAACATATTATCAAGTAATGACTAAGAATGAGATCGATATTTCGGAATAGAAAAGTCATCATAATTTCTCATAGAGCACCAATTATCTCTTAACACGAGAGATGTATTCCTGTGCTAAATAATGAAAACTACAATAAGTTTGAATCTAATTAGCACAAAAATTAAGGACACTCAAACAGTATCAATTTAGCATTTGAGAATTGATATTCAAGTTCAGTAATATGCTACTCAGGATTGCAAAAAAGCTTGATAATTTAGCATTTGAGAATTGATATTCAACTTCAGTAATATGCTACTCAGGATTGCAAAAAAGCTTGACACTCATTGATAATGGTAATGAAGTATGTTTGATAGTTGGGCAGACTTCCAAGTGTTTCTGTTACACCTTTAATAAAAAAAAGTTTATGTTAGAAGAAATAAGAGGAAAAAGGAATAAGAGAATAATAGATAATAAAATAACAGAATAATACAATTCTGTTAAACAATTATGTTAGAATGACAAAATTAGAAGGCATTATAAAAAAAGGGGAACAAAGAGATGGAGGGCAAGAAAATAATTTGGGAAAAGAGAGAATGGAAGGGAACTAGATCTTTTAAAACACCTAAAGTTGTAATAACATTTCATATTCCTTGAGCAGTAAGCTCTATTACTAATTAGGGATCAACTTCTTAGCAATAAAGATTCATTCTTCTTCAATCTTTCTTCAATTTTTCTTCTATTTCTAAACTAGACTATCAACTGGTATTAGAGCTCCCACAATCTTGGGAGTAGCATTCAATTCTTAAGAAGCTTTACATGGTTCGTTCAAAGATGGAAGCCAAGCTAGAGACGCATTTTGGTAGAAGATCAGGAGGTAAGGGAGGCACATAAAGAATTAAGTAATGCAATGCTAAAAAGGATTAAAGAGTTGCTGGAAACTCTACTGCACCGACTAGAAGGAAGAACAACCTCAAGAACATTAGAAAATGCTAAGGAAAGAGGAGAGATAGTAGAGAGGATAATCGAAGGAACCATAGTAGATCAATGGGGGAAACTGGAAATTCTTTTGTTTGCAGAGGAAGATACCCATAGGTGGGTGAGCCACCTGGAAAGATATTTTCAAATTAAAGGTGTGAGTGAGGTGAAGAGATTACAAGCCATCTTGGTAGCCATGGATGGCAAAGCTCTTGACTAGCACCAGTGGTGGGAAGCCAGTTCATAAAATCCTACATGGGAAGAATTCAAGACCACTGCATTCTAGCGTTTTCAACCCTCTATGATGCAGAACCCTTATGAACTGCTATTGGACCTAAAACAAACCACCACAATAGAGGAATTTAGGGAGAAATTTGAATTGTATGCAAGCCTTTTAAGAAGGACAAACCCAAAATACCTCAAGGGCATCTTCCTAAGTAGGCTAAGAGATGAGGTTAAAACTGAGCTCAAATTGCATCCAGCAATGATACTAGCTAATATGATGAACCTTGCTCAAATGATTGATGAAAAAATCAAGCATTAATCAAAGAAGGGATAATAAGATGAGGCTATGACAAACTAGATTTCAAAGGGTTCATACCAGCAAAAATAATTTCTTATGAAATAGGAAATAGAAGAAGCTCCCAAATGGGATCCTCAGGTCAAAATAGAGCAATTGACTCTACCAACAATAGCAACAAATCTACAGGGACAGCAAGAAGCAGGGTAGGAAGGTTTAAGAGCTAACATATGTAGAGTTACAAGAAAAGATAAAAAAAGGTTATATTTCAGGTGTGACAAAAAATTTAGCCCTGAGCATATATGCAAGAGCAAACAATATAAAGTGATGCTTATGAAGGAACAACCCAAAGTAGAATAAGTAGAAAAGACAGAGGAGAAGAGATTCCTAGAGCAGTAAGAAGGCAATTATAAAACCTTACAACTTTCCCTATATTCAATGGCAAGCTTCACTTTAAAGAAATCCTAGAAGTTATGGAGCACAGTAAAAGAAAAAGTAGTAATTGTTTTAATTGATTGTGAAGCCTCCCACAACTTTATATCCAAAGAGTTGGTGGAGGAACTCTAACTACCTTTGGAGGAAACACCTACTTATTTGATGGAAGCAGGGGATGGACGTAAGGTGAAAAGTCAAAGGATGTGTAGGGGCTTAACTTTACAATTACAAAATATGATAGTTTAGCATGATTTCTACCTATTCAGCCTAAAAGGTGTTGATTTAGTTTTAGGCCTAGAGTGGTTAGTTGGATTAGGAGAAATAAGGGCTAACTTTGGCAAATTGCTACTAAAGGTTAGAGTAAGGGAGGGAATGCAAGTGGTGAAAGTAAAGGTGTAAAATGGGCCTCTGGCCCACGGGCTTTACGGGTAGCCCGCGAGTGCGGGGCGGTCTGGTCCTCCTTTTTCTTGGCCCATTTTTCTTGCGGGCTTATATACAGGTAAGCCCGTGTAGGCTTTGGTCTGTGCAAGCTTCACCACAGGCCCCACGGGCCTATGCGAGCTTTTTATTTTTTAATAATTTTTTAAGTATTTAGGAAGTTTTTTAATGTAATTCAATTCTTAATTTAATATACAACAATTTAGTATAATTTTTGTAGACTTATTTAATTACCTAATTATACAAAATAAAAAAAATTTACTTAAATAATTATAATTTATAAAAGAAAATTAGATTTTTTAATCTATATTAATCTAATATTTCTTTAAACATATTTTTTTTATATTTAAAATTTAATTTTTTATTTTTATATATGTATTTTTAATAATTTAATTATAAAAAAAAGAAAAAAATGCAAGCTACCTGCGGGTCAACCGTGGGCCCTCGCGGTCCTATAAAAAAATATCTATTTTTTATGCGGGCAAGCTCGCATAGGCGTGGGCCCACCCCGCATAACCCGTCCTGCCCCACTTTACATGCCTTGGTGAATAGGGATCCAACACTATCTAAAACCTAGGTTTCTTTCAAGTCATTAGAAAAAGCCTTGAAGAATGATGGACAAGGTTTCCTACTGGAGTATAAAGTGATGACGGATGCTGCTATAGAGCTAAAACCTACCTCAACATTAGTGAAGGCCATTCTAGATGCATTCAAGGATGTATTTCAAGAACTTTAAGGGCTGCCATTAAATTAGAAGCATGATCATGCCATACACTTAAAAGGAGGAGCAACCATTTCCAACCTTTGACCTTACAAATATCCTCACTATCAAAAATTTGAAATAGAAAAGTTGGTAAATGAAATGTTAAAGGCAGGCATTATCAGATGTAATACTAGCCTTTACTCCAACCTTATCATACCAGTCAGAAAGAAAGATGGTATATGACAGTTTTGTGTGATTACAAAGCTTTAAACAAGATCATAGTGCCTAACAAGTTCCCCATTTTAGTCATAAATGAATTGTTGAATGAATTAGGAAGGGCCATAATATTTTCAAAAAATACACTTGAAATCAGGTAACTACCAGATTCACATGAAGGAGAAGGATATTGAAAAAAAATAGCATTTCGTACTCATGAAGGACATTATGAGTTTTTAGTAATACCTTTTCATTTGACCAATGCACCACATTTTAATCATTAATGAATGAAATAATGAAGCCCTACTTAAAAAAGTTTGTTTTAGTCTTTTTTGATGATATCTTAGTTTATAGTCCAAATAAGGAAGTTCATTTGTCACATTTAAGGGCTATTTTGCAAACACTCAAGGAACATACCTTGTTTATTAACAAAAAAAAGTGTACTTTTGGCCAACCTAGCTTAGAATACTTATGGCACATCATTGCAATAGACGGACTAGCAGCTAACCCTAATAAGATAGAAGCTACATGGTTATGGCCAGTTCCATAAGACATTAAAGGTTGAGAGCATTTTTAGGAATCATAAGGTATTATAGGCACTTTGTCAAAGACTATGGCAAAATTGCCAAACTACTAACTCAATTATTGAAAAAAGATAATTTTAAACGGAGTAAAGAAGCACAAATAACATTTGACAAATTAAAGACAGCAATGACACTACTTCCAGTATTAACAATCCTAGACTTCTCTAAGCCATTTGCGGTAGAGACAGATGCTTCTAGCAGAGAAATAAGTGCAATTTTATTACAAGAGAACATATTAGTAGCTTTCTTGAGCCAAGGGCTATCTTATAAGACTCAAAACAAATCTATATACGAAAGAGAGTTAATGGCTGTAGTAATGGTAGTCCAAAAATGGAGACACTACTTAATAGGGTGACATTTTATCATACGCAGTAATCAACAAAGTTTGAAGTATTTTAATGAGAAACATTTACTGACTGAGGAACACTTCAAATGGGCTTCCAAACTAATTGGGTTTGATTTTGAAATCTAATACAAACCAGAAAAGGACAATTTAGCAATAGGTGCCTTTTCTAAAAAGATAACTTTTGCAACTGTGATCATGCTAAAATGTCATGATTTGGAGAATTGGATAGAAGTACATAAAGATGATAAGCTAAGAAGTATCATTAAGGACTTATTAATTGATTCTAACTCTTATCCTAGGTATCATCTTTAAGGGAACAAGCTCTACTTTAAAAGGAAATTGATTCTACTAAGGACCTCTATTCAAATTCCAACTCTTCTAGCAGAGTTTCATGACTATCCAATGAGGGCCATTTAAGGTTTTTTAGAACTTATAAAAAACAAGCAGCAATGGTATATTGAGAAGGAATGAAGTGTGATGTTCAACAGTTTGTAACTTCTTGTGATATTTGTCAACATAACAAATATGAAACTCTGCTAGAATTCAATGGATATTACATCAATATCACAAGAAGTTACAAAATGTTGAACATCACATTTGGATTAAATTATTTACCTTTAGTTCCATACATCAATTATTTTTGACAGAGATTAAATTTTTTTTAGCAAATTTTATTTCAGTTGAAAGGTACTCAACTAGAATTCAACTTAGCATACTATCCTCAAAAAGATAGCCAAATAGAGGTGGTTAATCAATGCTTAGAGACATATCTACGGTGTTTGACAGGGCCAAAGCAAAACAATGGCCAAACTAGCTAAGTTGGGTAGAATTTTGATTAACATTAACTACAGCAGTACAACCAAAATAACTCCCTTTAAAGCTCTATATGGATGTGATCCCCCTATCCTTTTAAAAGGAATCATTATCCCTCCTACAATGGAGAAAATCAATAAATTAACTGCTAAAAGATATAATATGCTAGCTAAATTAAGGGCTAATCTTTTCAAGGCCCAAAATCGAATGAAGGCCTAAGCTAATCAACATTAAAGAAAGGTAGAATTCCAAGTTGGAGATTGGGTTTACCTCAAAATGCAGGCTTATTGTCTTAAATCCCTAACTAAGCGCCCTAATGAAAAGCTCTGACCACAATTTTATAGTTCCCTTCAAGTGATGGAACGGATTGGTCAGGTTGCCTATCACCTAAAACTCCCAAAAGATAGCCTTATACATCCTATCTTCTACATATCTCTCCTAAAGAAGACATTACCTCCTCAAATCAATCCTCAGCTTTTACCTTTTATGCTATCAAATGAATGAAAATTACAAATCATATCGGAACAGGTGTTAAACACATATGAGGGATCTAATGGAAAGTTGGAAGTCCTCATTAAGTGGCTTAACTTACCAAAGTGTGACAATAGTTAGGAATCTGCAACTATCATCCAAAATACTTTTTCTTACTTCCACCTTAAGGATAACATGGTACTTTTGGGAGGGGGGAAATATTGTTAGTAGACCTCCAAAAAGAGTCTATGTTAGAAGAAATATAAGGGAAAGGATATAATAAAATAACAAAAAACAGAATAACAAAATAATACAATCCTGTTAAACAATTATATTAGAATAATAAAATCAGAAAGTATTATAAAAAAGAGGGAACAGAGAGATGGAGGGCAGGAACACAATTTAGGAAAAGAGAGAAGGGGAGGGAACCAAGTCTCTCAAAACACTTAGAGTTGTAATAGCATTTTATATCCCTTGAGTAGTAAGCTCTATTGCTGACCAAGGACTAACTTCTTAATAATAAAGATTCATTCTTTTTCAATCTTTCTTCAATTTTTTCTTCTATTTCTAAACCAGACTAGTAGTTTCTCACACCTAACAATCAAGCAACATAATGATAATGAATGTGCTCCATATGAATTAAACACAACCATTTCTAGTGCATAAAATTTATCATAACTTCCATCCTTAGATTGATTAATCTTACAAGAAAACGTATTCAAGGAAATGCAAGACAAGATTGATACAGTCCATAAAAATTTATTCATCTGAAGTAGGATCGGGGTAATCCCTAGAGTCATCATAAGTTGACTGCACATAATTGCCATAATCATCAGAAGTTGATTCCGCGTAGTTGCCATAATCATCAGAAGTTGATTCCTCGTAACTCCTATATTTATCTGAGATTGATCTCTCATAACTCCTATATTTATCTGAAGTTGACCTCAAGTAATTCCTAACAACATCTTGGTAGAGTTCCGGGGTGTCCCACCAAGTTTCGGTATTGAGAATAGCCTTTTCCAGCCAGTACTTGTCTTTCACCTCCTTTGCTGTCAAGCTCTGGTAGAATTCTCCCCATTCATACATGGCAGTCCTTAACCGTACGCTTGAGTTCCCACTCAAAAGATATTTGATGTAGTCTCTAGCTAGCTTTGTAAGTTCCTCGCCAGTGAGGATATAAATATACTGAAAAACATACCAGAGCAAGAATGTTTTATATGACAATGTGCAGCCAAATATCAACAATGTCAATTGTGTCAAGAGCAATTTCTATTCCATTAGCAGGTTACAAATGAACTATTTGCCAAAGTTCAAAAGCATACTGCACTCTAAGGACCTTTGGCGTGTAGATCCGACTACCAGCAATTTATCTAATGCCTGTTTTATATGGCAGTTGGCAGTTAATATTGGATATACACACACTAACGCCTGAATCATTACCATTGTTTAGCTATGTCCACTTCAAGCTTTTCCCTTTTGTCTTTCACATATAATAATGAAAGTTTAGACTATGTGCTAATGAAGATGATAAACAATTTTATTCTTTATACAAACACCTCTAACAAACACACTGACAGACAGAGATGAGAGAGAAAGAGAGAGAGAGAGTACCAGAAATATAAAGCCAATAGTTGCAAAAATCACTTGAAGAGTCTCGTCCAAGTCCTCCTCTGGTTCACTAGACCCATCACCACTACCACTACCTCCTGTTGGTGGCTCGCTGCCACCTCCATCACCGCTATTGTCAAAATATTCTCCTTTTTCAATCTGCCGACGTAAAACATCTTCTACTGACTGTCCCTTAAATTTGTCCATGGCTTTCTCAAGAGCTTTCCATGGGGAACCCTACATTTAATATGAACAAAATGTAGAAAAATTTAAACCAAAATATATGACTAAACATTCTCAATGAAGCAAGTTAGAAGCATCATGTCATCCCCATTTATTCTGATTCAATCTTCATAGACAGTGCCTAGGTTTTAAAAAAAAAAGGAAGTTAACAACAATGATAACAACCACCAAGCCTTCTCCCATTAGATAGGGTTGACAATACAGATCACTCTCTACCATTTTGTGATGATTCAAAAACCATATCTTCAATTTTGCCAAAAAACATATATTGTGCCTTTTCATGCTGAGTTGTGTCTGGAGGATGGAGGATGAAATCCATTCAAACTATAAATATCGTAAAGTTATAGGCTTTTTTAACACTATCAAAACTTCTTTACTTGCTCTTTTCTGTTTCTCTCGAACACTTACAACCATTACAAATACTGTTTCAAGAAAAATTACAGGAAAAACTCCATTTTTGTTTACAGCAGTTTTCAAATTTCTATTGTATCCTAAGAGAATAATTCATGACAAACGTTGATTAACTGGGGGCAAATATTTATCTAATGGAAATGTTTTCAAGCCTCAGAAATTCTGACCTTAATTGAAACCAGTTTAATAAAGATCATATTGTAAAAAAAAAAATTCATGAAAAAGAAATCTAGTAGAAATCCTTTATGCTTGTGAGTTGTTGAGGAAAACAGACTATCCTCATAGCATGACCTTCTTTTGGCCTTCCCCACTCATAGCAGCCATATGAAATATATGATGTGTTAAAAAAAGGTCAAATAACCCAAATATTTTATTAATAAATGAAACCTCAATAAAAAAACACATGACAAAAGCAGAGAAAAAGAAAAATAAGAAATTATTTTGGCCTACCAATCCTGTTTCATTAATGCCCTTAACCAGATTAGCATAGTTGTAACCATAAAGCTACGTTCAGTATCAGGCAAAACCATTTTCACGACAAAGTCTGAAGCATACAATAAAAATTCAACTTTCTTTTTCATGCATCAATAGTTATCAGCTATAGCATAGTTGATACCTGAAGCTTTTATCATATATGTTGATCAGGAATAAGGATATCAAAGAACAATCCAATATAGCAGGATAAAGGTAACGCTAAATTGTTTTATACACATTTATAAGACATAACTGAAAATAGAAAATGGTTTATCTAAAACAACAAAGAAGTATAAAATTGGATTAGAAAACATTTTAGATTACACCCTCTCTAAAGCAATCCCACACCAGGCAATAAGAGAGGCCTGGAGCCAACTAATAATAACAAAAGACCTATTAGTCTGAAAATTTTTCCCACAAACCATCTCAAGATATATAAAACAATGCATGCTATAACTACCACCAATATATAATATAACGACATGATGAATGTAGAACCCAAAAGAATCTGCATTACCTCATTATCATTTTCCATCATTCCTTTTCCTCCAGCAGAGCAAACGTGGAGAGATTGCCTAGATTTTGAAATAGGCACACATTGCAAACCAAATGATGGTTTTATTTTTAGACCCAGGGCAGTCCTAGATAGAGCACTGGCATTCAATTGTAATGCACACGGTTTTGAAGGAAGGTGATGCAACTGAGATAAATTTTTGACATAGATCCCAGATTGGCATGCAGTAACTTGGATGGTGCTCATTTTCGGTAAACGATTCACACACCCCAAAGTTCACACATTAACTCCAGCACTTCATATAAACAGGTTTCAAGTGGGATTGTTTTGGTCCAAATACTACCAGGAAGAGAGGCTATATCTGTACAATGAAATCTTCTATTAAATGCAATTTTTATTTTTATAGAAATATTGAATACAATTTCACAGATTATGTAAAGTAACTGTGTGAATTAACTAATAACAAGATTTTTTAATGCCACCTCAATACTAAACACAGAAATAGCTTACCCACCATCTTGTGTAACACACAAATACAAATTTCTCAAACATCATTCCCTCAAAAATTTCCAAAACACAAGTATGGCCATTCTCAACAACTCAGCAACTCTAACAGGGGAGCTCAATGAATAAACGATTCAGAGGTAAAGAGTCATAATACAGCACAACAAAACCAGCAAACAGAGTACAAGTCAACATGATTGAATTTATTTATAGATATTAAGCTTCAGCCTCTGAATTTCTCCATGTTCTTCTCATCATACGACAAGTGCTTCAAGAATTATTAAACAACATTTTCTACCATAAAAATGAACTTGAATGCCAGGAAAAAAGAACAAAAAATCAAACGCTGATAGTCACAAAATTATACGGTTTTCTTGGCAACGGATCGAATTAAAGAAGGAATACATACAGAAAATTTCGATGTGACAGCAGAATATGGATAAAGACAGGATATGATTGTAGCTCTTTTCTTCAGATTTCACTTCCAAGAAGAACAATCGAACAGCTTGCGGCAACAACACAGCTCCCTGGTTGAGTGAGCTCAGATTGATTGGAGCCTTACCCACCTCAATTTGCGGAATTTGTGCAAATGACCCAGAACTCTTCGTATTCGTGAAAGATTACCTCCCTAACTTCTAAAACGACGTCGTTATGTCTCCCTGAACAGATCATTGAATCAACGAGGGAGACGCCAGCTAACCATTCGAACGCTACTAAATGGAAGAATTATTTGTGACTAAACTAGAAAGTTTGTTAAAAAAAAAATTTTAGCCAACTGATTGTGTTAACAGTTAAATAATTGTGGGGGTATATTGGACTGATCTGCAACAAAAAAATAAATTAAATTTTGAAGATTCAAATTTATCAAAATTTGCATAATTTACAAAGTTTATTAATAAGTTTATAGATCAATTTATATATTTTCGATCCTCACAAATTGATTTATATTACTTGTGAAAAAAAGAATTTAATTTTGAATGGTTTAATTCTGCTAAAATTTGTGGATTTAAATTCATTTGTTACCCTTAGATAATTAATTATATTATTTAATTATTTATTTATATAAAAATATTTAATATAATTAATTATTTATGAATTTAAATTTAATTTATTATTAGTATAAAATTTTTAATATTATTATTGAATAAAAAGATAACACTTATTAAAAATTAATATTAATTAAGAATTTTTACCAATTTTTTAATGATATAATAACATATAGGCAAGTGATAGTATAAAACTTACGGTCTCAATAAATCAAATTTAAGTCACTATTTATATACAAAATGATATATAAGAATATTGATTATTTTTTATTTATTTAAATATTTTAAATAATATTTCAAATTTTATATATTATTTACCTAACTAAATTTTTAACTTATTATTTATCAAATTTTTATTGAAAAATAAATTATTATAACGTATTATAGTTATTTAATTTTCTTTCAAAAAATAAGTAATTAGAAATTTTGATATAATATTCCTCCTTTTGTCTTTTTCATGCACCATCTACATTAATTCACCCTTCTAGAAAGGACTACACCACCTAATATCAACTACAATAATGTATAAGCTTTCCTCTATTTGTCATTTAAGTTTGTAAGCTTGATTAATTTGCTTAACATAATTAGGAATAAAACAAATGGTAGTACATAATTTTTAAAATTTTGCATTAAAGATAAAGTTGTTTTGCCAACATCAAAACCACCATATTGCACTGCTCCACAATAATGCCCAATTTGCTTTTGAATTTGATCCCAACTGCTCTTTGAGATTAAATATTAACCACTCATAAGCTGGGAATACAAAGAAAGTTACTCTATGTTGAGGATGCAATAGATGCTGTCATATCAATCTAGTAATTTCCTAGAATATGTTGTGTATCTTCAACTTGCTTATCACAAACACTACAAAAGGCTAAACATATATTCTTTGCTACAACTCTAGATAAACAATCTTTATCATTTAGGACCTTTAATGCCTTATATTCTTTGCCATGCGGCATCCTTTACACCTATGCTCTAGGAAAAAGTAACTAATGTGTTAATTTAACATTGAAGTTTCCATAAGATTCATACTTCCAAATTATTAAATTCTTAACTTGAGAGTTAAGAGGTAGTGAAAGTGGTTTAATTCTCAACACAAGATCTTTCAAAAGCCAATTAAATAGCAACAAAAGAATCCATTGTCCCTTTATAGTTAGAAAATTTGCTACCTTGGTAGTTATAAAATCATCAATGATAGCTTTGATAGAGAAATCACAAATACAATCATCATTGTTACACAGCTAAAATTATAAAATTATAGTTTAATTATGTAATTGCTAATTAAGTAAACGTACCAAAAATTACAAAAGTTATGGAAAGGTTTAAGGTAGGTATTTAATTGCAAGAAATGGAGTTTTAATATGAAAATAGATGTGATTAAGTTAAATATAAGATTATGTGAAGTTAGAATTAAAATAAAATGTATAGAGAAGATTTAAAGTTATTTAGTTTCCCACATTGCCCTTAACAAACTTACAAATCATAAGATTGCCCTTTCTCCACTAATGAGCCTATAACACACTGCATTTTACCCATTTTCTTTACTACTATTGTACCCTCCCTACTCTCTAAATCATGTTCTTATTCAATGCAAGAAGAATTCTCAAGTAATATTAGCTAAATTCTTATGAATAGTCTTTAGATTTACTTTAAATTATGGTATAGATTTATGAATAGTGGTTTTATAACAAGGTTTCTTTCAAAATTGATGATGGAATAAAAATTTAAAGGAGTTAGGATATAAGTTGTACTTTGATGACTATTTGTCGAAGGTTGGCCCTTCTTTAATCATCCACCTTCGATCTCTTCCATTTCTCTAGATTTGCGATGGGTAGATAATCTACTTACTTGTTAAAGAATAAAATGTGATTTTAGTTAATTTGTGAATAGGCTTATGAATCTTGACGGATTAAGACTTATATATTGAGGTTAAGCTAGAAATATTAATAAGAACATGCACAAATTGTAAGTGTGTAGGTTGAATCTTACTGTATAAAGTAATGGAATATGAGTTAGTAGATTTTTTGCATTTTTACACCAATTTTTGAGAAACTCCAAGCAAGAATTCAAATGTTGTACTTGACTACTACCTTAAGTGCTTTAAAGGTAGCATTCAAGTACCCTATTCGAATACCACAAAGTTCAAACTTTTTGTATGAAAATATTCGAGTAGAGAACTTAAATATTAGCCCCCACATCTTGAAACTTGTATTCAAGTATTATACTTGAATACTAAAGATGCCATACACTTCTAAGTTAAGAAATTTGAGTGGGGTACTTAAGTATAGTCTCAATTAAGAAAGGCATGCTCAAATCCTACACTTAAATGTATATGAACTGTTTATGTAAGACCATATGTTTAATTTACTTGACTGATTATGAATGACAATACATCTTTACTAAATCATTAAAATGAAATGATATAGGAAAAATTATGGCAAGTTATGAAGAATTGTGAAATGATGATGATAGAATATAATGAAAATAGGAGACAATGTTGAAACATTGAATTGAAACAAATGCATTGGATTGTAATGATATGAATATGTTTGATAAATACGGGGAGGGACAAGGTTGAGATTATGATAGATAAGGTGGATTGAAGGTACAAGGTAGGCTAACTATTACTAACTTTTATTACCATTCACTCATTGCTATGATAATTTAAATTATATAGAATGAAACTATAAAAACTTGAATTTTATATGATTATGCTACTCAATATGATTGATATGAGATACGATATTGATTACTAGAAAATTGAAATTACTTATTTAAAGTATAATTTATAAATAAATGAAATAAGTAAATTATCTACTAACTAGGACATTAAGTCTCATTGTTTTTTGTTAAATATTTTTCATATGCTTATATCAAACTTAGTAACCACCACTTGCAGTTTAGGATTAGAGGTTATTTAGAAGAAGCCATAGTTACTAAGTAGGAGACTAGGTTAGTGGAATTGAATGAGATATGTGGTAACCTATAAATATTGTTTTAGATAATGAAATGAAGTGTTTAACCTCAATGAGTTAATTAATTATTATGTAATGATACTAAATTCAGATAAAATAGGCTTGTAGTTATTGTAATGGGTTCCATGCAAGTCACGACTAGGTAAGTCGTGACAAAGTTAGTATTAGAGTATGGTTTAGAAATTAAATGGGAAATAGGTTAAGATAGGATAAGTAAGGGAAAGTCATTACTACTTATTTAGGTGTTGGTTGAAATTGCATCAATGATACGTGCACACTTAGGAACACATCCCACCGATACCATTTCAACAAACTTTAGGGTTATGAAATGGTGGTGGTAGGACTTTTATAAGATAACTATTAAGATAATTGCTTAGAGGAATATTTGAATACGAAACTAAACATTTGAAAATTTTCCTAAATTATGCAATGGCAGGCTTTGAAAGTGTAAAGCTAGCAATCCAGTGGGTGGATAGTCATTTAAGGGGTCACATGCTCAAAGTGGTACTTATAAAGGTAATGATGATCAAAACATACCTCTGTAGGCTGCCTCATTTCATTAACAACTATTATTCAATATGGTCCAATTTATTTGTTAAGAAAAAGAGTAGAAACAACATCAGGATCGAGAAAGTCAAGCTTTATTCACCAAAAAGAAAAATAGGTAACCCCAACTAAAGGAAACCTTATAGACAAACTCTTCATTATTCATGAATTCAAAAAATTGAAGCCTTCTCATTTCACTAGAACTGAATTGAATATTAATCCTCCCTAGTTCTTCAATTAAGTCAAATGGCATGGCAAAATGTTAACTTGTTTTGATGTTAAGTTAATTGAACTTGTAGTTATCAACTTGAGAATGTAGCTTTGGTTCATGAGTACAATTGAAAACAAAGATTTTTCTTTGCCACTTCTAACTTGGCTTATATTTTAATAACTTTTTTAACTAATTCCCACCTCTTGGTGTCCATGAAGCAAAAACTTATGAATTTAAACACCTAAAACAAGGTTCTATGTTTATTAATGAATATGTAGCTCAATTCCTCCATTTATCTCATTATGTAGGATATCTATTATTCATTAAAAGAGCTAAAGTACAAAGGTTTACTTATGTTTCAATGTTACCTATGTCACAAAAGACACCACTTTCTAATATACCATTGACTAAGCATTAGAAGTTGAATATTGAGTTAAAGATCGTGAAGAAAAGAGAGAATAATCTAGGAAAAAAATTCATAGGTCTAAAGTGTTTAGTCATTTAGCCATATTATAGGGATACATTTATCTTATATTCCTTAATTTTATAGAAGCCAATTAGTTCTAACTTTCAATCCTAAAAATGCTTCTAGTGTACTTCCCTAAGGGAGAGGTTATGCTAAGCCTTCATTATATTCATTTTATTATGGAGCTTCTACCAACTTTAGTAGGAAAATGTCTCTAAACAAAAATAACTTCCATGAGGAGCCACTTCAATGCATTTAATATAGTAACAAATATTTCAATATGTGCAATAGAATAAATGTTTATTTTCATTGTAGCCAACTAAGTCACAAAAGAAGAGATTTTTCAAATAAGCATCTAAGCTTTAGTGTGAATTATCCTTTTCTTTAATAAACTTCACCAATAATTCAACCTGAGTTATAAATGTTATTTATTTTCATTATGGCCAACTGAGTCACAAAAGAAGAGATTGTTCGAATAATCGTCTAAGCTTTAGTATGAATTATCCTTTTCCCTAACAAACTTCGCTAGTAATTCAACTTGCATCTCATCAAACTTAAGTGTTAAAAGGCCCTAACGGTAGTGAAAATGTTAGATGAAGAAAACAATCAAAAAATTAAGTGAGAGTCTTCACTTTGACCCACAAAGAGGCACAAGCTTCTATTATTATTATTGTAGGTAAAATCTTTATTGAAAACTAATCTACTTATGCTTTGTTAAATTTAGGAGCAATATATTCCTTTGTTTTTATAAAATTTGCTTTATTATTGAACAAACCACTTAGTAAATTGTTAAACTGTTTGTTTGTATCAACACTGATAGATAGAACTTTGGTAGCCATTTAGTTTATAGAAAATTATCTTATTCATTCTCACAATCATGTTATGCCTATAAATTTGATTCTTTTGGAAATAATAGATTATAACATCATTTTAAGTATGGATTGATTATCAAAATATCAAACTCAGATGGATTGTTTTAATAAAATATTCTTTTTTATTGTAAAAGGAATCTTTCTTATCATTTTTCAAAGGGGAAAAGGATTTTAGAATAATTGGAATCATCTTTAGCATTAAAGCTTAGAATCTTATCTATAGTAGATGTTTCATATATCTTACTGTTACCCAAGATAAAAAATATTCCTAAAAGATCTACTTAATTTACCTTTAAACAATGAAATTGAATTCAACATCAAAGTTATTCCTGATACTAATCCAATTTTCATTCCTCCTTATCAAACATCTCTAACTAAATTGAAAAAGTTGAAGAAGCAGTTGTAAGAGCTAACTAATAAAGGCTTTATTTAACATAATTCATCTTTATCAAGTGCCCCCGTTCTATTTGTAAAGAAGAAAGATGGAACCTTGTGTCTTTGCATTAATTATTGCTAACTAAAAAATGGTCACAATAAAAAATAAATATCCTTTGCCTTATATTGACAATTTCTTTAATCAATTGTAAGATGCTAAGTGCCTTTCCAAATATGTGTTTTGGTTATTATCAACTAAAAATTTAAAAAGAAAACATTCCTTGATATGAAAATGATAGCATTGATACTAAATAATGTGAATTCTTAAGGTTGGATCATCCCAAATCTTATAAATAAATCAAAAAGAAGGATAATCATGCTATACTTCAAAAAAATGGAAGAATAAAAATAATTAGTAAGAAGAGATCACACCACAAAGGATGTTGATCTTTTGATAAGTGAGATTTGCTGCTATAAAAGTTAAATCAATCTTAATGAATCTAAAGTTCTTACTCGAATCATTAGAAGGAAAAGCTCTCAAAGAGTTATCAAATTCACAAATGTTAAAAAGTTGTAATAATGAGGAAGAACCCTTCTCAAATAAGTCCTCAAAGTTAAAACCTCAACCAAAGCTAATTAGGCTTTAATTGGGCTAATTAGGCCTAATTTAGAAAGCTAATTAAACAAAATTAATTATCCAAAATAAAGTGTGAAATAATGGGCTAAACTAATATAAGACCTAATAATGTCTTAATCAACAAGAAACAAGGTAAATAGTACTTAAATGTGCATCCAAGCTAAAGGTACTTAAGTATTGAGAAAAAATTACAAGTACTTAAGTATTGTATTCAAGTCTTTGAATACAGAACTGAAACTAAAGCTTGGTACCTAAGTACTATATTTAACTACTTACATAGATTTAGCCAAAGTTTAAATATATAATACCCAAGCCCTTCTAAGTTTATCTAACCTTGCTTTTTCATGCATCCAAGCTCTCTTTATAAGCTTTTGAAGTCCTTCTTTGAACTTTTTAGCTTAAGCTTTTATTAATGGACCTTTTAGTAAATGTGAATGCTCCTCTCCACTTTTAGAATTCATATCATCAAAAAGAGAAAGACAACAATATTAAAAGAGGCACTTACATTATACTCACTTGATAAATTCAATTTATAAACATTTTTATTAATCTTCTCCATCACTTGAAAGGAATTATCTCCTTTTCGATACAATTTGCTCTTTCTTTGAGCTAGAAATTTTCCTCTCCTTATATAAATCCATACCCAATCTTCTAGTTCAAAGACAACCTTCTTCTGCCCTTTATTAGCTTGTTTGACATATTATTTTGTCTTTTTATTAATATTCAACTTGACTTGCTCATGTAACTTGCAAATCATATCTACTTTCCTCTTCCTATTTAAATTTGATTTCTCATTAATAAGCAAATGCATCAAATCCAACGAATTTAAAAGATTGAATCCATAAACAATTTTAAAACAGGAAAAGTTAGTAAAGGAGTGAACACTTCTATTGTACATAAATTCAATATGAGACAAATAACTCTTTAAATTTTTTTTGAATTAAGTAGTATAATAAAGTACCTAAAGTTCTATTCACTACTTTTGTTTATTTGTCAGTTTGAGGATAACAAGTTATATAAAAGAGCAACTTTATCCCTAATTTAGCCCATAAGACCTTCCAAAAGTAGCTTAAGAATTTAGTATCTTTATCCAAATATGATATTCCTTGGTACTCCACGCAATCTCATAACTTCCCTAAAAAAAGATTTGTTATATTCATTGTATTATCCATCTTATGATAAGGTATAAAATGAGCCATCTTCAAAAAATTATTAATAACAATAAACATAGAATGCTTTCCATTCTTTGTCCTTAGTAAACATAGTACAAAATCCATAGAAATATTAATTCAAGGTTCACTATGAATAGGAAGTGGAGTAAAGACTATAAGGTAAAACTCTAGATATAGCCTCTTTATATGTAATACAATTAATACAATATTTTTTACATCATGTTTCATGCTAAGCTAAAAGAAATGTTTATTCAATATGTCTAGAATTTTTCTAGTTCCAAAATGCTCTATATAACCTTCACTATGGGCCTCTTTTATAAGCAATTCCTTAAAAGATCCTTTAACTGCATATAATTTATTCTCTTTAAATAAGAAACCATCATAGCTATAAAATTTCTTAAGGGATTTCTTTTCATATGTTTTAAAAATAGTGGCAAAATTAAGATCATTCCAATACAAATCTCTAATATGCTTGAAACCTAACAACTTAGATTGCAAAATAGAGATAACAGGATACTTTTTTGATAATGCATTGGTAACTACATTATCTTTACCTTGCTTATATTGTATCACACATGGAAATGTTTCAATGAATTCAATCTACCTTGCATGCCCTTTATTTATATTTTCTTGGTCCTTCAAATGTTTCAAGGATTCATAAGTCATGTGAATCATGAACTTTGTTAGCCACAAATAGTACTACTAACTCTCCAAAGCACAAACTAAAGTGTAAAACTTTTTGTCATAGGTAGGATAATTAAGCATTACTCTACTTAGTTTTTCCATAGAAAAAGGAATAGGCTTTTTTTTTGCTTTAAATAGCTCTAATACCCATACCCAAGCATAATATTCAATTTCGAATATTTTAGAAAAATCTAAAAGAACAAGTACAAGGGTTGAACATAATTCATCTTTCAATAAATTAAATGAGCTCTTTTGCTTGTCTCTTGAATGAAACTTAACATTCTTCTTTAATTAATTCATTCAAAGGGGTAGCTATAGTACTAAAGTCCTTCACAAATCTCTGACAAAAGGTAACTAGCCTATGAAAACTTCTCACCTCACTCACTTACACTCTTAGGGCTATTCCCTAATTACTCTTACTTTTTCTTAGTTTATCTTAATTCCCTTATCACTAGCAATATAGCCTAAGAAAACAATTTTATCTGAATATAATGAACATTTTTCCATGTTTGCATTCAAGTTTTCATCTTTCGAAACTTGTAAAACACATCTCAAATGCAAAACTTGCTCATCTACAGTTTTGCTATATATAAGGATGTTATCAAAATAAATAACCATAAATTTTACAAGGAAAGAGCATAAGCCACTTATATAAACCATATTTTATTTTAAAAGCATATTTCCATTCATCACCTTTTTTCACCTCTATTTGATAATATCCTTGTTTTAAATCAATTTTAAAAAAAACACAAGACCTATGTAATTTATTAAGCATATTATTAAGTCTAAGTATAGGATGTCTATATTTTATAGTGATTTTGTTGATCGGCCAATAATTAATACACATTCTTCGAATTCCATCCTATTTAGGCACTAATAAAACTAGCACCGCACATGGGTTTATACTTTCCTTTATGTATCCTTTTAACATAAGGTCCTCTACTTGCTTTTAAATTTCTTTTGCTTTTTCTGGATTGGTCCTAGTCCTATAGGTAGGATGATTTGGAATAGAAGCTCTTGGAATAAAGCTAATTTGATGCTCAATACCTCTCTTAGGTGGAACTCTCTTGGAGCCTTCCTTGGGAATACATATTGAAATTCTTGTAAAATAGATTTTATAGCACTTGACAAAACAAAACTTTCATGATTAGTGTTAATATAGGCTTCTTTGTACAAAAGTACAAACATAGGCCTACACATAAAATATGCACTCCTTATATTACTTATTTTTGCATATACACTCATTTTTCCACTCATTTATTTTAAGCTCTTTCTTTTTTTCATTCACATTTTTTTATTTTCACTTATAATTTTTTTTTATCATTATCAAATTTTTTTCATATTCTTTTTCTCTTTTTTTTCTTCTTCTCTATTCTTTTGTAACCTTATTGATCCTTATATACTTGTTATGGTGTAAAAGGTTTAAGGTTAATTTTTCTCCCATTTTTCACAAATTAATACTTATTAAGGATACCATTAAAAGTAACTTTCCTATGATATTGCCAAGGTTTACCTAATAAAACATGGCAAGCATCCAAAGGGACAACATCACAAAGTATTTTATTATGGTATTTTCCAATGGAGAAAGACACCATTACTTACCTGGTCACTCCATCTCTCTACTATCATCTAACCATTATAATCTGCATGGAGTGGGATATTCAACTTCTCTATTAAATGGTTTTCCACTTTCTTCAATTTCCTCATAGGATGTTATAGATTCTTTACTCTTTTTATTACTAGTAGAGTCATAGTCTCCATCTTTTAAGATTATAACCTTTTTGTTAGGAAATTCACTAATAATGTGGTCTCTTCCAAAGTATTTGAAGCATTTGATGTTGGAATATCTTTAAAGTTCTTTAACTTTCTCTTTTCCCATGAGTTTTTTAACTTTTAATTTGGAAGAAAAATCTTTGTTATGCTTGCGCTCTTTATCTTCTTTCTTGTCACCTTTCTTTATCTTTGTTGTACTTGCTCCTTATATCTTCTTTCTTATCACCTTTCTTGTCCAATGTCTTCCATATGGAACTTGAATGAGAAGTATGTTTGGAACAACTCTTCCTTTTGAGTTGCCTTTCCACTTTCCTAGCCATATACACTATATCTTCAATGTTTTCATAGTGTTATAGTTCGACTATATTAGTAATTTTATTATTCAAGCCATAGAGAAATTTAACTATAATTATCTCTTTGTCTCCTTCAAAATTGGTTCTTGACATGACATGTTCCATCTCCTTTTGGAATTTTTTTAACGCTCTGGAAACATTATGTAAAGCTTTGTAATTTTTGGCACATGTTTATATGATATTGATTAGGAATGAACCTCTTCTTTATAATAAATTTCAAATCTTCCCCAATGTGAATAAGTTTTTCTTTATTTTTTTTAGACATTTGTCATGAGTTGATCCTACCAAATAATAGCATATTTAGAGAAGTTAATAACTACAAGTTTTCTCTTCCAAATAGTTATGGTAATCAGATACTAACTTTATCTTTTTTTCTAACTTTCAGTAGGTATCCGAATCATTTTTCCCTTAAAATGAAACAATCTTCATTTTGATATTGGCAATCTTATCATTAAATTATTTTCTTCTTCACCTAACTCTTTATTTTCAATTTTCTTTCCCTAACTTTCTTCTTTTTTCATCTTTCTTATCCTCTTTTCTTCTTTCTTCTCTTCTCACACTTCTATTTGATAAGTTTGCACTTTAATTACTTCTATCATTACTATTTATTCCTTCTTTGTCATGTTATTTTCCATTTTGTCTTTTTTTTCTCTCTCTTATTTCTCCTTCCATCCTTCCAATTTTCTCATCAATCTTCTTAAATTATTCTTACATGGCCTAACCCCAATTATTCTTAAATAATACTTATTATATCACTATTGTTCACACTATTTCCTAACATCATTATAAAAAAATTTCCTTGCAAGAAAAGGTTAGAAAAAGAATAGGAGCTTACAAGAGCTTACTCCTTACGTGAGATTTAAGACACTTCACTCTTGTTTGCACATTAGGTAAGGCTTTTCCCTTCAAATAATCTCATACCTTTTTACCTTTTTACCACTCATATCTTTCCCTTTTGGTTCTTTAGGAATTAGGAAGCAATAAAAAGTTTAATTTAAAATAAAAAGTTCAAACATGAAATAAAGTATATAAGGATGAAATAAGGCATACAATTGAGTAATCCACTTCTTTAACAAACAACTTTACTTTTTGGAGAATTATTTCTTTCTTTTTTTTATTTTTTTTCACTTTTAATTTTCCTTTTTCTTTACTTTCTTTAATTTTCACTTTTTGATCTTTTGATCTTACTTTTCTTTTCTTTTCTTTTCTTACCTTTGATTCACTTTACTTTTAATTTTTCTTCAATTGATAATTGATACCCCACACCTTTGGTGTTAAGTAAAGTAGGGTAAAAGGGTAATTTATAAGTGAATATCATTAACTTTAGATGAGTAATAGGGTATAAAGAGTTAATGTCACCTTTGCCTTGAAATACTCAAGTATTAGACTTAAGCATTGAGTAATTTGTTCAAGTATTTGAGTAACAAGACTTTAAGTGTTGTTTGCCTTTAAGTACTTAACTACTATACTTGAATACTATGCATTTTAGTGTAGTACTTGATTATGGTACCCAAATACTTATTTTAGAATTTTAGGTTTTGAACTTTTTGCAAATAATTTCTATGCAAACTTTCATGCCAATTAGTTTCCAATAAAATTTGGCAGAATTAAATGTAAAGTTGCACAAGTTTAGGACATTAAAAGCAATAAACAACAATGGATTCAAGGATTGAACACAAAAACAAGCTAAAACACAAAACTAACTCACAAATTGGACTTAATTCAATGAAATCAGCACAATTATGTAGAAATAGCAATAGAAGAATGCAATTTGATGAATAATATGGATTTAAACTTGGATTTAAGCATAAATTCAATTGTAGAAACAACATTAAACTAGATCAAAAAAGTAAAAATGAAGAAATTAAACAAAAATTCTAAGAAATGGAAAATACAACTTGAGAAATTAAGAAACCATTACTTTGAATACCAAATAATGTGAAATTAAAAATGTTGATACTAAATTATATAAATTTTTAAGGTTGTATCATCCTAAATCTTAGAAGCAAATTGAAAAAGAAAGATAATCATGCTACACTTTAGAAAAGAAGATGAACAAAAGCAATCAATTAGAAAAGATCTTACCATAAAGGATGTTCATCATTTGATAAATGAGATTTAACTCCATAAGAGTTGAATCAATCTTAATAAGTTTGAAATTCTTACTAGAAGTATTAAAAGGAAAAGTTCTTATAAAATTTTTAGATTCATAAATGTCAAAAAGTTATAATAATGAGGAAGAACCTTTCTTAAATAAGTCTTCAAAGTTAAAAAGTTAATTAAACTAATTAAACTTTATTGGATTAATTAGGCCCAATTTAGAAAGCAAATTAAATAATATTAATTATCTAAAATAAAATGTCAAATAATGGGTAAACTAATATAAGGCCTAACAATATCTTAACTAACAAGAAACAAGGTAAACAATACTTGGGTGTGCATCCAAGTTAAAGGTACTTGAATACATTACTTGAGTGTTAAGCAGAAATATTGCAAGTACTTAAATACTATATTCAAGTCTTTGAATAAAGAACCAAAATTGAAGCTTAGTACTCAAGTACTATATTCGAGTATTTACATAGATTTAGCTAAAGCTAAAATACATAACACCCAAGCTCCTTTAAGCTCATCCAACCTTGCTTCTTCATGAATCCAGGTTCTTTATATAAGCCCTTGGAGTCCTTTTTTAATCTTTTTAACTTTAACTCTTATTATTAGACCTTCCAATAGATGCGGAAGCTTCTCTTCATTCTTGGAATTTATATTATCTTGAGATAGCTTTTAAAACTCAATACAATTATTATGAATTCCTTATTATGTTTTTTAGCCGTACCAATGCTCTAGTAGCTTTTATGGGTCTTACAAATCAGATCTTGAAGCCATTCCTTGATAAATTTGTAATTATCTTAATTAATGATATTTTTATCCATTCTAAGAATGAATCAGAACATCCCTGACATTTCTACATAGTTTTGCAAACTCTTGAAGACCATTAATTCTTTGCAAAATTCTCTAAATATGAATTTTGGCTCACTAGTATAAAGTTCTTAGGGCATATGATCTCCTAGGAAGGTATTGAAGTTAAAATTTAGAAAATTGAAGCAGTTCAAACTTGTCTTCAACCTTTTACCATTTTTGAAATTTAAAGCTTCCTTGGAATGGTTAGGTATTATCATTAGTTTGTTCTAAATTAGCTTTTCCATTGATAAAGCTTGCTCGAAAAAGGAGTGAAATTCAAATAATTCAATAAATGTGATAATAGTTTCTAACAATTGAAAACTCTTTTAACTATCACTCTAATGTTAGCTTTTCCTTCATGATCTAGCAAGTTCTCATTTTATTTTAATGCTTTTCAAATTGGCTTAAGTTATGTGTTAATACAGAATTGAAAGGTGATTGTATAAGCATTTTGGCAACTAAAAAGGCATTAATTGAATTATTTGATGTATGATCTCCAAATGGTTATAGTTGTATTTACTTTGAAAATTTAATGCCATTATTTATATGGTGAAGCTTGTGAAATATACACCGATCATAAAAGTTTGAAATATATCTTTGATCATAAAGATTTGAATTTGAGGCAACGTAGTTAGATGGAGTTAATAAAGGATTATGACTATACTATTAATTGTCATCTACATAAGGTATATGTTATAACTAATGCCTTAAGTAGATTCATTAAGAACTTTAGCCAATATCCAAGTTGAAGATCAAATGGTTGTTGTTACCTAAATATTAATTCAAATTATATTGATGGATAGATTTAAGGAATCACAAAAGTAAGATTCTCAGTATTCAATATTGAAAGATGAAGCAACAATATATTAGAATATGAATTCATTAATTCACGAGCAAGGAATAATTTAGTTTTAACATTAACTTTGGATTCCTGCATGTAAATGAGATGAATTATTTTATCAAGCTCATAATTTTTCCTATACTATGCATTCAAGTGTATTAAAAATGTATCATGACTCGCAAAAGAACTTCTAGTGGAAAAGAATGAAGCATAATATACTTGATCTTGTATTGAAATGTCTTACTTGTTAGCAAGTTAAAACCAAACGTTAAATGCTTTCTGAATTTACATTAACCTTTTCCTATTCCTGAATAAAAGTGAGAAATTAAGATCATGGATTTCCTTGTTGGCCTTCCTAAGATTAAAAAAGAATTTGATTTGTTTTAGGTGATGGTAGGCAGATTAACCAAGATAACTTAATTCTTTCTTATTAAAACTAATTATTTTGTGGTCTAATGTGCCAACTATATTTAGATAAAATAGTTCCTTTACATGGAATCCTTCTTATCATACTTAGTTTAGAATCCATTTTTCGCAATCTTTCCAATAGGCACTTGGAACACAATTACAATTTAGCATTACTTTTCATCCTCAAATAGGAGGTTAATTTAACCATACAATTTAGATACTAAAAGATATATTATGAGCTTGTACTCTTGAATTTGAAAGAAGATAGGAGAAATATATTACCTTTGATTGAATTTGCATACAATAATCAGTCATCCATTAAGATGGCTTCGTATAAAGCTTTGCATAGTAAAAAATGCAAATTCCCAGTGGGATAGTTCAAACTAGAAGAAGCCAAACCTCTTAGTTTCAACCTCATATTTAATGCATTTGAAAAGGTACAAATCAATTAGGATAGATTGAAAATAGCTTGGGATCATTAGAAATCATATTTTAATAAAAAGGGGAAAGGATTAGAGTTTTAAGAAGGAAATTTTATATTTCTGAAAGTCTCTTTTATAAAAAGAGTAGTGCAATTTGGTGGGAAAGGAAAGCCTACACCATTCTACATTGGTCTATTCTTGGTTATTTAATGAGTTAGGATTGTTTCTCATTGCCTTTAACTACTAAATGACTTATTTACAAGTTATTCAATATTTCATATTTTGATGCTTTACAAATATTTCCTAACATTTTGCATATTATTCAATATTAATCATTCTAACTAAATTTGAAATTTTTGTTTGAAGAATAGATAGAAAAAATTCTGGAGCACCAAATTCGTAAGTTAAGGTCCAAAGTAATCATATCCATGAAACTTTGTTAGAAAAAGTATGAAATTGAGAAAGCTACCTGGGAACCTGAAGTTGAAATAAGAAAGAAGTATTTGTACCATTTTAGTAAGCTTAAATTTTTATTATTTCCATTTTTTTGTAATTAATTTTAAGAATTTAAGGATGAATTCTTTGAAAGAGGAGAAGAACTATTACAATTTTAAAATTATAAAAAATTATATTTTAATTATGTAACTAGTAATTCGATAAACATACTAGTAAATAGAAAAAAATATGAAAATGTTAATGATAGGTATTTAATTATAGGAATTGGAATTTTAATATGAAAATTGATGTTACGAAGTTAAATATAAGTTATGTGAAGTTTAAATTAAAAGAAAATGCATGGAGGAGGTTTAAGGTTATTTAGTTTCCTAAATTGCCCTTGATAAATCTGTAAATTACAAGACTACCCTTTCTTCACTAATAAGACTAAAAAACACCATACTTTAGCCATTTTCTTTACTACCATCATTGACACCCCTCCTCACTCTTTAAATCATGTTCTCATCCAATGCAAGAAGAATTCTTGAGCAAAATTAGCTAAATTCTCATGAATAATCTTCAAATTTATTTTAAATTATGGTATGGATTTATGAAAAATGGTTTTGTAGTTAAGTTTCTTTCAAAAATGATGATGGAATAAAAATTTAAGGGAGTTAAGGTATGAGTTATACTTTGATGATTGTTTGTCTAAGGTAAGCCCTTTTTTAATTATCCACCTTTAATATCCTTCATTGCTTTAGATTTTCGATAGGTAAATAATCTCCTTACTTGTTAATGAATAAAATGTGATTTTAATTGATTTGTGAATAAACTTGTGAATCTTGATGGATTCATACTTGTATATTAAGGTTGAGCTAGATATAGCAATAAGAAAATGCATAAATTGTAAGTATATAGATTGAATATTGTTGTACAAAGTAATAGAATGTGACTTGCTAGGTTTTCTTCATTTTCACATATTTTATGGATACTCTAGGCAGGTATTCAGATACTATACTTATGTACTACCCTAAGTATAATGCTCTAAACATAGTATTCGAGTACCTTATTTAAATATCACAAAGCCTAAACTTTCTATATAAAAATATTTGAGTAAGGTACTAAAATGCTAGCCTTTAAGTCCTGAGGTTTGTATTCAAGTATCATACTTGACTACTAAAGATGCCTACATTTCTAACTTGGAATATTTGAGTAAGGTGCTCAAGTATGGTCTTAATTACGGAGGACATACTCAAATCCTATACTTGAATACTCTATAAAGTTTAATACAAATTTAAACTACGAATTATCTATTCAGATAAATATACATGATCTGTTTATGTGAGACTATGTGTTTGATTTATTTGATTGATTATAAATGATTACATATCTTCATTAAAACCTAAGAATGATATGATATGGGAGAAATTGTGGCAAGTTGTGAAGAATTATGATATGATGATAATGAAGATGAAATATAATGATAATGGTATACGATGTTGAAACATTAAATTAAAATGAATGTACTAGATTTAGATAATACAATTATATCTGATAAATATTGAGAAGGATAAAGAGATTGTGACAGATAAGGTGGATAAAGGTATAAGGCAAGCTAACTATTACTAAATTCTATTATCGTTCACTTGTTGATTTGATAATTTAGATTCTATCGAATGAAACTATGAAAAATATGAATTTTATATGATTATACTGCTTAATATGATTGATATGAGATGCTATATTGATTAGTATAAAATGTAAATTACTTGTTTGAAGTATTAATTATAAGTAAATGAGATAAGTAAATCATCTAATCATTAGGACCCGAGATTTCATTATTTTTCCACCAATTTTTTTCAAATGCTCAGATTGAAGCTCAGCAACTACAACCTACGGTTCGAGACTAGAGGTCTTTTGAAAGTAGCCATAATTATTAAGTAGGAAGCTAAGTTAGCAGAACTAGGGCAGGAATGTAATAACCTTTAAATATTTTGAATATATGATAATAGAAACTATTGTGTAAATATTGCTTTCGATAATGAAATGAAGTGTTTAAACTTAATAAGTCAATTAATTATTATATGATGATACCAAATTAAGATTAGACAGGCTTGTAGTTATCAGTAATAGGTTCCACATTAGTCATAGTCAGGCAGGTGATAATAATTACCTAACCTAACAATCATTCTAAAAAGAAATAAAGGACTCATTAGACAATTTTTTTACTATGAGTTTTAAGGTATTAGGCTAAATTTTAGCTAAATTCTCTAAAGAAAGGAATCCATATTCTAAACCATAATATTATTAGCCTAATCACAATTTATTCTATACTTCTTCCTCAATATAAAGATCAAAAGTGATGACTCTTCTGAGATCATTTTCTAAGTCAATTTAATGTGATAAACCTTGTTCATTAGCTTTAGATTTCAGAACCCAAGCCTCTAAACAATTTTGGCTTACATAAGGTTTCCTAAGGAATAATATGCAGACATTTCTCACTAAGTTTATGCTCTATAGAAAACATCTCTGGATGCAATCAATTTTATCAATGTAATAATAAGAATATTTAATAATTAAATAATACAAACTAAAAGTGCTTCTAGTATCGATTAAGCTAGAACCACTCTACTTGCCATAGAGAGCAATTCATCTTCCATGCTACTAGCCTATCTTGCACTTCTTTAACTAAATGTGAGAAAGTATGATGAGTTACTCTTTTACAAATAAGAAGGATTCCTAAATATAACCCCTAGTTTGAAGACATAAAAAAGCAACCTCCTTCCCATTTTAAGAGGCTTTTATTGTTTATTCTCCATAACTTCACAAGTAACATGAAAGGCTTTATCCACGTAAAGCATAAATAAATACAAGGAAAAAAGATCAACTTGATGAAGCTCTCTAAAAAGGGAAAACTCCTTTATTTTTCTATGGTTCCAAATAACATTAAATGATTTTAGCATTTTAGCACACTTTCCTCCATGTAATTTGCCATAAAATATCCCTAATAAACCTTAAATTCATGCAATTATAGGCCTTCTTTAGATCTACCTTTATGGCAAAAAATCTCATCTTTCGTATTTCCTCTTATTTTCCTTATAAAATGAAACATTTCCTATGTTATAATAATATTATCTTAGATGTATCTATCTAGGACAAAGCTAGCTTGAAATGGAGAAATCAACTGTGGAAGAGCTTCCTTAAGCTAACTTATTATAGTCACTCATTTATAAATAATATTGCATAAAGAGATAGGATAAAACTAATTGATAAACTTTAGCTTATCTATTTTAGGAATTAGGCAAATAAGCATTTTATTCACATCTTTCATTTTTACCCTTGGAAGGTATCCCTTACAAACCTATAAACATTATCCCTAATAATGCACCAATTTTTTTGGAAAAAGATCATAAAAAAACCGTCATTCCTTAGACTTTTAGTTCCCCTATAAGTAAACATTACTTTTCCAATCTCCTTATATGTTACCTACTAATGAAGGTTTATATTATATTCATTTAATAAATAAGGATAAGAAATTTCTATATTAGGAGAAAATAGATATTGAAAATCACCTTAAAAGATTTTGTAGAACAAATATATTATTCTTTTCAATTTTGATTTATCTTATACCCAACTACCATCCTAGTCCACTAACATTTTAATTTAATTTTGATTTCTCTTGATGATTGTTTTCATATAACAATATCTCATATTTTTATCTTCTTGTGTGAGCCATATTGATCTTAATTTTTTATGCCACAAAATCTTTTCTTATTTAAAGACCTTATGAAGTTCATTTTGGAGTTGATTTTGCAAAAGATGGAGATTAGGATTGGAATTATTCACTTGTGCACATTATACCCCTTGTAATCTAGATAAAATTCATCTTTTCCTTTTCTTGACATGTCCAAAAACATTTTTATTCCACTTCTTAAGGTTCGAGATCAAATACTCAAGATCATCCAAAACATTAGAACTAACTCTCTAATTATCCAACAAAAGTCCCTAGAAGTTATTATGAGTTAGTCAAACTACTTCAAAACTAAATGGCTTGTCATGATCCAATCTTAATCGTGATTGGTGTGGATACCAATACTTAATTTCTACAAATCTTAACATTATTCATTCTAATTTATCTAACAAGAGTCTCCATATTTCTATGGGGACTTAAAATTCATTTTAAATTTTACAAAAAAGAGAGCAGAGTTTTCCTCATTTTTGAATACTTCTCGAGAGCTACACTCCTTAAACTAGGAAACCTATGAATTTTCTTAGATGTAATAGTATCGCACATACATACAATACCATATAATTTCAAATTTATACATAGATAAATAATTTAATGCATCTGATGGTGAATTAATAACATTTCTATTTCAAATTTCGATCCTAATCCCAATTGTGAAATCCTTAAACAAGGCAATCTTAGTTCTTTATGGACACGATAAGCTCAAATATGCTTATTCCAACCTGAAAATATTTAAAATAAAATGGAGTGAGTTATGAGAACTTAGTGAGCATATATATCTATCATACCTTATGAAAAATTAACTTTATAAATACATATATATACGTAATGATTGTGAGCTAATCATATAATAATTTAGAAATTAATAGTGAACCCATTTTCCTAGATTTTTAAAATTTACGAAACTAAGCCTTGAAATAGGAGTTTATTTACACATGACTTAAAGTCTATATCTTATATTAGAATTTATAGAAATCTTAACCATTCATTAATATACAACATCATTATCATATCATATACTACCTATTTTAGGTAGACATCACAATAATAAATAGCCATTAAAGCTTAAACACAAATAAATCATCTCAATCACATTAACAATAATATTCAATCACAGACAATTTCCAATATAACATCACATCACACATCTAGTTATAATAATATATATGTACCTATTTTTTATTTCCAGGTTAATCCTATATCCTTCTTAACCATTTGTTAGAAATTTTCCATTCTACTTTTAAAGCATCACTCCATTACAGCTCATAGTTTCCAATGTCATTCATTTAGCATAGTTCACAAATTCCAGTGCCATCCATAGCAGGATTCATAGGTAATATACATATGAGAACTCAACTCTCATATCACAATTGTTTATAAAACTTCAATACAAAGTAACTAATTCATCTTGAACAATACCAAGCATATAGCAGTATATGTATGAATATATAATAATGTTGTCATGTTATCCTATATGGTCATGACATACAAATATCATTGAAACTTAGTCATAATTTATCATTAGGTAGAAGCATCATTATTATGCTTTTGTTGTGTACTCTGATTAATTTTCATTCCTTCAAACAACTAATTGTACTTATACTATGAAATTGAGTTTACACATGATTATATATATACATGAATATAAAATCTATACTATCAATAAGAAAAATACAATTCACAACATGTAAGCTATCTTTTATTAAGATATTAATCTATGGTAAGATATATACTCACTTGCTAGGACCCACCTATTCGTTTACTTTGAAACATCTAAGTTCAACTTGCTTTCATCTTCCTATTCATGATTTATAAGAATAATTCATAAATAAATAAGCATTCCTTATTTTCGTTTTAGTCATTTCAATTTAATTTCATATTAGTATACCAACAATTTAGATCATGAACTTTTTTACTTTTTAATATTATCCTATGAAACCAAAATATGTTATTATATGGTAATTCAAAATCAAGCTTAGACAAATGAAAATATTAGAGTTCAAAGCTCTAGAAAAGCTTTTTTATGCTTCCTAATTATCCTTGGCTCTCATTTTTTTTATTTTCAAATTATTATTGAAAATTTAAAAACTCTTGTATATGACAAGTTTTCTAATTCAAAGTATGAAACAATCAAAATATTAGATTTTAAAGATATGAATATACTTTAAGTTTATTACTTTAATACTTTAAAGCATATAATTTTAATTTTATCAATGTTATACCTACTATACAAAATAAGGTGTAAAGTAAGGGTTCTCTAAATCCAATTTAAACTCTCCATAATATTAAAATATAACACTCTAGAGAAACTTTACTCATATTGTTTTATCATTCTGAAGTATGAAAATATTATTTTGTAGAAGCATTATTAGAAATCTATAATACACATAAAATGGATTTTCTTTGAATCATGCATGAATATGCCATAATAATAGCATAAAGTATTCTATTTATATTTTAATCATTCTGTTTTAGCATTTTATAATATACAAATTATATTTTTCTCATGCTTTATCATATATCTTAAATAAGTATAAGAGTGGGTTTCTTAGATTAAGCATCAAATCATTATAAATATTAAAATCTTATGATATAAATATGTTCACCTTCATTTGAAGTGCTAGGCCAAAGCTCACTAATAGTAAAGTCATGCCAAAATGCCAACAAAGCCAGAGAACTGAAGGCCTTTAGCAGCTACAATCTAAGATCAGTTGCTAATCGTGTCTTCTTTGCATTTGAGCTACGACCAATGACAAGAGGACTAAGAATATAGTAGCAGAAGTTTGATGACTCACTGGTGAAAAGGCAATGGTAGCTTTGGTTTCTTTAGTGTCACTATATATAACCTAACATCCCTATTTACAAAAATGAGCTAGAATAAAGCAAGGGACAAGGAAGGTAGTTATAGCAAATCTATATCGAGCATTGAGTAGTTGGAGGAAAAGAGACTCACCAGAAGATAATAAGAGTTCAATGGCAAGTTTACTATTATATATGTCTCTCTCTCTTTTTCTTTTCCAATTCGAATCCCCTTTGTAGTGCTAATAGGATATTTTTTAATGAGAAGGTGCATGGCAAAGAGTAGCTTTTGGTGATGGCATAAGGCAACCAACTAGCTAAAGTCGACAAAGAGAGTAGTACAAAGAAGAAAGAAAAAAAAGAAGGGGGGAAAGAGTGAATTGGAATAAGAGAGATGGAGCAACTAATAGGAAAAAAAAGAACCTAAAAAAAGAGAAAGTTAGTGGGAAAAAGAAAAAAGAAAAAAAAAGCCATGAGCTTTAATCTAACATTTCTCACATAACTTGAGCTCACTTCTATCATAAAATCTCAACCTTTCATTTCAAACTCAAATTCATTCTAACCACTAATTTATTTGAGTAACTTGTTTTTTTTATAAAATTGGTTTTGTTTAAAAATCTCCAATTATTTATTTTAATCTTCCTTTAATATATATAAATATATATATTTGCAATAACCTAATAAATTTTAAATTTAAAAAAAAATAATTATGTTAAACTTTCACAATTCTAAAGAATAACTTTCAAATACAAATAAATTATTCCATAAATTGTTGCACTCATGATCATTAAAATTATTTTCAAATTGTGAGGAAATCTTTATAAAAAATATTTAAACATGTTTTAAATTGATAATGGCCATATAAAATAAATATATTTCAAATATTATTATTGGTATCATTTTATCATTTTTAAAAAAATAAATTTAAAATCAAATATTAACCTAATAAACAAAATAAATTTTCATAAGTATTAAAATTTATAAAACCTTATTTATTAACTTGGGGTATTACATGGCCATTAATCAGTGTCACTCAAACTTTCAAACAAATTCAACAATATGAGATAATGATTAGAATGAGCCAAAAATAATGTTTTGACATAAGTTGCACCAAGTTTCAAGCACTATTCCACATTACATAAAGCCCAATCGAAATTTTGAAAAAGTTAATCATAATTTAAAAGTTTAGGACCCTTCCAACTAAATCTTCTTCCTTAACACTCAACCTTTATTAGATTACAAGAATTAATCCTTTCATTAAACAACTCAACCTTATGCCAATTAAAAAGGGCACCTTCTCTTTTCTCATTTTGGTCTCTAACACCATTCATATCTCTAGTAAAACAGATCGGGTTATGAACTAAACAAACTAAGCCTACAAGCATACATTCTTTTTAATTTTTATATTTAATTATTTAAATAGTATTTTTATTTTTTAAAAAAGAAAGTTAACCCATTAATTAACTTTCCATCATAATTTAACATAAAAACATAATCCAATTATAAAAAAAATTAAAATTAAATATTTAAAATAATTAAACTTAATAAATAATAAAAATAAATAAACATATAATTAAATATAAAAAATTAAAAATAGAATTAGAAAACATAAAAGTGAAATAATAAATATAAAACATAAAAAAATAAATAATAAAATGTAAAACATAAAAAAGTAGGTTAACTAATTGACTAGCCCAATCCATTTTGAGATTTGACCAAACCATCCATTAACAAGCCTATTTAGAAATGAGCCTAAATGAATTAAGGCTAGATTGGTTTGACCTACGTAGACTTTGGCTTGATTTGGTCTAACCAATTTATTAAACACCTCTAACCTGTAATGGATAATGAGGAAAAACCTAAATGATGGAATCATTCCAATTATTAAACTAATGAATCCTTATTTTGCATTTTTATCTCTTATATTTTTTAAAAATCCTATGATTATCTTTTTATGTTAATAAAGAATAAGGTAAGGTAAACTTTCAATGCTTTTATAGTAAAGTTATTTTCCTAACTATAATATCCTTAATAGAATTTTAAAATAGAATATTTTATCTAATTTATAAAATAAATATTTTTTAAGAATAATATATTTGCTTCTACTTAGATTTTGATGAAATTACATAAACATTCTTTTTAATTTCAAAATCTATTTAGACCTCCCTTAAAACATAAAAAAAAATGCTACATTTAAAATCAAATTTGGATTTTTATCAAGAAATGATATGAAAATATGGTTATACAATTCAAATTTATCAAGATGAGAAAATTTAAGTATTTTATGATAAAAATTATATTTTGATCAAGTTTAAAAGGGTAAAATACAATTGATGAAGTTAAATTTTAATGTAAGTGTTATGATTTTTTAGTTGTTTGAACTTAATCAAAGCATATCATTAGCAAAAAAATGTTTGGATTATAATCATTTTTTCTTATTATTTTGTTAAGGAGAAGTTCAAATTTATATTTAAGTGTAACATTATTTTATAATTTAAGAGAGATGTGAGTGAGTTTTGAAACTACAAGAGAGAGGTTCAAATAATTTCATTAAACTTTAAGGGTAGTTAGAGTAATTTTTATTTTTTATTTAATATTAAATAGATATAATGAATTAATATTTATTATACTCTTATCATAAAATTATTTCATTAATTAACATCTCATTAACCAAAAAAAAAAGTTAAAAACTTTTAGCTTAACTGACATATAATATTTTTTGAAGGCTTAACCTTCCTTCACATCCTAGATTTGATCTTAAAATTTTATACTTGTACATCTAATACCCTTACCATTAAAAAAAATAACATTATTTGTGTTTACTCTTTGTTAAATGCATATAATAAATGATCATAGATATGAATGCTCATCCAAGTGGCATAGTTGATCTTAGTTCACAAGGAAACTTATGTTTAATTCTTCCTAATGTCATTTTCCAAAAAAAAAAAAAGAGCATAACAATCAATCTCTTATTTATAACGGTGGCGATTATTATATTTTTTAGAACTAATAATATTAGTCACTTATGTTTGCATTTGATATAATTATTCATTTCCTTATTCATTTATAATATTAAAATAAATAAAAAATATTGAAGTGAATTATTAAATCTTACCTTATTATTGTTAAATATGTAGTTAATTGTCAAATATACATATATATATATATTCTTTTTCACCATTTATTTTAGTATTACAAGTGAATGAAAAAGGACAAATAATTATAATAAAAATAAGGGACTAATAATACTAATTATAAAATTTCAAAAACATAATAGTTACTACTTTATTAATAAAGAATTAAATGTGTTTACTAAAAAAAAAATGCTGATCAATAGAGGTGGGTTTAGGTTTCATCAAATCAAACTAGACCAATTTGCAGTTTGATATGCAACATTTTGTCTTTATTATTTTTTTTACTTTATATTTCTTAGTATGTTACATATACTTCATTTTATGAATTGGCCTTGTTACATGATTAGATGTTGGTTTTCCAATGTTTAAAAATTGTTCTATTAATGCTAGATTTTTTACCTATTTCAAGTTTTCAACTATAACTTGAGTTTCAGATTTTGAAATTAGGTAATCTTTATATCATTAGAGGAAACTCTAAAAATTCTTATTTTATTTGAAGCCTAGTTCAAATATTTGGAAGGTTAAAAATGGCTATGAAATGTATGCTTTGTTTTTATTTAAGTTGCACTAGTCTTAATTTTTGAGCCATTTATGGAGCTTTAAAGGTCCAATCAAGATTAAACAATACCTAAAGTTTGTTAAGACTCAGCCTAACAACTTTTATGTTTGGAGTTTAGTGAAACTATGTCATTTTGAGTTTGATAAAAATTATTATAGTAAAATATTATTAGTAAATTAAATTGAAAATTAGGTTATATGTTTCTAAAATTAGTAAAGCCCCATCATTTGTAACCTTAGGAGGCATATTAACTTAATTTGTTTAGTTTTATAGCATAGGAAATCAAATTTTTAGGTTCATGCCTTAAAAGGTAAGAGCATACAATTTTAGATAATTTTTTTCTTTCTTTAAGTTTCTTATTTTAATCCATAGAAAGCTAAATTTTAAATTGACTCAAGAAATGTGAGGCTCATCTTAATTTGGATTATGAAATCCTAATTTGTAATGTTAACTTTTGCATATTGATTTTCCTCTTTCTCTATTTTTTTCTCTGATTTTCTAAATTTGTATATATTGAATGTAGATTTAATATAATCTATGTTCATTTATGTAATCTATGATTTGCATCTGGTTTTGTATTAAATTTTGGTTAGTTAATCATCATTCTTCATGTGAGAATAAAGGATGAAGTGATTAAATTAGAAGTTTCTTTAACTCAATTGAATTCTATATTCAAATTGATTTATATCTAATTTTATAGATTATAGCAATTGCTTAACCCTATTATTCTAAATTAATTAAATCTTAGATAGTTATTTAGCATAGAATTCATGAATCATTATAGGGAATCTGAATAATTCTAGGTTGAGAAATTGATTGTAATTATCATATGTTATGATTTATGATTAGTCTAGCAAAGAGTTCTTAATTCCTTAGATTAATTGTGTCTCTCTATTATTTTTCTATGTTAATTCTATATTCTATTTTTAATCTTCCATTATAATTTTGAATCAAACCCCCTAATTCAATTTTATTTACATTCTTTCATCTTTCTTGTATACTATTTACTTAATTACTTTAACATGCACAATTAAATTTCATTTTTGTTTACATTTATTTCTTTTACTTTTATTGGATAAAAAGATTAAATAATTCTATATTCATAGTTAGTAAATCAATGTGATAAGATGTATTAAGTGGATTGCTAGGGGTTCAACTTAGTTTGATGTCTTATACTATAAATTTTTATCAAATTAGTACTTTTTAATTTTTATTAGCTTCAACAACTATCAAAATTTTAGCATGATTATCAAGGATCCACTTTAATCCATCCTTTAACATTATTTATTAATTATGATTTGCATAATTGTTCAAGCATTCTACTTAATTCTATATTTGTTAATGTTTCTTTGTATTTTATGATGTATGTCATTTTTCTACATTTTCTTCCATTCTTTTTTTGTTGCATATTCCTCCATTTGAATTTATCCTTTTCCATCATATATTATTTCATTTTACACTACACAAGAAGTTCTTAGCTAATCTGAATAGGCTGCACACACACTTGCTCTCACCTTTTAAACAAATCCTAAGGTAAGTTTCAATTGACTTGAAATATTTTATGGTGGTAAACAATATTTTTCTCATCAATATTTATAAGGCCTCTATTTTTTGTCAAATTCAATTGTTTAGACCAGTTTTTTATTTTTTTAAAAGATTTTTATTATATTTTTGGGTTTTACATAGTTATAGCTTTCATTTTGTGGTGGTGCCATAATTTTTAAAAATATCTTGATAGGTTAATTAGATAGGTTTTTTAAGTGATTTTTGATAATGCATTAGTATTATGGTGTTTTTATGCCCTTATGTTAGTGCATAATGTAGTGTAGTGCATGATTAGGAAAACTGTTGAAAAATTGTTAGATTTTGATCTTGAAATAAATAGAACTTTTAATTTTCTTTAAATACTAGAAATACACATAATTGTAGTAAACCTATTCCCTATTCTGACCTTTTGGATAATTTTGATAACACAACTAACAATAAGACACTTAAGAAATTGGTTATCCTTGATGTCACCTACCAACCTTTAAGCATCTAATATCATGATCTTGATGCTAATTTTGAGCTTAAATCTCAACCAAACCATTTACTTCCCAAATTTCATGGTTTTGTAAGTGAGGACCTTTATAAGTATTTAAAGAAGTCCTATCTAGTTTTCTTAACCATAAATTCTCATGGCATTTTAGAAGATCATATCAAACTTAGGGCATGTCTATTCTCACTTCTTAATGTAGCCAAGGATTAAATATACTATCTTTAATTAGGGTCTGTCACTAGTTAGAATAATATGAAGAGGTTGTTCTTAGGCAAAATTTTCCTTGCTTTAAGAGTTGTTGCAATCTAAAAAGATGTATATGGTATAATGAAGATGACTGGTGAAACATTATATGAGTATTAGGAAAGATTTAAGAAGCTATTCTTAAGTTATCCATATTACCAAATCAATGAACAATTCTTGATTTAGTATTTTTATATAGGGCTTCTACTAATGAATAGAAGTATGATTGATGCTGCTAGTAGTGGAATATTAGTTGACAGAACTCTTATGGCAATGAGAGACTTAATAACTAAATGGCAATAAACTCCCACCAATTTGGCACTAGAATGATTATTGCTATTAAAGGTGTAAATAAGATGAATTTCTTTTATATAGATTAGTAATGAATAAAACATAGATTAAATGAATTGACATTTTCAGTAAGGCAGATAACTATAGGGTAATAATAAACTCAAGCCCCTATTTTGCTAAACTTTATGGCATATTCTCTTATCTAACTCATCCCATTAATTTGTGTCTCACATTATAGGAAGATGATGATTAATCTCAAGCCTACACAACAACAATCTTCCCTGGAAAATCCTAATATAAGCAATAACAACATAAGTGAGACCTTAACTCCAAACTTTACAATCCTAGCTAGAGAAATCACCTAAATTTTAGATATGACAATGCTCCAATCCAACAACTAAACAAACTAACATAGTATCAGCCAAGCAATTATTTTGGTAGCCTTAACCTTCTAATCTAATCCAACAGTAAAATTTCTAAAACTAACAAGTAACTTCATCCTCATCTCTTTAGCCATCTTGTAAGGATTTAGCCAAGGAAATAGCTACCAATAACTTGTACTTTTAGTAAAGAATAAAAACAACAATACAAGATTTACAAACTTAGATTAATCAATTAGCTTCTTCTTTAAGTGAGCTTAAATCTTAAGGGTCTAACAGATTACCTTCTTAAACAATTCCAAATCCAAAAAGCAATGTTTTTGCAATTATGCTGAGAAATGGTAAAGAAGTTTCAATAAATAACTAATTAACTAATAAGTAAGCAAGGCAAGTAGAAATAACTAGTAGATTTTGAGAATTCTACAAAAAATTTACAATAAATAAACTAAAAAAATAAAGAAACTAGAATTTATGAAGAAATTGACAAATTATACTACATCACTTCTTTTCCTAAATAGAATTACATAGTTCAAAAAAATAGAAAAACTTGATAAAGATGGAGAGATTTTGAAAATTTTTAGGAAAGTGGAAGTTAATATTCCATTATTGGATGCCATTAATCAAATTTTCAAGTATGTCAAATTCCTTAGGGAGTTGTGCACTTACAAAAGAAGGCTAAATGACAATGAAAAAATGAGCATAAGAAAAAATGTTTTAGTCATCCTTAAACCTAACTTACCTTAAGAGTGCAAAGTTCCAAGGATATTTGACATAACTTACAACATAAGTAATCACATATTTAAGCATATCTCTATAGACTTAAGAACTTTAATTAGTGTCATGCCAATGCTAGTGTTTTCTTCATTATAGTTCAATCCTTTAAAGTAAATAAGAGTTATCATTTAATTAACCAATAGAAGTATTGTATATACTATTAGTGTTATTAAAAATGTCTTGTTTCATGTGAAAGAATTGATAGTCCTAATAGACTTTTACATTTTGCCTGTGGAGGATGAATATTCAAGCAACCATGCTTCTTTTATTCTAGGGAAACCATTCCTTAAGATAACAAAAATGAAGATAGATGTAGATACTAGTACTCTTTCTATAAAGGCTAGGAACATAATTGTGAGCTTTAATATCTTTGAAGCTAAGAAATACCCTATAAAAGAGCATTCTTTTTTTCAATAAAATGTGATTAATATATTTGCTAAAGATACTCTTGATAACATATTTGTTGACTTTCTTAAGATTTCTAAGTTTGTGAATTATGTTGATGGCTATGAATGCATATTGTGATAGTGATACTAGATGTGGCATATATGCTAAGGCTTCTATATTTATAAGTGATGAGGATAATATTGTTATAGAATGTGCAAAAAATGATGGTCAAGCAGAAAGTCAACTTGCAAAAGTGGTTTCTACCATTAAACTAATACTTTCTATGATTTAGTTACCTTTGTTAATATTAATGTGTATCTTAGGAACCAATCATATAGATGATTGAAATAATATATAATGTATTATGTTTTATTTCAGGTGATGCAATTATTATATTTTATTTTCAATTTTTGCGCAATTTATAACTTAATATAATAATTATCCTTGGAATGGTTTTACTATTCCTAAAATGCCCCTAGTCAAGTATTATTATGAAAAGGATAGTAATAGTACATCGAGACTGGCATGTATAGTAACTAATGATTATGAATCTTGAATATGTAATATCAAGTCAATACATGAGTACATTGTTAGTGAACAGATGTACTGAACTGACCTAATATGAGAATATTGCATGGATAAGACTTGTGTGTCATTAATAGTTCTCATATGGTCATAATTGCATTTAGTCCTTTGACCTGAAGTCACTACGGTTCCTTACATGAGAGGTTACTCACTTTGATGTCGTCCTATGTCACCTTTAATCGGGATGATAAGTAAGGTATTGATTGAGTGTGTCACGAATCATGTAGAAGGAAGTGGTGATGTAGATGGAATTTTGTTATTCTTATAAAAAAGAGATATATCCTTGGGCCTCTTGATTGAGTGAGACTTAGAATGCATGGCCATGCTCAAATGAATCAATATGTGATATTGATAATTTGTTTTGAAGTTTACTCAGTATCAAGAAATATAAATTGAACATTGACGAGGATGACACACTCTATGCCTCCAGTTTGATTCGAATATTATTACAAAAGGGATTATGATGCAAAATGTTGATTATGTATTAGGTGGATGTCGAATCACAGACATTCTTACTACTTGAGTGGCAGTGATGTATTGCTAGATACTTCTCACTATATATGGCTTAATAATAAGTCATTGTCAACGTAGTAAGAACCTATAGGGTCACACAAAAGGAGTAGGAATAAGATAATAATTAATTAAACTTTAATTATATTAATATCCAATTAATTGGACTTATTTTCGTGCATATATATTATTATTAAGAATAATATGTTGTTCACGTAATATATATATATATATATATATATATATATATATATATATATATATATATATATATATATATATATATATATATATATAATATTATGTGATATTATTTGATATTAAAGTAATATCAAATAATTACGTTATCAGATATTAGATAAATATATTATGAGATAATATTATTTTGATATTTGATAACTATATACAATTATCTGATATTAAGATATTTATATTATGAGATAATATTATGTAATATTAGATAATTAATAGATAAGTCCTATCTCTTCTTATTATCTCTAAGATAAAGATAAGATGAGTTGTTAAGTGTGATTAGGATTTTAGAAGCATTATCCTAGTAGGACTAGGATTATGGCTTATCTAAGTTCTATAAAAGGGGGCTTGAGGGCAGCACATAAGATACACGCTCAAAGCTTTCATACAAATCCTAAATCACTCAGAAAACATGCAATCTTAATTCCTAGAGAGAGAAATGCATCCTAGCAGATTCATAGAGGGCGAGAGGTCATTGTTCACTTTGTGTAGATACCGTAGAGACACTGTACCTTTCGGCCAGCGTTTGATTCATCCGCTCTCAAGTTTTGATCAGTAGAAATATGAGTGCCTAATAGGTAAAACCCTAATCATTAATTTATGCTTTTTTGCATGGATCCTAGGTAGAATTCAGATTAAATTTTAAATTTTTACTGCATGTGATAATTCGAATCCCTAACAGTTAAAACCTAAGCCTTTACCAAATCATTTGAAGTATGCATTCTTAGAAAAGGATGAGAAGTTATCAGTGATCATGGCAAAGAATTTACAACTTGAGTAAGGAGAAAGGTTATTGTAGATTTTGAGATCCCATAAGCAAGTAATTAGGTTAACACTTACATATATTCTTGGTATTAGCCCTTTTACATATATGAATTGGATTTTGTTAAAAGAAGGAGCCAAACTGATGAGATAACCTCAAAGGCCACCTAACTTTTTACTTCTTGATGTGATGAAGAAGAAGATTACTAAGCTGTTAAAGGCAAATCTTATATATCCTATTTCTAATAGCAAGTGGGTGAGTTTAGTCCAAATTGTTCTAAAAAGATTGGATTGACAGTAGGAGGAATCAAAATAATGAATTGATTCTTACTAAAGTTCAAAACAATTAGAGAGTTTGCTTTAACTATAAAAGTTGAACTAAGTAACAAAAAAAGATCATTTTCCACTCTTGTTCATTGACCAAATACTAGAAAGATTAGCAGGCAAATCTATCATTGCTTCTTGGATGGTTACACTGGTCATTTCTAAATTTATATTGCTCCAAGAAAACAAAATAGGACCACATTCACATGCCTTTTTGGCATTTTACTTATAAAAGGATGCCATTTGGCCTTTGTAATGCACCTGACACATTTTAGATGTGTATGAACCTTTTTGCTAATTTTTTATAGGATTGCATATATGTCTTCAGGGATGATTTTACCGTTTACGGTTCTTTTTTTTTATGCATGCTTGGATAATCTTGTTAGGGTATTAGATAAATGCATTGAAACTAATCTTGTGCTAAATTTTGAGAAATGTCATTTCATGGTAGAGTATGGGATAATTTTAAGACATATAGTAAATAATAAGGGTATTGAAGTAGATCTTGCAAAGTTTTATATGATTACCACTTTGCCTTAGCCCACTTATTTGTGAAAAGTGCATTTTTTTAAACATGTAAGTTTTTATAGGCACTTCATTAGAGATTCCAGTAAAATTACCCTTCCATTATCTAAGTTACTCTAAAAAGAAGTAGACTTTAATTTTGATCAATATTGTAAGTAGGCTTTTAACAAATTAAAGCAAGCTTTTACCTCTACTCCCATCATTTATCCAATATATTAGGATTTATCATTTCATTTGATATGTGATGCATTTAATTATGCAATTGGTACTATTTTTGCATAAAAAGTGGGTAAATAGCCTTATGTGATTTATTCTGCTTCAAGAACATAAGATGCTGCACAAGCTAATTATATCACTATAGAAAAAGAACTTTTAATCATTATTTTTACTTTAGATAAATTTAGATCATGCTTACTTGGTTCTAAAGTGTTTATGTTTTTTGATAATGCAACTTTAGATAAACTAGAAATCTCCAATTTAATCATTCAATCCTTTCTTTTAACATGAAGAATGATGATTAACTAATCAAAATTTAACATAAAACTACATAGAAATCATAAATCATGTAAATAAACATAGATTATACCAAATCTAGATCCAATCTATACAAATCTAAAAAATTAATAAGAGAATTATAGAAAAAGGAAAATCAATTAATAATAATTAATATTAAAAATTAAGATCTTATAATCTAGACCAAGTTAAGCCTCAAAATTCTTGAATCAATCTAAAATTTAGCCTCCCATGGATGAGAATAAGAGAAAAACTATAAGAAAATGCTAGAGAAAAGTTAATAGAAAAGTCTTTCCAAAACTAGAGAGCAAAATGTGATAAACTCTTCCCTAGATATCTAGTTACATTTTGGCCTTAAATAATGAAATATAGGCTTGCTTCTTAGGATTTTTACCCTAAAATTTTAGCTAATTGGATAATTCAAGATATGGTCTTAACAGTAAAGGCAATTTAATCTAGTCTAGATTCAACTAATAGCCATTAATCAGCCTCTCTTAACCTACAAACCTACATAATTTTTCTTAAATGACTTCATGGAGGTTTAACTCTTGGTCTTGGTGAACTTTTGGGCTTAACTTTGCGTGATTTGGCCACTTGGAGCTTAAGTTATGTCTTAAACATTAAAATGGGTCAAAAACATATTGGACAACAACTCTACTTCATTCTTACATCAACTTTAGACCTTGAAGATAGCAAAACTAAGTTTTTCAATCAATATAAGAGTTTTAGAGCTTTTTTAGCTTTCCAATAGTAAAAAAATCACCTAAATTTAATATCTGGAGCTCAAGTTATGACTAAAAATTTAAAATAGTGTTAAGAATCAAACATTTAGCAAATAATTTGATTAATTCCAAAATGATGTGATCTTTCTCAAAACAAGGTAAAATTAATTCAATTAAGCATTATTACATTTTAAGAGGCTTAAATACGAAGGAAAATATGTATGAAATATTATGCACATTAAATTTTGACAATATTCCATAAAAATTGTTATAGTAAAGATACCGTTACAGGTTTTTGATACCTTTTCACTTTAGTAACTATAGATTTGCAGTCTTCTAACACTTTTAATAGTGAAAATTGACTTAAATAACCTTTAGATGCTTTTTATTAGGTTGATTATCATAGGTTTTCATCATGATAAATTCAAAATACCTTCTATGCCATAAACACCACATAAAAATAATCATAAATGCATAATTTAAGTAAAAAGTATTCATAATTTTATCAAATTTTAAATAACCTTTTTTAAGCATTCATGCTTTCATATTCAAATGCTAGTTCTTTTTAATAGTTGAACAACTCTAATCATAATTTTTACATATTATAGTACTTAAATATATCATTCATTTCTTGAGTGTTTAAATAACTTTATCACATTATATTTTACCTATAAGAGTTTATCATTTTTATCTCAATTTCATGTAATTTTCTTAAGGTTTCTTTTCAATCACCCTTGTATAAAATTTCATTAGTGTGTAGAAAGCATACCATGCTTATAATATTTTAGCATAAAACCATATGGCGTCACTTTATTTTTTCACATCTAATCTTTTCCACATTCAAGTATATTTTAAGATTACTAATTCCATATATTTATATACTAAAATAAAGTAATATTTTCCTTAAAAATAAAAGTGCATCTCATGATTTTTTAGCAAGAAATCCTAAGGTTGCATCTCCTCTTTTTAACTTTTATTATTTTCAAAACCAATCACATTCAAGTTTAAGCTTTACACATCATTCTACCAAGTAAGAAAATTGTATTTCCTTACTAATTCAAGGTATAACCTCAAAGGGTAAGCAGAAATGGACCAAGAATCTCCCATCTTATGTTCATCGATGATTTATTACTTTTTTGAAGAGACTTCCATAAATTAAATTGATACAATGATGAATACTTTTCATATATTTTCAAGGATATTAAGTTAAAAAGTCAATAAGCCAAAATTAAATATTTTCTTTTCTAGAAATGTGAAGTAGTATCTTTATTAAAATATTTGAAAAATGTGGTTTCACAATAATAGTTGATTTAGATATGTATTTAGGTGTTCCCTTGATTTATTAAAAGGTTTCCCACCTTATATAATATCATGAAAAAGGCTTAAGATAAGTTAGTTAGTTGGAAATAAAATTCTCTTTCTATGGCAAGTAGGATAGTTATTGCTAAATTTGTCATAGGAATGTTGTCAATATATACTATGCAAATGGTTGCCATTCCTTCTGTAACTTTGATGGAGATTAAGAAAATTCAAATGGCCTTTTATATAAGACCATGATAGTTCTAATAAGAGTCTTCACACTATTTCATAAGAAAATATAATGAAGCCTAAGGAGGCTAAGGGCTTGGGTATTAGAAATTGAGAAATATGAAAGAAGCATGTCTAGTGAAGTTAGTGTGCAAACTAATAATTAAGGAAATGGATCTTTGGGCTTAGGTCATTAAGGATAAGTATCTTAGAAATTGTGACTGAACCAAGCAGGTTTTAGTTCATAATGCCGATTCACTTCTTTAGAAGAACTTAGGTAAATTGTGAAGCTATATGAAGAATGATCTAGGAAAGATAATGAATGATAGGAAAATCATTAATTCCTAGAATGATTACTAGTTAGATGATATATCCTTATGTGATCATGCTATTGATAAAGTTTAGTCACACTTCTTAAATATGAAAGTTTTCAAATTTATTACCGAGAATAGTAAGTGAAATCTTTCCCTATTATCTTATTAGCTTATGGAAAATATGTGTTTGAGGCTAGCTATTACTTCCCTTCCAAACCAATAGCTAAGGCTTGATGAATTATGATCGAAGAACTTAAAAGATGGAGGGTTTAGTATTAAATTAGCATTCTTTGTGAGAAATAGTGTTGCAACACTTTAAGCTAACCCTTTTTAGAAGAAGATTTAGTCTTAAGAAGGGTTAGAACATATCAAATTCTTCACATGAAAAGTGGTAATAACAGGCTTTTCACTAATGCAGATAGATAAAAGAGAGGTTTTGAGTCCCTGTTATGCAATGTTAGTGGAAAATACATAGAAAAAGCTCTTGATGTTTTGAGACTATAACTATGCTAAATATTTTCAAAATGAGTTGTTGAGCCTTTTGTGTAAAGCCTAAAGAAAATGTTTAGTTTAATATAAATCTAAGCATTCAAATTGGTAAATCCCAAAACTTACGATAAGCATTGATATGGGGTGCTTCTATTTGGTATCATTAGGTTTAGAGGAATAAACAAATTTTTAAGTAAAACTTTGAAAAATCAACCAACCTAATTGTTGTCATATTATGATATATAAGGGAAATCATATGGGCCAAATTGGTGAATGATGGGAATAAGTAATCTATTTCCTATCAAGCTTTTCATATTAAATGGATTTGTCCTTTTTGAAATTGATTAAAGTGAATATGGATGGTACTTTTAAGCACAATCCAAGTTTGGCAAGATATGGGAGTATTGTTAGAAATTATAAAGGACAATGGATTTCTAGTTGTTATTGTAATTTAGGTATTTGTTCATTGTTTTTGATGGAATTATGTGGTTAGCATTTAGCTTAGGCGTTGAGCTTTAAGAAAGTTATTTTGGAATTAAATTTTGGCATGCTTATTGATATGTTAAACTCCAAGGTGCGAAGGAAAGCTTCTTTTAAGGCATTGTTGTACTAGTGTAATAACCTCTAGCTTAAGATTGGGAAGTGTAGATTTCTCGTACTTATAGGAAAACTAATATTTGTGTAGATTAGTTGACATCCTATAGCCTAAAAAATGAATAATGTTTGAAGACCTAGGATAGTTTACTGAAGAATTTAAGCAAGTTGGTGTACAGTGATCTCATTAAGGCATTTACCCTCTATGTTGTTAATACATAGCCATTTTTTTGGGCTTTACCTTTTATTTTTTCCCTAAAAAATGTAAAATAATGATCTAACTTATATTTTCTAGGTATTAATGTTAGGATCGGGAGCCATACGAGCGTAGCGGAATAAACCGATCCCAGTAAACAGATCCATGCAAAACATTAAATTAGAATGTAAGATTCAGGTAATACCTTTGTATGATTCCAGATGTTGTTCGTTGATCACCTCTTCAACTTTCTTTCGGTCAAAGACTCCGAGGTATCCACACGAACCAGTAGATCACCAATGAACGTCCTCATGATCATTGGTTGGAATTCATCTCCTTAGCCTCATAGTGCTGGCTACGTCTCTTCAAGGATTATGGTCAAGGAGAGGTGTTAGGATTTTTCTATGCTGTATGGGATGCATGAATAATGAATTAACCTTATTATTACCTAACAAGCCTATTTAAATAGGAGCATAGAAAATCCTAACTAATTTGGGCTTTGGTCTATGTATAATTATAGGCTTATTATTAGGCCTTATAATTATAACATAGAATTCTCAAGTATTAGGCCTAAACAATTTGGTCCATTAATTCCAAATTCACTACGCTTTAAGTGTGTGACCCTTCAGGCTCTCATTACATTGGTAATAATCATTAATCATATGAATGATTATAAACAATGAGTGGTGTCTAGCAACACATCATTGTTACCTAAGTGATAAGAAAGTCGGTGATTTGACTGAACCTTTATATGTGATCATCATCTATATCCTTTTGTCCTAAACATCTAGATTGAGCACGAGACATGGACCGTGTCATTCCTGTATAGTCCAATCTCGAGGTTTCTTAATCTCTAAGTAAGCTGACTGAAGCAAATGTAATTGACATCCCATGTCAATTCATTTGAGTATGGCCATTCATTTTCTCAACTTTACTTAATCAAGGGGTCCACATATGTTACTCCTATTATATAGGAGGGACAAATTCTATCTTGATCATACAAACCCCTCTACATGATATGTGACATATCCAATAACTACCATTGTATTTACTCAAGCATGAGTGACAGAATAGTATCAAAATATGAAACTCACATGTAGGAAACTTTGGTGATCTCAGGTCAAAGGACCATAATAATAATGATCACTAAGAATTACTCATGACACTCATATAACAATCCATGTAGTGTTCTTAGGATAGATCGGTCCAGTATACAAGTTCTTCAACTTGTACTCATGTGTAAGCTTAATATCTCATATAAGTCACTACACATGCTAGTCTTAACATATCAAAGCAACCTAATCCATAATGATATATGACTAAGGACATTTAAGAATATAATTATTCTAAGGTTATTATCATAATTAAATATATTACACAGACCATATATATAAATATAATAATTGGAACTGCTATTAAAATAACATGATTCAAAATTACAATCATCAATATGATTAGTTTTAAGGCATATACACTAACAATTAATTGTTGGTGTGTGTCCTAGGAGCCAATCATAAAGATGATTGTAATAATACATAATGTATTATGTTTTATTTCAGGTAATGTAATTATTATATTTTATTTTCTTATATATATCTGTGTAATTTATAACTTAATATAATAATTGTCCTTGGAATAGTTTTACTATTCCTAAAATGTCCCTAATTAAGTATTATTATGAAAGGAATAGTAATAATACATCGAGATTAGCATGTATAATGATTGATGATTATAAATCATGGATATGTGATATCAAGTTAATACATGAGTACATTATTAGTGAACAGATGTACTGGACTAACTCGCAATGAAAAAACTACATGAATTGTCATATGTCATTAGTCATTCTCATGAGACTACAATGTATATAATCCTTTAACCTGAAGTCACTACAGTTCCTTACATGAGGAATCACACACTTTGATGTCATCCTATATCATCTTTAACTGGGATGTGTTGTAGGACATTGATTAGGTTTATCATGAATTATGCAGAAGGATGTGAGTAATGTAGATAGGAATTTTGTTCCTATTACATAGTAGGAGTGATATCCATGGGTCCTTTGATTGAATGAGATTAAAAAATGCATGGTCATGCTCAAATGGATCAATATGAGATATTAATCATTTGTTTAAGTTAATTTACTTAGTATCAAGAAATATAAATTGAACATCAATGAGGATGACGTATTCCATGCCTTTAGTTCGATTTGGATATCGTTACAAAAGGGACTATGTTGCAAAGTGTTATTCACACATTAAGTGAATATTGAGTCATATACATTTCTTATTACTTGGATGGTAGTAATGTATTATTAGATACCACTCACTGTCTATGATCCACAAATAGACTATTATTAACATAGTAAAAACCTACAAGGTTATACAAAAGTAGTAGGAATGAGACAATAATTAATTAAATTTTAATTGGATTAAAATTTAATTAATTAAGCTTATTTTTGTGCATATATATATTATTATTAAAATAATAATATATTTTCACGTAATATATGGTATATTATATGATATTATTTGATATTAAATTAATATCAAATAATTACATTATTAGATATTAGATAATCATATTATAAGATAATATTATTTTCTAATATAAGATAACTATATGCCTTTTTTGTTGGTGTATGTTCTAGGAACCAATCATATAGATGATTGAAATAATACACAATGTATTATATTTTATTTTAAGTAATTTAATTATTATATTTTATTTTCATAATTTTATTATTATTCTGCGCGATTTATAACTTAATATAATAATTATCCTTGGAATAGCTTCACTATTCCTAAAATGCCCCTAGTCAAGTATTATTATGAAAATGATAATAATAATATATCGAGATTAGCATGTATAGTGATTAATGATTACAAATTATGGATATGTGATATCAAGTCAATACATGAGTACATTGCTAGTGACAATGTATTGGACTGACCCACTATGAGAATATTGCATGGATAGACGTATTATAAGTTATTTTCATATGATCACAAATACACATAAACCTTTGAACTGAAGTCACTATGGTTCCCTACATGAGGAATTACTCACTTTAATATTATCCTATGTCACCTTTAATCAGGATGACGAGTAGGGCATTGATTGGGTGTGTCATAAATCGTGTAGAAGGAAGTGAGTGATGTAGATGGAATTTTATTACTCTTGTACAAAAGAGAAATATCCTTAGGCCCCTTGATTGAGTGAGACCTAGAAATGTATGGCTATGCTTAATTGAATTAATATGTGATATTAATCATTTATTTTAAGTCTACTTAGTATTAAGAAATATAAATTGAACATTGACGAGGATAACATATTCCATGCCTCCAGTTCAATTTGGATATTATTACAAAAAGGATTATGATGCAAAACGTTGATCATGTATTAGGTGGATGTCGAATCACATACATTCTTACTACTTGAGTGGCAGTGATGTATTGCTAGATACCGCTCATTGTTTATGGCTCAATAATGAGTCATTGTTAACATAATAAGAACTTACAGGGTCACACAAAAGGAGTAGGAATAAGACAATAATTAATTAGACTTTAATTATATTAATATCTAATTAATTGGACTTATTTTCGTGCATATATATTATTATTAAGAATAATAATGTGTTATTCACGTAATATATATATATATAATATTATGTGATATTATTTGATATTAAAGTAATATTAAATAATTATATTATCAGATATTAGATAAATATATTATGAGATAATATTATTTTGATATTTGATAACTATATGCAATTATCTAATATTAAGATATTTATATTATGAGATAATATTATCTAATATTATATAATTAATAGATAAGCCCTATCTCTCCTCATTATCTTTAGGATAAGGATAAGATGAGTTGTTAAGTGTGATTAGGATTTTAGAAGCATTATCCTAGTAGGATTAGGATTATGGCTTGCCTAAATTCTTTAAAAAGGGCTTGAAGGCAGCACATAAGATACACGTTTAAAGTTTCCATACAAACCCTAAATCACTTAGAAAACATCCAATCCTAATTCCTAGAGAGAGAAATGCATCCTAGCAGATTTGTGGATGGTGAGAGGTCGTTGTTCACTTTGTGTGGATATCGTAGAGACGCTGTACCTTCTGACCGGCGTTTGATTGATCCGCTCTCAAGTTTTAATCAGTAGAAACACAAGTGCTCAATAGGTAAAATCCTAATCATTGATTTATACTTTTTGCATGGATCCTAGGTAGAATTCGGATTAAATTTTGAATTTTCGTTGCATATGATAATCCGAATTTCCAATATTTTTAATATTAGATAATTATATTATGAGATAATATTATTATCTAATATTGGATAATGGATAAGTCCTATCTCTCCTCACTCTTTCCATGATAAGGATAAGTTTTCATGATAAGGATAAGGTGATAGTTATCAAGTGTGATTAGGATTTTTGGAAACATTATCCTAGTAAAACTAGGAATGTGGTTTGCCTTAGTTCTATAAAAGGAACTTGACGGCAGCACTTTAGATACACACATTAGCTACCACCAGACCCTAAATCACTTAAAAAAATGCACTAATCCTAATCCTAGAGAGAGAGACGTATCTTAGCAGATTCGTGGAAGGTGAGAAGTCTTTGTTTACTCGGTGTGGATACTATAGAGAAGCTGTACCTTCTGGTTGACGTTTGATTCATGATTCATCTCGGTCTCTAAAAGTTCTATTCAGAAAGAACACAAGCGAACAAAAAGTAAAATCCTAACATTAATTTATACCCTTTTGCATGGATCCTTGGTGAGTTTTAGATCAAAATTTTTTATTTTTCGCTACATGTGTTGATTTGAAATCCAACATTAATTTGATGGTTTATTTAATTTTAAATATTTATTTATTTTATTAATTACCAATATCAATTATTAATTTTAAGTATTTATTTATTTTTTTATGAGTTCATGTAACATTGAACATATTAATAGGAGAACATTATATCTAGAAGGTGAGGTCTCCTATGCCTTTGGTTGAAAACCAAGGTATGGAAGCTTTTACTTACTAATAAATGAGATATGGACGAGTGGCAAAATTGGTACTTGAAATTATCAAGCTTTCTAAACTTAGTCAAATGCTTTTATTTTGTTGTGAGAAAGGATATCTGTGAGAAGGATAATTCTAACATACTTAAAGTAAAAATCTGGATATCGATACTTAAGACACTTGTCTTTATATTTATCATTAGATTAAAATATTATTTAAATCTACGGTCAAGAAAGACAGATAAAAGAAGGGATTAACTTGTAAAAAATGATGATATGTCATTTTTTTATTCTATCCATATATTTTAACTTATTTATATATTTAGCAATGATTTAAAATAAACTTTTATAGTAGGCTATTAATATTGAGCTAATATTATTAAATTATGAGTATTTATATAATAATTTATTAGGCCATAAAACATATTCAATAATCAATACTTGTAATCTTCATATAAATTATTTATATTGGATTAAAATTACAAATGATAGATCATGTATATAATATATTAAAAAGAATTTATAATAAATTTTTTATCCATAAATGTATTTATGATTTAAATGTTAATTTTTTTTTACAAAACACAATTAAAAAAAAGAGTGACAAAGGATACTTTTTATTGTAGGACCAATGACAAAACACTCAAATGTAATTGAATATAGTCTTTTTAATTGAAAATTGAATAGACAAAATTTCAAAGTTAGCAAAAAAAGAAAAGAGTGTCTTGTTTTAATTGTTTTTAAATCTTATTTGGAATAAATTTACTTTTCATTGTTTAAAAATATGCAATATTTCTCAATGAATTAATTTTATTAATTTTTTTAATAAAAATGTTTATATGTCATTTAAATTGACATCCTTCATGATTTATATAAATTATATTTTTATATTCTCATAACAAAAATATAATTTTAACTTTAATCTTTACCAAAATTTTAATTTTTCTCTTAGATTTTATTTGAAATAAATTCATTATTTAACTTTAAAAAGATTATAAAAATGTTGATGAAGATAATCTTAAATTGAAAGAGAAACATAATATACCTAAAATTTAATTAAATGACATTGAAGAAGACCAAGAAGAAATGTCAAGTAATGAAAACTAATCATCATTAGAACACATAACAATTGAACCTTTTATACAAATTGGCATAAGGAAAAAGTTACGTATAAGAAGAAATATTACACAGGATATATTAAAGGCAAGAATAAAACTAAAGTTTGAATGAATGATGATGGCATAGAAGGAGGAGGAGGAGGAGGAGGAGGAGGATGAATATATATATATATATATATATATATATATATATATATATATATATATATATATATATATATATATATATATATGAGTTAATTAAAGTCATATAAGCTTACCATAAAATAAAAAAATATCTTATTATATAAATAAGTTAATTTTATTAATAATATATTAAATATATTTTAAATGTTAAAAATTTTAAGAAGAAAATGTCAATACTATATTTATCCATGTATTGTATTTAAAAGAAACATTTAATTTATATAAATGAATTTTTAATTTATTTTAAAAATGTATTTTTTTTGAAAAATTTCATATATATGTAAAATAAAGTTTGACCCAAATCTTTAAATCTATATAGGAAAAAAAGTTTTGGCTTAACTTATTTTTATAAACTCATAAGTTTATAAAAAAAAATTGGGGTAGAAATAAAATTAGAATAAATTTATAAGGTTTAAAAATAGATGAATTACCTGAAAACCTCTTTCATGTATAAATAGGTATTATTTATTTATAGGTTTGTCAATAAGTCAATATTTTATTAAGAGAAATAAATAATAAATTTAAAAGAAAACTTAAGTTATGTATTTCCTTTTACTCTTTTTAGGCCATAAAACATATTCAATAATCAATATATGTGATTTGCATATAAATTATTTATATTGAGCTAAAATTATAAATGATAGACCATGTATATAATATATTTAAAAAATTTTATAATAAATTTTTTTATCTATGAATGTATTTTTAGTTTTCAATGTTAAATTTTTTTTTTGTGAATTTTCTATTCTCAATGAAAATGAAAATAGAAAATAATTAAAGTAAATGTATGAATTTTTTTATTTTGATGAAAAATATGTACTTCTAAATTTTATTTACGAAAGTGTATGATATTAAAAAAATAGTATTATTGATCTTAATATTTTTTATTTTTCAAGTTTGTTCATCATTGAAGGAATTTGAAATTATAATGAAACTTTTTACTTTTTATTTTCCTTTTTAAATTTATTTTGAAAATTTAATTTTTGTTTTGAAAATTTTCATATATATGTAAAATAAACTTTAGCCTAAATTTTTAAATCTATATCGGAAAAGATATTTGGGCTCAACTTATTTTTATAAATTCATAAATTCATAAAAAAATTTGGGACAAAAATAAAATTAGAATAAATTTAAGCTTAAAATTGTAAGATTTATAAATAGGTAAATTATCTAAAAATCTCTTTTTATGCATAAATAAGTATCATTTATTCATTGGTTAGTTAATAAGGATATTAATACCCACACTTTTAGTCTAGGTATGGAAGAACTATCCTTGTGAGAAAGGATATTTGTAAAATGGCCCAAAACTAATGTATAAATTATGTAAATATTGGATCTATATTATTAGACAACCCAAATATTATTAGATGGTGCGAATTATATTTAGGGAATATAATTATAGTAAAATGACCCTATACTCCAACTTTATTTAAAATTACCATCCATTTCTATTGTTTTTTTGGAAGATAATAATTATATATTCTTTATGTGATCATCGTTATGCTTTTTTAAGTTTTTATATTTTTAAATTTTATAATAATTTTATCACAAAAAGTTACGAAATTTTTATCTTGTAATTTTAATTAATGAAATAGTATTTTTTTCACATTTGTAATACACAGATTTCGTATTTCAAATAACCATTTTAGAAAGTTGCAAAGAGTAGAAAAGTTATAACCATTTAAAAAAGTTACAAAGAGTAGAAAAGTTTCGATAAAAATGTTAAATTTATTAAAGTATGCACAATAAGAAGAATGTATATGAAATAAAATTTCAAAAATTATTAATTTAAAATACTAAAAGGCCGAGTTTGTTTAGTATAGGAGAAATTATGAACATAACTAGCTTAGCTTCAATCCAATGTGCGGAAAATATTATATAAATTTTTATATTTATTATTTAATATACGCTCATTGTGATTTAGTATACATGATTTATGTCACTAATAATCATAAAATTTGACGTCAAAACCTGAAATTGGCATACACTAATTATGAATAGTTCAAGATATTATATGCAATAATTTTAAGTAAATTTAATATTTAAGGATCACAATATATTATATTAATATATACCTGAAAAATAACCAAATGACAGTTTAATTTATTTTCTAAATAATTAGATACCATAATAATATTAAAAGAATAAATAATTAATTGCTTACTTTGTTATAGAATTTGTAAATACATATCACATTTTATACTATTGAATTCATTGACATAATGATATATTATTAATTTTATCAATTTTATATCATTTATTTTTATAGAGAGATTAAAATATCACACTAATTCATTAGTTAGAGATCAAACTCATAATCACATTTTCTTAAAAATAGAAGCGATTTGTCGAAAATTGAAACACATGTGTACTTTCTATATATATGTGTGTGTAGAACAAACTAATTTTAAGATAAAATAAATTTCATAATTGCTACATTTAAAAAATAAAATTGATTCATTTTTAATATATCATTTATATTATTGAACGTGAATTAGAATTTAGCAATTTGAATAACTAAGTAAATATTAAAATATTATTAAAGTTAGATGAATAGTTAAAATTTTATAATTATAAACTAAATATCATAAATTATTTAAAAAATAGTTATTTTTAAAATAAATCTAATATATAAGTTTTGCTTGATAACCAAATCAACTAATTTTGTTCAATTTATATAATAGTATAAATTTAAGCAACACAAATTTTGTTAACTTTAAATATAAATTTAGTTAAGAGAAAATAAAATAAAACAAATTTTCATCTTATGTAATAAAATAATTTTTATTATTTTTCTTAAAATTATTAAAACATAATAATGAATGTATTTACCAAATAATTTTTTTTCAAAAATATAATTATGTCTATTATAACAAAGGGGTAGCCATACAAATTAAATGGAGAATGCCGATTATAACTTCATTTCATTTTTTTTAAAAACAAACAATAAATGCCTTCTCATTTATTAGAAAAAAGAAGCTTTCTCATGAATAATAGTCAATTTGCCCCTTTGCAATAAACAAAGAAAAAAGAATGAAAGTTGAGATCGGTTATATTTTCCTCCAATTCGTCGCAATTCAAAATTCATAAGGCATCTTTTATGATTTTAGAAATATAAAACTATCAAAATGAAAATATTATAGTTAACTATTTTAATCATTAACCATTTAAATCAACAGTACACAAATCTCATAAATTGATCATCCAATGCATATGATTTCTCCATATTATTTAAGGCATGGTAGCTGTACTTTTAACTTAAGGGAACTGGCCTATCTAGAAAACACGTCTGTTCTTAAAATTTTGAACGAATTTTAGTTACTTCGCAATTCGCACATGTTGGATGGAATTGGAATTAGTCTTCCCGCGAAAGCCTCATCCCTCTCTTCTTTCTCTCTCTAGTCGCACAGTGTTATTACATGCAAATCAAACCGTTTTTGTTTCTCTCTCACTGCCACACTCACCATGCCATGAAGAACCTTCAATTGATCATCCATGTCGAACCCACCGCCGCTTTGTTCTTCAGAGACAGCCCCGGCGACCCCAGACGATTCGACTCGCCAAACGCTTTCGGGGTCGACGCTGTCGGGGGCAGTTACCGCCCGTGCCAAGCTCCGGAAAATGCCTCCAATTCCGATTCGACGCACTGCGAAAGAGGAATACGAACATGGAAGCGACGAGGACGAAGAGGGGGAGGGCTGTGAAGGCAGTAGTGATGCTGATGCATCGATTTTACTTGCATCGTCTTTAGGCCTTAATCACATTCGGACCCGGTCGGCTCCTTCACCGCTTCGGTTCTCATCGTCGGTTGACGCGCCTTTGTATTTGAGCAGGGAAGCTCCCAAATTTGACGATAGGGTTGTTAGTGCCAATGCCAGGCCCATTTCCAAAAATGTCCATCGAAATGCAGGTTCAATGGAGCTAGGTACCGATTTTTTATTTACTATTTTAGTATTTTTGAGAATTGGGTTTTTATTAAATTGTTTTAAATTTTTTTTTTTTTGGCTGTTCGATATGAAAAAGAATGAAAATTGAGAGATTTTTGCATGTATATACTACTATTATTTCTACTGTGATTGTGTGATTGTTGATAAATTATCTTCTCCTTTCAGGGAAAAAGGTTCATTGGAGTCAGTCCAAATCGCTTAAAACTCCTTTGCCACACCTTTCTGTGCTAGAGGTGATATAGTCCCCGTTTCATCTCCTAGTTATTTGTTCGTTTAAAATTTTTCTCTCTTTAACATTGTAGTTGGAGAAATATGGGTAGCTCATGTTTAATTGCAACTTTTTTTTATAGGGTAATCATGCTGCTTTTGCCAAAGAAATGCAGTCTCCACGTTTTCAGGCAATACTGCGGGTTACAAGTGGGCGCAAAAAGAGAACACCTGATATTAAAAGCTTCTCTCATGAGCTCAACTCCAAAGGAGTTAGACCTTATCCAGTTTGGAAACATCGTGCATTTGGGCATATGGAGGTACTCTTCTTTTGATTTCCAGCCTCTGTTCTTCTCAGTTATTTTTATTAATCTTGGAATACATACTTTTTTGCCAAATGAAATATTGCAGGAGGTCATGGTGGCAATTAGAGCCAAGTTTGATAGACTAAAGGAAGAAGTTAATGCTGACCTAGGTGGTTTTGCTGGAGATTTGGTGGGTATCCTTGAAAAATCTTTAGATTCTCATCCTGAAGGGAAAGTGGGTTTAGAGGATTTACTGGTTGTTGCAAGAAAATGTGCAATGATGTCACCTAAAGAATTTTGGCTTAAGTGTGAAGGCATTGTTCAGAGTCTAGATGACAGGCGTCAAGAGTTACCAATGGGAATTCTCAAGCAAGCTCATACACGTCTACTTTTTATTCTCTCTCGGTGCACTCGTCTAGTTCAGTTTCAAAAAGAGAGTGGTTATGAACAAGATCACATTCTGGGTCTTCACCAACTCAGTGATCTTGGAGTTTATCCGGAGCAGATTCTGCAGGCTGAACAGATAGAATCCAGTGCTGCACTGGGCGGAAATGAGATAGCTGAGAAGCAAATGAAAACGTCCCACGGGAAATCACAAGTGAATCTGACATTAGGTGAAGTTGATCAACATGCAAGTAGTGGAGTTGACAATGCAGAGGTTAGCACTGCCAAAAGTGTTGATTCAAATGCAAGCGGTTACAGGATGTCTTCTTGGAAGAAACTTCCATCTGCTGTTGAGAAGAAACGTACAGGTGAGGAGACAGTTGATTTGCCATCCAAGGGAGAATTGGACTTGCTGCAAGCCAAAGATGACAATACTGAAAATGTGGATAATCTGACATGTCATTCTGAACATTCAGAGCCACCCTTTAGAGGAAGGAAGGCTTCTTGTGGATTTTGGGGAGATCATCATAACCTAACTGATGACAACTCAATGATATGCAGAATTTGTGAGGTTGAAATACCCATTGTACATGTTGAGGGGCACTCTCGAATATGTACAATTGCTGATAGATGTGATTTGAAAGGACTAACTGTAAATGAAAGGCTTGAAAGAGTAGCCGAAACTATTGAAAAAATACTTGAATCCATGACACCAAAAAGCACTGATACTCCTGCAGGAAGTTTTGAGGTAGCTAGAGTGTCTCTGCCAAGTATGCGTGAAGAGTTCAGTGATTTATCACTAGAGAGAAACAGTTTGTCTCAAAGATGCTCTGAAGACCCAGTTGATACCACTCTTGAAGTAGACAATACTTTCATTATAGATGATCTGAACCTGTCGCCTGAAATTTTGTGTGAAACACGTTCCTGCCTTAAACCTGGTCATGGCACAAAGGCGTCTTCAATAGGAAGCTTGACTCCAAGATCACCATTATTAACTCCACGCACCAGTCAGATAGAAATGTTATTAAATGGGCGAAGTACAATCTCTGAACTGGAGAGTTATCAGCAGGTATATATGTATGCTAATTTGTATTTCCTAACTCTTCTGTTGTATCTGGAAGCTGGAATTAATTCATTTTTGGAGAAATATGGTATGGATGCTTATTATTTGAGTCAAAACTGTATTCTTGGATTATTAAATCACAAATATTTCATTACTTAGAATTATATGTAATGTTAATGTGGAAGTTGCTTTTTTGAGTTCCTATACTTCTCTTTTGACAAATAAAAAAGTTGTGTTAAGGTGACAATCACATCATAATTCCTTTAACTGTTCATCATTCTGTATCAAACAATCTTCGACAATAAACAAAACAAAATTGAACCTTCTATATTTATTTTTTTTTTAATTTTCTCTTATGAGTCAATAAATTTGCATGGAAACTATTGTGAGAGATGCTGGGGTTTTATGTTATTTGTATCTTAAACTCTTCTATAGATATCATACTAAAGTGCAACCTTTAGTAATTCATTCCTTTCCGGGGAAAGAATGGATGGGTTTTGCTTTGCATAGGTTAAATTACATTTGCATGATTATAGTTCATAGCTTTAGTTTTCACCCTATGGAAACAGAAAATTTATTAAAAGAAGGAAAGAGATACAAAAGAAAGAGGACAAGAAGTCCTCAAACAGAAGCAGAAAAGCTGAAAGATATGGAAAATATAAATGAAACAAACCTATCAATGATCTAAGATTGACTTTCAATTCCTTTGCAAATCTGTCAAACTTATCCATTGAAATAAACCATGAGCTTTAAGTCAAAGTGAGGTAACAAACAAAATCTTATTCCACACCAACACTACCGGCTGATATAGCTGTTTAAAAATTCTACCATTCCTTTCCAACCATAAGCACCATAAAACAAGTAGTCTTGCATTGTCCCATAGAGCTTTGTTTTCTTTATTCATCGCAAAAACATAGTATCTAGTAGTTAAGAAGCTATCCAAAGTAGTTGGGCAAATCCACGATATCCCAAACGAGAAAAAAAGCTTATTTCAAGGCATCTCACAATGCAAAAACAAATGGCTATTGATAGATAGAGAGTACTGGTTTATGAAAGCAGTTGATATGGGGAAGGAATTGATGTATGCTTCACCAATTTTAGTTTCAACATGCTGATTCTAGTGTGTGAATTATAGCTTTGAGCCTTGCTGAACCAAAATACTTTTATATTTATTTGCTTCCTGTTAAGTCTCTTAAGTGAAATCTTCTGTTGGTATTTTGTCTGCGTATATAATTTGTCTTTTAATTTCTGCAATAATTCATGAAAAATTATTATGTAGATGAAGAACGCAGAGAGAAATAGAGAGAAGAGAGGATGAGGGGAGGTAGGAAGTACGATCTTTTATCAGAAAGGTTAGAAAGAGATAGAGCTTGGTGGGGGAATAAGAATAAACTATAAAGAGGAATTAATTATTGTTTTCTCCATGAAAATTGCTAGTATTTTTTTTTTTGCCAATGTGTTTTTAAAATCTTATCAACATGTATAGGACATCATCTAATGATCTAGTTTAGATTTATTTTTGAATGGGTTGTGCTATTTCTTGGGACTCCTTTTGGAAGTTTTCTTATTGATAAAGAGACTGTCAAATGACAGATAAACAAGCTAGTAGAAATTTCTCGTGCAATTGCAAATGTAAACCATTGTGACTATAGTGCTTTGGAGTACATGCTTGATCGGTTAGGAGACCTGAAGTATGCTATTCAGGACAGAAAGGTTGATGCTCTTGTTGTGGAGACTTTTGGACGACGTATAGAGAAGCTTTTGCAGTGAGTTTCTATACCTAACATATTTTTCTGTTTCTTTAGCCATTTCTATATTGTCTCTCCTTAATATCATTTGCTTTTATGTCATAAATCTTCGTACACCCTTACTGTTGATGATATTGGCTTTTGTTTTCTTTTGTTGTGGAGATGCCTTCTATTTTATAATGGCAAATATTTTATATCGTACTGCAGTGGTGAGATATCTTGTATTACTGCCAATTGATTTCTCACAACCCAGAAAACCAAGTCCTTCATTTTTGGATCCACTTAATCGTGATGTCACAATGGTTGACTTGTCAGAGTATAATAGGAAGTAGTATTGAAATTACAGTTTTACAATAAGACTAGAAATATATCCCTTGAATGACATCTGCAAACTTCTTTTATAGGGAGAAATATATAAGCCTTTGTGGGCAGATAGAAGACGAAACGGTAGACTCATCAAATGGTGTGGTTGATGAAGAGAGTTCAGTGGAAGATGATACCGTTCGAAGCCTTCGTGCCAGCCCTATCAATCCTTGCTCTAAGGACAGAACCTCCATTGAAGACTTCGAAATAATAAAACCAATCAGCCGGGGGGCATTTGGTAGAGTTTTCCTTGCTCGGAAAAGGGCGACTGGTGATCTGTTTGCTATAAAGGTCAGAATCCTTACAGCATTAAAAAAAGGTGTAAGATCTGGATAAACTGCTTTCGTGATTTCTGATTGAGAAAAATACATTTGCTCTAAGTTATATGAAAATTACATTTTGAAAACCGACACTAACCTTCCCCTAGTTGTGAAATGTGCTACACATAAACAAATATAGAATTTTTCTGGCAGTTCTCCATTAAGAGTCGATTCCTCTTGATCAATGGTGGTGTTTGATCGGTTAATACCAAAAACACCCCTTCCTGTATGATTTGATCTCTTTTTGCACTGAGAATAAGTCTAGCGTTTTTTCTACCAACAGGCGCGTGGAGGAAAAATTTTCTCAGCAATGACAATTTTGTTATCATCTAATTTTATCAAGCAAGAATCAAACAAAAAATGGCTTATAATAAGGCTAATACCTTAAAAATAAACCTTAAAAAATGGTGTTCATACATGAGAAATACCAAGACTACATTTAGTTGGATGAAACGGAATGAAAATGAAAGTAAAAAAAGGGAAATAACTAAAAGGTTTGTTTGGTTGGCCCTCTGGAATGGGATTGCACATTATCTAGGGAATGATCATTCCATCAATTTCATCACTTTAGCGAGAGAATAATTATAGGGAATGGTCTTTTTATACATTTAATGTTTAAGTTATGTAAATTTTTTAATGCTTTTGCTATCAGCATATTTTGCTAATTATAATTTAGACAGTAGAATTTGAAGTAGGATATTTATTATTATTAATAAAATAAATATCATTTATTATACAAAATAATTTAATATGAATAAAATTAATGACTTGAAATTTATTATGCTCTTACTATAGAGAAATTTTGTTAATTATAATTTTTATAATAAAATTTAAAATATTGACATTTTTTATTTATCATTTAAATATATTTTGGTTGTATTATATTATTTAATAGAATATTCAATTTAGTTTATTAAATTGAATAATATTTCTTAATTTTGTATTAACAAGATTATTGTCATTAACTCTTAATTTTTCATTCCATTCTTAAATTATATTTTTGAAGCACAACATAATGTCATTTCTAATCATGTCAAACAAAATTACGGAATGGTCATTTTTATTTCCATTGCCAATCCATTACTCTCATTTCATTTTATTACCTTTCATTTCGTCAAATCAAATGAGCTGTATAAATAATATGATTTGTCTTACCACAAGAGAAAAAAAAAATCTTAAAATTTCCGACTTACATCTAAGAAATAAACCAACAACAATAATAAAATTTTATTTCACTAAATGAGGTTGGATCGCACAATGCCATTGAACTCTGTCAAAAATCAAAATTTTAGTGATATTATTCACATAAGAAATAAACCAAAAAAAAAAAAAAGAGCGCCTAACAAATAAGTGAAAAAGAAAAATGCAAGGAAATCTTAGAAATTTGTGTGCTAAACCAAAAAATTTGATGTCCAATTTGACAAATAAAAAACAAAAGTTTGAGAAGTAACAGAGAGAACCGTAGATGGGAGAATTGTAATCTCACCTTCAATGGCAACCCTTGATTTTCTTCCATAAAAATTGATTGTTTTTTCTTCAGATTTTGGTGCGTGTGAGAGAAGGAGGGGGAGGGGGATGGAGGTGCAGATTTTTTTGTTAGACTATGATTAAAATTTGTAAAAGATTTCTTTTATTTTGTGCTTAATGTAGTCATTAAACACTATCTGACTTAAGGAATATTCCTATTATTGCATCCATAACTGGGGTAATGTGTGGATTTCAAACTAAAAGGGGAGGTAATGTAATTTTCTTATACTCTAGGTGGGATTAGTGTATTTTTCTCTGTTTGTTAATCGTATGATTTTCACATTGTTGTGCTTAACTTTTTATATATTATTGTATGATGAGCTGTAGTAACTATGATTTCCTATTTTTTTTTTTTAATTTTTTGGCCTGATTTTGGCTTGCTTAAATGATGTTTTGTTCATTCAAATCTCTATCATGATAAAATCAATTATGTTTGCAAATAATTTATTCTAAAATCTTGAAATTTGTGAAGTAACATATTTGGATAGAAACCAAAGTTGTGTCAGATTTTCAAGGACCACTATTCATCAGCTACTTAGTTTGTTTTGATAGAATCATTTTCCTTGGTTAATAACTTCATCAATGCTAGATTTCTCATCATTAGGAGCGCATAAATTGGTTTAAATTTAGATTATGTTAAGCACTGTTCAATCCTCTTCTGGTGGCCAGTGGCTGCGATGTGTTGTCTGGCCATATATGCTCAAATGCCAGAATTGAAGCGGAAAGAAAATATCGGCAATTTGGTGTTCAAAATAATTTTGTGATGCTTTAAAACAAGATGATGACTATGTCGCACATGATTTACCGGAAGTCTCACAGTGCTAAAAAGAGAAGAAAGAAAATGGAAAGGAATGTTAAAGGATTTTTCTTCGTTGTGTTCTGGATAGGTAGAAGATGAGAGAAGAGAAATAAAGGGCAAACTTATCTCCTCTGCTTGGTTGTGTAGAATAGTGAGGAAAAAAAAAAAAAAACGCTAATATCATTAATTGACAAATTTGCCCATATGAAAAGTATCTTTTTACATAATAAAGGTAAAAACAGAAAAGTATATTAGGGATAATTTTTAACAAGCCCATGTATTCAAACTTTTCTCCATTTGTGGAGAGAATTATTATGTGGACCACACTTCGCTTTTTGATGCCCTATCATTTTCTGGTTGAATTATATTTTTCGTACCTTTGCCACTTGTTTCAAGTTAATCCTGAAAGTTTCATTTGGTTCAATTATGTCTCTTGTCTTATAAAATCGGTGCAAATTTGGAACCAAACTTAAATCATCTGAAATCTGGTTTTTTGCATAGCACAACTTATCTAACATTGTAATTAAAGTACTCTAGTGGTTCCATATCTTACACCATTAGCCAGCCACATATTCTGAGTGTAGCACATGATCATGAAGGATTGTTGGCCTCATGCTCGTGCCATTTATAGGGTAATAATTGGCTTGGATCAAGGATGGTTTCATTGATTACATAAAACAATATCGACTTTTTTCTTCCAGAACCTTGATAAGTTGTGTGCCACATAGGGGAAAGCCATCCAATTTTAGACAGAGCTAAGGTAAGCCTGACATTGCATCAATTTTGTAGGCCAAGGGAGAAAATTGAACCAAATTCAAGTAAATGGCAAATTTTGGGGACAGAAAATTTAGTTTGGCATTATTTTCTTCTTAATAGTTCTTTGGCATCCAAAAATAAAGAGAAAATCTTTGACCCCTATTTTCTGTAGATCCACACTGAAGGGCAGAGCTGAGAATTATAGAACCTGTGATTACATTCTTCTGCCTTTTCTTCAGTGTAAATATTTCCTTAGAAACAGGTGATGCAATTGAGCTATTCTCTTTTTAATCTTTGTTTCCACCTTCATTGGTTTTCTAGAGAAAGTAGAAAGGTTGTAGATTTATGGGAGTATTTTATAGTTTAGAATAGTTGATCAGGTCTTTTTGGGGCATAGAAATTCTTGATGCTGAAGTAAGAAGTACAATAATTACAAGTTACATGATAAAGTAGTTTCCGTACTTTTGCAGGTGTTAAAAAAGGCAGATACAATCCGTAAAAATGCGGTTCAAAATATTTTGGCGGAGCGAGATATCCTTATATCTGCTAGAAATCCCTTTGTGGTGAGCAGGTCCTACAATCCATAAACTTAAAAGAATTTGTTGCCTAAGATTATACTGCTAACTTTCATGTAACTCTATCATGGACAGGTCCGGTTTTTCTACTCTTTCACGTGTAGGGAAAATCTTTATCTGGTTATGGAGTATTTGAATGGGGGAGATCTCTATTCTCTATTGAGAAATCTCGGTTGCTTAGATGAAGATATGGCCCGTGTTTATATTGCAGAAGTTGTAAGCATGCAAGTCTTTGCTTTTTGTTGACTTGCATGTAAACTTGTCGTTTAAGGAGATCTCATGAAGTTTTGTTTTACTTTTGCTGTATGTTAGTCTTGATTATTTTCTTTTTGTGATTTTCTGAGAGGTTCTTGCTCTGGAGTATTTGCATACATTAAATGTGATTCACAGGGACTTGAAGCCAGATAACTTGCTGATTGGCCAAGATGGTCACATCAAGGTCTGCATCATACAGTTTCAAATGTGTTACGTGCATGCACCCACATGTTTGCTTTTCGTTTTGCATTGATGTATGTCCTACTGATGTAGGTACACTTGTATATGTATGTACATGTACATGCATGCTGATGTATTTTTCTCCCCACTCTTCTCTTCCGGAGTCTGTTCTTTGCAAATTGCACGCACTACCTTTTACTCTAGGTTATGCTTTTAGATTTTGATTTTTTTTTTTAAGAACTCGTAGGCTTCTTATCTATTTTCTTTATTTTAATTTAACGCCCGCCCATTGAATTGTTTGGTGTTCAATTGATGATATTATATACAAAAACAGTCAAAATAACCTTCCTCAATGTTGGGGTTACTTAAGTTTGTGTTTACTCCGCATGGCATTTGATCTAATGACATTTTTCTTTGCTCCATTTTTTTATTTTTATATAAGTTTTTGGTTCTTCAAACCTCTCTTTCTCTGGCAAGTCTCTATTTTCTGTCATTTATTTACATTACTTGAATGAAAATATTACTTGTCACTTCTTCTGTATCTGATTCCTCTATTACAGTTGACAGATTTTGGGCTCTCCAAGGTTGGTCTCATCAATAGCACAGATGACCTATCTGCGCCATCAGTTTCCACTAATGATTTCCTAGGAGATGGCAAACCAAAAAATCAGCATTCTTCCAAACAGGAACAGCGTAGAAAGCGTTCAGTAGTGGGCACCCCAGATTACTTAGCACCTGAGATACTTCTTGGCATGGGACATGGTTTGCAGCTTATCTATTGACTGAATAGTATATCTAATATTAAAAAAAATGCTGAACAAAATCCATTTTGTTTCCCTCAAGTCAAGCTTCGAATCTAATTTTCTTTGATTTGCATTGTACTCTCCTCGTAGGTGCAACTGCAGATTGGTGGTCCGTGGGGATTATACTTTACGAGCTCCTTGTGGGCATTCCACCATTCAATGCAGAACATCCGCAGGTAGCCTTTTGTCACATGATAATCCTCAATTTTTTGATAAGTATAATGGAAAATCAATACATGACAGTAGTCACAAGGATAATACCTAGTGCCTTTTCTTAACAAGTGATATGTACTTTTATAAGCCTGAATCATCTTTGTTTGTATTGTAATATGCTTAGAAGACTTGAGACTGGTTTGAGATTGCAACAGGAGTTATTAGTCTGTAGTCTGGAATCCTCTTTTGAGGTGGAAATTATTTCCAGTGTGAGTTACAAGTTCTGTTATCTTAAGTATAAGGCTATTATGGAAGGTTAAGATTTGGTATTTACTCAAAACTTTGCAAATATTTTTGGGATAAAAAAAAAAAAACCTTGCAATAAAAACAATATTTTATATAAAATCTTGCATTTTGTTCACAAAAAGTTGCAGCTCCATGAACAGAAGTTTCATCACAAATATTTTTGTAAATTTAAACATGTATATGAAAGTTACAACTTTTAAATCACAAAAGTTGCAAAAATTTGAACTGGTAAGAATTTTTTTCAACTATGTACCAAAGTATAATCCATTATAGAATGTACATTCATGCGATGATAAAGTGTTGAATGTTGATGTATTTGATATGGAGTACTATTACAGGTTTATATCTACATTCTTGTGTGTTGGACTGTTTAAATATTTGGATTGTATTTGACAAGATTGAGGATGCTAACTGTGAGGACTTCTTCCTAGTGCGTCGATGATACCTGTTAGAAGAGAGAAAGAATTGTGAGACTATAACCTCAATTGAGGTAGGTGATATCTCTTTATGATAAAATATAGGGTTGCAAGAGCTTATGGTCCATATATCTTAGCCCATAAGAAACAAATAAATTTAAACCTTTTCTATTTACTAACACTCTTTCAAGTTGGAACATAGATATCAAACATGTCTAACTTGTTACAAATATTATCGACCTTTTTTTTTTGAAAGAGTCTTAGTAAACAAATCAATAAGTTGTTTCCCAATTTTTATACGTCAAAGCATAATAACACCCTCCTGAAGTTTCTACCTAACAAAATGTCAATTAACCTCTACAAGCTTAGTTTACTCATGAAACACTAGATTTGTGGCAATGTGGGTGGCAGCTTAATTATCACACCATAATTGCATAGTTCCAAATGTAGTAAGTCCAAGTTTCCCAATTTTTATACATCAAAGCATAATAACACCCTCCTGAAGTTTCTACCTAACAAAATGTCAATTAACCTCTACAAGCTTAGTTTACTCATGAAACACTAGATTTGTGGCAATGTGGGTGGCAGCTTAATTATCACACCATAATTGCATAGTTCCAGATGTAGTAAGTCCAAGTTAACAAAGAAGATAGGAAAGCCACATAAGTGTTCAATAGTAACATAAGTCATGACTTGATATTCAAACTCTGCATTAGATTCAGACACCATTTGTTATTTCTTGCGTTTTCAAGGTATGAGATTTCCATCAACAAACGTACAATATTTTGAAGTAGACCTTCTATCCATTGGACACTCTTCGTAATTGGCATCAGAGAAGTTCAAGTTGACTAAAAAGATAAGAAAGCCCTCCAAGTGCTTAGCAATAATATGAGTCATAACTTGATATTTAGATTTTGCACTAAATCAAGACACCACTACTTATTTCTAACTTTTCCAAGATACGGGATTTTCACTAACAAACACACAATATCTTGAAGTCGACCTATCCATTAGACACCTTACCTAATCAACATTAAAGAAGTCTTCAATTTTACAATAACCATGGTCCTAATATAATATTCCATGAACAAGTACCTTTTTTAAATATTTGAAAATGTATTCAATTGCATCCCAATAAGAGGTTCTAGGATAATTCATGAATTGACTTGCTATACTCACTGAAAAGATAATGTCAGGTCTTATGATAGTAAGATAGTTTAGTTTACCCACTAACCTTTAGTAACATTTTGGATCTTCTAGAATTCTCCCTTTTTCAGGTCAAGCTTAGCATTTGGGATCATAATGTGTCACATGATTTTGAACTAAGCAAACTAGTTTCCTCTAAAAGGTCAAACATATTTCCTTTAAGAAATAAAAACTTCCTTCTTACTTCAAACAATCTTAATACTTAGGAAATACTGAAGTGGTTTTAAGTCCTTAGTTTGGGACTTGGATTGAAAAAGGTTCTTTAAGTTTGAAATTTCCGCTTGGTCACGGCCAATAATCATAATATTATCAACATAAATAGCAAAAGAATACACATAAATTTAGAATGTTTGTAGAACACAAAATGATAATAATCATGATCACTCTTTTTCATACTAAACTTTGTTATCACATCATTGAATTTGCTAAACCTTGCTTGAAGAGATTGCTTCAAATCATACAAAGGCTTTCTTAGTTGACACAGCTTTCTTTTCTCTCCTTAAGCAACATATCTAGGAGGTTTCTTTGTATAGACTTTCTCATATCAATTGCTATGAAGAAAAACATTTTTAACATCGAGTTGGTGAATAGGCTAGTGTTGAGAGGTAGTTAGAGAGAAAAATAGATGAACATATGTCATTGTAGCTATAAGAGAAAAAGTCTCAGAATAATCAATAATATAAATTTGTGCATAACCCTTAATTACTAATCTAGCTTTTGGTCATGCAATAGAACCATCCAAGTTAACTTTGACGGTGCATACTCACTTGCACTCAATAGACTTTTACTATTTGGCAAGGGCACAAGCTCCCTTGTATTGTTGTCTTCATGAGCTTCCATCTTATCATTCATAGTGGCACATCATTTATCATGAGAAAGAGCCTTTGAAACATTTTTAGGAATAGTAATAGGATCTAAGGAAGTAATAAAGGATTAGGAAGACATAGGTAAGTTGAAATATGACACAAAATTAAGGATAGAATGAGAGGTAGGAAGGCTAACTTTTTGAATGCAATTATGAATATCTTTACCGTGGATAATAGGAACATGAAGGTAGGAGGGTGGAGGTAGGGGATCTTATGAAGATGAAGCTATTGGTGGAGGAGACAAAGCTGGTGGTTGTTCAGTAATTAGCATGACACTTGATGGTGCAGTAGAGGAAGGTGTTGTTGTTGTAAGGGCCTATTTTTTGCGAGAATAAATAAACTTAATTAGAGGGGGAGCTATTGTTGGGGAGTGGAATCCTGAGAAGCAGTAGTATATATAAAGAAATAGTCATCAATAGATACAAATTCAGATAAGGGATTAGTAATTGTAGAAGAATCAAAGAAAGGAATTGATTCAAAAAATATAACATCAAAGGACATGAAATAACATCTCAACTCAGGAGAATAACAATAATAACTTTTTTGTGGGCAAGAATACCCAAGAAAAATATATTTTAGAGATCGAGGATCTAGTTTAGAATTTTGAGAACGAAAATCATGAACAAAACAAGTATACCTAAAGATGCGTAGAGTGAGATTAAACAATAGTTGAGAGGGAAACGAGAGAATAAGAGACCTCACCATCAAGAACTGAAGAAGGCATTTTATTGATTAAAAAACAAGTTATGAAAACCGCTTCTACCTAAAACATCTTAAGTACTTTCATTTGGAATAGAAGTGCACGTGAAACTACCATTAAATGACAATTTTTTCATTTAGTTACTTCATTTTATTGTGGAGTAACTATATAAAAAGCTTGATATATAATACCATGCTTGGATAAATATAAAGAAAATTGAGCAAAAAAATATTCTTTAGCATTATCATTATACAAATTTTAGATAGAATTATGAAAGTGATTCATAATTTCAAGACACAAAAATATCAAATAATACAAAACAGTTTCTCATTAAATAAAGCGAAGTTCTTTTTGAATAATCACCAACAAATGTAACAAAATAATGATAATCAGGTTTGGACACAACTGGACAAGGACCCTAAACATCAGAATGAACTAACTTAAAAGGAAATGCCGCCACCCACGAAATTTAAAGAACCTAGGGGGGCGTGAGTCATATATTTCGCGGAACGACGTTCTTGCCAAGGCTGTATGTCTTTTTTTAGTCTACTCAAGTCCAAACCATTGGGACGTCTTAGAGGTTCTAACCAGGGAGCACGCAGATCCCAAAAACGCATAGTTTCGCCCCCAAAAATAACTTCTCTGGTCGGGGAACGCATTAGATATTTACCTAAACCGGTTAGTCCTTGAGCGGATCCCACATTAGCCCCCAGATGTTGGTCTCTAACTAGAAAAGTAAATGCTTGAGCTTGAGAAGCTTCTAGTCCAATGGGCCCGTAACACTCACTAGGGTAAGCGGTATTATTAAACTATACAAACCAACAAGCAATAAAACTAAAAACAGATAAAGCACCTAAACTATAAGACAAGTAAGCTTCTCTAGACCATACAAGTGCACGTCAAGCCCATGCAAAAGGTTTGGTTAAGATATGCCAGATTCCACCAAGTATACAAATGGAATCTAACCATACATGCCCCCCAATTATATCTTCCAAATCGTCAACACTAATAATCCACCCTTCTCCCCCAAAAGGTGATTTTAGTAAATAACCAAATATAATACTTGGACTAAGGGTCAAGTTGGTAATTTTTCTTACATTCCCCCCCTGGAGCCCAGGTATTATATACACCTCCAAAATAAAGAGCTTATTTATTGACTCTAAGAATATAAGATTGACAATGTTGTTTAGCAAATTGACATGATTCACAATCAAAATACAAAATAGAATTTAACGTAGGACCCAATTTCTTTCAAGGATAATAAGAAGTGGCAGTGGAATTGGTATGCAGTGACAATAGCAGTAGTAGCAACAGGAAGATGAGTAGGTTGAGGAAAAATCAACATCAAGCACATGTATTCCATTAGATTCATGTCCTTTATCAAAATTTTCTTTGTCGAAAGATCTTGAAACATACAATAATTAGGAAAGAAGAAAATGTTACAATTATAAGTACTTGTAATTTGATTAACCAAAAGTAAGTTGAATGAAAATTTAGGAAGATACAAGATATTAGTTAGAGAAATTTTAAAGGTAACATTGTTTATATCACTTTCAATAACAAAAGCGGTTGATCTATATAGCTAAAGTGATAGAAGAAGACAAAGATATAAAAGAAGAAAAGATACCTATGTTTCTTGATATATTATTAGTGGCTCAGAATCAATTACTCACCTAGACTTGGACTTGATTTTACCAAAGATGATGAGAACGTGAATTCCCAGCCATTTATGCGTTGGAGAGACCGTTTCTTATTTTGTGACGAAGCAATTTATAAAGCACAAGCCAAAACGGGTGATAGGAGAGACATGCAATAGAATTACCTATTTGAATCAAAGTAGTAGGTTAAGTGACAGGTGACTGTTGTGAAACCTGGAGTTGAACCAAACAATTATACTCATCTTTAGTCAAGGTTATGTGCCCAGGCTTAGGTGCAAAAGTATTAGTAGTAGCATGTGTAAACCGAGGTGGGGTTATATATAATCCAATTAACTTAGGACACGATTTTTTCATATGATCTGATTCTTTACGATAAAAATAAATATCATTGTTTGGTGTACTGCAACCTATGCCTTTATCTACTCTACCACTACCACGATCTCCTTGAGTACTAGAACTAACTAAATCTAAGGACTCAACTAGAGAAATAAATTACTAAAAGAGCACAAGAAAAAATAAATTGTTGATTCAACTGTTCAAAAGTGGATATAAGATTTGTTGTTGAATAGGATTGAGTTCAAGAGGTGAATCTTTTTTAGTGTAACTTGATTAACCAAAAGTAAGTTGAATGAAAATTTAGGAAGATACAAGATATTAGTTAGAGAAATTTTAGAGGTAACATTGGTTATATCACTTTCAATAACAAAAGCGGTTGATCTATATAGCTAAAGTGATAGAAGAAGACAAAGATATAAAAGAAGAAAAGATACCTATGTTTCTTGATATATTATTAGTGGCTCAGAATCAATTACTCACCTAGACTTGGACTTGATTTTACCAAAGATGATGAGAACGTGAATTCCCAGCCATTTATGCGTTGGAGAGACCGTTTCTTATTTTGTGACGAAGCAATTTATAAAGCACAAGCCAAAACGGGTGATAGGAGAGACATGCAATAGAATTACCTATTTGAATCAAAGTAGTAGGTTAAGTGACAGGTGACTGTTGTGAAACCTGGAGCTGAACCAAACAATTATACTCATCTTTAGTCAAGGTTATGTGCCCAGGCTCAGGTGCAAAAGTATTAGTAGTAGTATGTGTAAACCGAGGTGGGGTTATATATAATCCAATTAACTTAGGACACGATTTTTTCATATGATCCGATTCTTTACGATAAAAATAAATATCATTGTTTGGTGTACTGCAACCTATGCCTTTATCTCCTCTACCACTACCATGATCTCCTTGAGTACTAGAACTAACTAAATCTAAGGACTCAACTAGAGAAATAAATTACTAAAAGAGCACAAGAAAAAATAAATTGTTGATTCAACTATTCAAAAGTGGATATAAGATTTGTTGTTGAATAGGATTGAGTCCAAGAGGTGAATCTTTTTGAGTGTCCATTGCCTTAACATTATCAGTAATGGGAAGAAGACTATTCAATTGTTCATAAATATTGTTCCACTCGGTATAGATTTCAAACACAATCTCTTCTCACCCATCTTGTTCAAACAAAGATGCACATAGGTCATAGATGCGGCTAAAATTATCTTTATCCAAAAAAAAAAAGGCTTCAAGAAATGTTCCACAAATTTTTGACTGTCTTGCAATGTATATAATTATTCTCAACTTTCTTCTCCAAGGTATTGCTTATCAACCCAAATAGTTGTATCCTCCATAATTCATCAAGTTTTTGTGTTATCAATTGGCCGATTTGATCATTAGTCAAGTGATCAAATCAGCCAACACCTTCAAAAAAAAAAAAATACTTAATAGATTTTTCCATGCAAGGTACTCTTGCCATTAGCATCAAGTTTCCAATTAGTAATTTTTGCAGCAGTAGGAATTAAATTAGGGAAGAGAGATTTCAAATCTGACTTACTGTCATTGTTATATCAGAACCTGAGTAATCTGGTTTCTCCAATGGAGCAACAATTTAACTGAAAAACAGCACCAGAAAAATCAAACAAAATTACAAAGTATAGTTGGAGTGAATAGATCACAAACCCAACTGCACAGAAGGATGTGACTCATGCCAAGGAAGCTGTAGGAAGAAGCATGTCACTGGAAAGCTCCTCCCACTATCACACACACACTGTCTTTGCATGTGGTGCTCACATGCCGCAGGAGAATGAGTGCATGTTGCACACACACTGTCCAGACTGAGTCACTGGCCACCGATCTCCACTGTGAACCACCCAGATCTCAAAATCGATCACTGGTTCTTCGTTAACTGCACCAAACAGCACCTCCAACACTGTTTCAGCAGCTCTAACACTGTTCCCCAGTGCACTCAGCAACTACTTTGCACAGTGACAGCAACACAGAGACCTGGGCTCTCTGATTTTCACCTCCATGCAACTCTAGGTTGCTACCAAAATTTTACCATGATAGAGTCACACAAAAAGAAAAGAATGTGGGAGAGGAAAGAGTTTGCTAGCTTTAGAGAATGTGCTTAGGTTTTAGAGTTTTATTTAGGTGGCTCTAAATACAGTATCAGAAAAGAGAAAGAATTGTGAGACTATAACCTCAATTGAGGTTAGGTGATATCTATTTATAATAAAATATAAGTTTACAAGAGGTTGGCCTATGGTCCTTAGCCCATAAGAAACAAATAAACTTAAACCTTAAGTAAACTAATAAACTCTATTTACTAACAGTACTGAGCTAATGTAGGTCATATGTGTGCTATTAAAATTGAATTGAAATGAGATTTTTATGTGACTACTGGTTGTCAACTTGCTGGTAGGCTGTTTATTCTTTCCAAAAAGTATTTTGCATCATTGTATGTAAGTTGCTCATTCATTGTTTCTTTTGAAAAGTTTTCCCCCCATGTTTTCCTTGCATGTTCAAATATATATGGATTGATAACAATTTTGTGTTGTTTATCAGAAAAATGTATGCATAGCCCAAAACTGTTACTGACGGGTTTTTGTTCCACAGCAAATATTTGATAACATAATTAACAGAGACATACAGTGGCCAAGGGTACCCGATGAGATTAGTCATGAAGCATATGATTTAATTGACAGGTAAGATTTCCCAAAATAGATGCATTTTTTATGGATATACTAAAAAGTTTATGCTATGACTCTACATTAGGACATGGATTTTCTATATTCATATTTACCTCAGTGAATTTCAATTTTCAGAATGAAAAATCAGATATAATTCTAATTGATGCGGTAGAGTAAGAAAATTTTGCTTATGGAGGTTGAAATAATTATTATACTTATCAAATATCACTAGTGAGGAAAGTATAGAAATATATGTTAAGAAATTAAATAGTTGTGAATGCATAGTTGCATGTTGAAGAGTGCTGGACGATGAGGGGATAATATATATGATTATTGTACTGATGTATTAATTGTTGTTGCATAAATTTTGGACTTTGTGATGAATTAGGAAAGTAGGGTTTAGTTAATTAAGTATTAGGATATATTTTCCCCAGTATGATTAGCTTAACCTAGTAGGATTTAGCTTACTTGTAATATTATTAATCAACTTGAGTCTGAACCTTAAGATGGATTGGTATTGAATATTAAAAAAAAAAAAACTGATTTTTGTTTTCTGCTTTTGATTTTGGTTTTGCACCATCGAATATTTAGAGAATATAGGAAATACATGTAGATCGTAAAAAGAAAAAGTTGACAATTTATCCTGTAGTTAATTTTCCTTTTAGATTATTTACCAAAGACAATCTAACCTGCACATATGCACACTGCAAAAGCTATTTGTATAGTGCTACTCCTCACACTATTCTCACAACAGTGAGAGAGTGGTGACCCTCAATTTATTGAAGACCACCCCCACTTGCTGTGTGAAGACATTGTCAAGGGTGGCATTGTGCAAATAGCATAGCTCATCATCTTAAAAGATAACAATTATGTTCTTTATTATTATTATTATTTTTTATTTTGTGAGGTAATGAGATAATGATTATGTTTTAAAAGTCTGCTTCATGCACCTAGACATGAATTTGAATTTTGGACTAGCTGGGGACTCCCACACAACTCAATTTCTCTACAAGATGGTACAGTTTGGCTTTTAACGTGGTGCATCTACTTTTGGTTCTATATTTTTAATGATTTGGTTTTGTTTTGATGTATTTTATTTTATTTTTTTCAAATTAACTAAACAGGTTTAAGAATCGTTTTTTTTTTTTAATTTGATAATTGAGTTGGAAATCAGTTTCATGCTCGTTCAATAAACAAGCTAAGCTTAGGTTCATCTGTTTAATAAAGGAATGAGCCTGTCAAATGGTCTCTCAAATTATAACTTTGATGCTCCGACTTGATTTATTCTTGGTTGGTAAAGATAATCCACCTTTGTTTTCGAAAGTTAGACACATGTTCATATTGGTTAAGAAAATAGGGTATGCTGTTTCAGATTATTAAATGAAAATCCAGTGCAGAGATTAGGAGCAACGGGGGCCACTGAGGTGAGATTTTTACTCTTTTTTTTACAACAGAGTAAATGCATTATTATGCATACTAGGGTATTGTACTAATGGTGACAAGTATAATTTCTGTGGCAGGTTAAACGACATCCTTTCTTCAAGGATATTAACTGGGATACCCTTGCAAGGCAGAAGGTAACCAACATAATTTCATAATTTCTTTGATATGTTCGTGCTATATTATGTCTCTTGGGATTTACCTCCAAATTGGACATAGGCTATGTTCATACCATCAGCGGAAGCACTTGACACAAGTTATTTCATGAGCCGTTACATATGGACTCCAGAAGATGAGCACCTTGCCGGAGGTAGTGACTTTGATGACTTGACTGAAACATGCAGCAGTGGTTCATGCAGCAGTTTATTGGATGAAGATGTGAGCGTATTCTCTGATTCTTTACCTTATCCATGCAACTAGATGTGGGGAACGGATGGGTTGGCCCAGCTCGCAGACTAGCCCGCATGGGCTGGCCATTGAACGGGCCAGGCCCATCTGGTTTTTTCCAAGCCTCCAAAATGGAGGTTCTAGTCTCGTCCTTGTGGACCTAGGCTGTAAGCTTTTTTTTTTTAAATTTTTTTAAGTTTCAATTTTTAAATAATAAAAAAATTAAAATCATTTACAAATATCACATATTTATTCATAAATGAGTTATAATATATTTTAAATTTATATATAACCATAAAAAATATTATATATATAAAATATAAAATATAAAATACCTACAAAATAAAAATATTATTTATAAATTATTTATGACACAATCCTATTTAATTAAAAATGAAAAATATGAGTGTAATTTTGTATAGATTGAAAATAAAGGCCTATATAAAATTAAAAAATATAAAAAGAACTTTTTTTAGCCTGTCCATAGATTGGTCCACAGGCCTAATTGTAGCCCATAATTTTTAGGGCCTCCATGCTTCGAAGCCCATGGGTTAATGGGTCAACCTGTGAGTTTCAATCTATTTCAATAGATCTAAGATGCAACTTAACAATCTTAGTAGTGGTTTTGAAATTTAGTACATGTAATATCTATGACATACAAATTACAAAGTTAATTTTGAAAGAGTTGTTAACTTTTGGAGTAAGATGTCTGATCAAATGAAATCATATTTAGTTTTTAAATTGAATTTTATATGTGGCTATGACCAAACTTCAGTTAAAAAATATTATTTTTTAGTTAGTAGTATTCATAAAAAGAAATGTAGTGTTCTATCATGTATTTTTCTGACTATTGTATAATTGTTTTTCAGGGGGATGAATGTCGTAGTTTAGCAGACTTTGGTGGACCAACTCTTGGAGAGCAGTACTCGTTTAGTAATTTCTCATTTAAGGTGACCCCAGAATGCTTTGACGTTCTCTTCTGACATTATGAACTAGTATCCTACGTGGACATGCCATTATTGTGGTTGTTGCATCACTTTTAGTGATTCTTAATTGCTCTACTTAACATGTGTTTATCTTAAATTTTTATTTCTTTTTCCCATTTTTTCCTAAATAGTTTAATTATTGTTAATACTGTTATGATCCTTAACCATGATTAAGAAACATAGCTAGGGTTTAGAGGCGAGGAGAGTAGAGAAATACTACGCTTCATTTGTTTTGGTGGAAAATATCTTCTATAGGAATATAGAGGGGGAGGGGGGAATTTTATTTTATTTTTTTGTGCTTGATCCTTAACCCTGAGCTTCGATGGCGGGCTGAACACCACTAATTCTTGTTAAAATGTCGGATTTGTAAAAGTTAGATTCTCTTATTCCATTGTTGTGGGCCATGATTACCTTTTTGTTGGGAATGCTTGTAAATTTTCTCTTTTGTTTAAAGAAGTTTGTTTTGTTACATCTTTTTACAGAACTTGTCTCAGCTGGCATCCATCAATTATGATCTGGTAGTGAAGAACACCCAAGAATCACCTAATGATACCAAACCATAAGTTTCATGACAATCCTGGACTCTCGAGTTTTACCTGATAAATTAAGGTGTTCTTTATGGGAAGAACAATGCTCAACCAGGCGATTTCCGCAAGTGACAAGGTAATACCGGCACTGCTTCCATGTGACTATTGGATTCTGGGTCTCTTTTCAGATGGCAATTGTTTCTAGGCATCTCTAGAGTGAAACTATTAGAGGATTCTCTCCCTATCTTCTTCTTCTTTCTTTCTTTTTTTTTTTTTTTAATTTTTTTGGCTAGGGAAATCACAATGCCTGGGCCAGTATAAAACTTGCAGTTCTCTCCCAAAACTAAATTACATTGTCAAATGAACCTCTCAAAAAATTTGTGGGACTTTCTGATTTTGACTCCCATTGTTTTCTTGTACATACTACACACTGCAATGAGTGGAAAAAATTCGGAAAAATCCTTGTGTTTAACATATATGTGGCCACATGTATTACCTTTTTATATTGGGTAGCCTATTTTATTCCATTATTTTATGCCAAGCTGAATGACTCTGTTCTGGTAAAAATCCTGTATTTAAACAATGCAATTATAAAATATATATTCTCAAGTATTCTATGGATTCACAGTAAAAAAAATCTAGTCCATTCCTCAAAGAAAATGGTCTCCAATATCTTTCCCTTGTTGATTTGTTTCCACTACGATTTGAATTTCAACCCATAACTGATATTTATTATTCAAAAGCAAGCATTTTGTCACAGGCAACTCAAAAACCTTAATTATTAAACTGGACAATTAATCCAGACAGCTTTAAGTTTAGCTTTGCAGTGGTTGAGGAACTTATGGTCCGTTTGGTTGGGGAGAAAATGAATTTTTGAAATTTATTTTTTAACTTTCTCTTATTTGAACATTTAAAAATTTTGATCAACAAAAAAATAAATTTTGGTTAACCAGAATCCTGTATTATTTTTAAGGAAAATAACTTCTCATATTAAAAAATGAAATTCATTTTCCTTGTTACTCAGTATATTCGTTTCCCATCCCAAACTTTTTACCTTCTCATATTATTACGCAATGACGATCACAAATAAAATTTATTTTTATTTATGAAATATTTCATGATGGATGCTCTATTTTTATTTTTATAAAATTTATTTTTATTTATTAAAGTTTAGGTACACATTTTTATATAATATTTACTAAAATATTTTCTCTTTTTTTCTTATGATAGATATTCTATTATATAATATTTCGTAACAGTTAATTAAATTAACTATGTGAATTTATATATAAGATTTTGTAATATCTTTAATATATATTTTATTATTAGAAACTAATCATTATTGGACTATTGGGCACTAAGAACAATAAAAATTTTATTAATTTTTTTTTAAAATGTAAGTAAAATTATAATAATTTTAAAGTAAATAATTTTGATTTACTTTAAACAGAATTAATTTTTCTTTGTGTACGAAAGACCAAAAAATATTTTTTCTTTTTGTACCAAATAAAAGATAATTAATTCATTTTCTAGAAATATATTTTCTTAGAAAAATATTTTCTAAAAATTTCATTTTTCCCTAAACCAAACAGACCTTTAGTCATGTTCTCTTTTCCTGATATTAATATGCATGTGTTTTAGTTTGATGGCTATGCAAGTGTTTTAGTGTGATGGCTATGCAATTCAAATGTTTCCAGTCAAATTAACAGATCATTCGCAAAACTTAACTTGTGGAGATTCACAATATTTTACGTGTAATCAAGAATTAGATTTGTACTTTAAACTGTTTTTTTTCCCGTAGTACTACTTGCTCAAATTCTGCCCTTAAAAATTTGTGGTGGTATAATGAAAGTTTGAAAGCAAAAAATTAAGTGGTGGTATAATGGAAGTTTGAAAGCAGAAAATTAAGTGGGATTAGTTAAATTCAAAGCCATAGATAGTTACTAGACTTTATGAGAAAGGAGCTTATGGGAAGGATATAAATTTCATTTATAGTCAATATAAATTGGTTTTATATTATCATCAACCCTGTTATTACGTTATTAAAAAAACTCTTGAAATCTCTATACTGTTTGTAAAAATTCATAACTATTATTACCTTTTATTTGATGATGTGTCATTTTCTTATTTGTTGATAGTGTAAAATATTACATTGAAAATGAATCAAATTTAAACCCATTTGATATAAATGGCATTACTTGTAAGTCATCAGATATGGCAGACTAATTTTCAGAGAGCACTGCATTCTACTCTTTTAATAGCAATCAAACAGTTTCTAATTTTATTTTATTTTTTTCCCTTTGCAGATGACATTCCTCATATGATGTATTTGGGGATGTCGGTACTGACATCGACTCCAGAAAATTTCTTTATTTTTGAAGAACTTTCTTTTAGTAAAAGGGTGCTTTGTGCCAATAAAAGCAAATTTCAAGAACTGTTTTCTTTATATAAATAAAGGAAATTTTTAATTATTTTTTTTTAATTCTTTGTATTGATGGAAGCAATTTTCAAATATTGATGCAGGAGCATTTAAGCAGTAGCCTGGCCTCCAGAGTATGGACCAAGTAGAAGACATGATAAGCCTTCTTTTGAAACACTTGATTTTAGATCGGGAGTGCATGCATGGTGTTTGGAGCCCAAAAATATACAATAATGCTTATTGAGAAGCTGGAGATGTCTGGTTTTGGGTGCAACAAGTTTTACATTTTCCAGATTTTTGTTGGTTAGTTATGATAGGTTTTGTACAGACTATATATAGGCATTACTTAACTAAAGACAACATCAACTACTAGGTTAAATTAGGCTAGAAACCTCGGACTCTTACTCCAGCACACTTCTATACCATATAAATCCCAATGGATCCTAGCTTGGAGGGATATTTCAAGTTACCTATCAACATGGGGTTTCACATTCACTGTTAAAAAAAAAATTACACATTTTGGAGAATGAAATTGAATTTGTCATGGTGCTTCTGATCTTTTATTTCTATATCTCTTCTCTTCATTCTTTTAGCGGCGAGCTAACCCCAAATCGATCCATTGGAACTAGAAACAAATGCTAAAGCTCAATTTATTTGAAATTAGTTTCCTATATCAAATCATTTTTAAATCTAATTTTAAAATTAGTTGAATTCTAGTTTAGTGGAACCTTTCATGCCTTAGATGAAAAGTATGGGTATCCATGCCTGTACTGGATGACAAATGGAAAACAGGCATATGACAAATAAGAAGGAACTTGAAAGCTCAAATTTACTTGGGTGGTTCCTTTTCCGCAAAAAAGGGATAATTTTAAAAATGACCCTAATGAATTTGTTAATGAATTGAGCCAATCAAATCCTAAATGTGTAGATGCTCTGTAGGCTTATAAATAAACAATAAAATATTATTTTTTATTTGTTTCATTATATGATTAGTTTTCTTTTTTATGTTAATTTTTATTATTTATATGTAAAATGCTAATATTATTAAGTAATATAAATAAAATATAATATATTTTTACCACAAAATTTTTAAATAATTTAGATATTTAATTTAATTAAATTACTTAATTATATATTCTATTTTTAAATCTTATTTCTTTACAATTCACTCACTATTTCTTTCCTTTTCATTTATTTTATTGCACGTTTTAAATTTTTATTCACTCCTATTATTTATAAGTTAAACACTATTAATATTGGTAAATACTGTAAATATGAATTATTTAACTATTTAATTATTTTACAATTCATACATTATTTATCTTTTTTCCTTTTTGCTCAACTATCTTTATTTTTCTTTTTTATATATCCACTTCTATCCTAAATCGCAAAGCATCTTCTTGTAAGAATATAGGATATTGAGCTATGATAGCAGGCCATACAAGTGCTTCACTCTGGCAGTTAGCATGCAAAAAATGGATAATGCAGAAATTTTATTTTGTAAAAAGCTATTTCCACTTTTTACTATGATCATTTGATTAAGTTGACTTTATTTAGAAGTTTAATAATTTGACTGAAATTGTACATTTTACATAACAAAGAATATTTTGTGAATGGTATATAATTGTATGTATTGGTACTACCCATTGAATGGAAGTCTTTATCGTAATTTATTATAAAAAATATGGATTAATAAATAATTTATAAAATTATTAATAATTAAAAATATTGTCATAAGACAAAAAATGATAGTACAAGATAAAGTAAAAACTAGTGTTTGATAGGAAGTTTGCCATTCAGAAAAAGAATATTTTAAGAAATTTGCAGAAAAATTTAAATAAACAAAAAATGATTGTTATTAAATACATACTAATTAAATTTTTTTCTAAAAACTGTTCATTATTATTGTAAATGATTTAATTTTTTGATTTGCATTAATAATGTTTCTTTATATCGTTAATCTAATTGTTAAAAATTACTATGTAAACATCTTGTGTTTTAAAAGGAATGTATATAATAAGCATTAGTAAACATCAAAATATTGTAATATAAAAAAAAAGTGTTATTACTAAAAGAAACTAAGAGTCAATATAATATTAAGCTCTAAATGGTAGGGCAACTTTAAAAATTTACAATCCATTTACTACACCCTTAACCTATTAATTAAGGAAAGCCATTAATTATATATTGAACACAATCTAATGGCTTATATTTTGACATAAAAGTCAAAGCATTCACACCTCAAATTTTCACTCAAAATATGGTAGTCTTGGTGTTTTGGCCTTTTAGTTTTTTAATGATTCCAAATGAGGAATAAATCTTGCATCTCTTTGGCAATTAGTGAGTACATTTGTTGTATAGATCTGATCTAAGGTTTCGTTGGAGTGGTAAGCTCCTTCCATGCGTCATTCATTATTTTTGTGGGCTTCGATAATGGGTAAATATGTTGTCCTTATTATTTCTTTGTTGATTCAAGGGTTATTCTTTACTCTCTCTGAGTGCGCGATCTGCTTTCATTTGTCATTGACACTTCAACCCATTGAAAAATTGTGGAACTCTGCTACAAAATGCGCCCTTGAATCGAATATGGATTCATGGATTCCGTCAGTTTCTTTAGAAAATTGATAGCATCAAATTAGGAGGGAGATAGATATTTAAAGAAAAAAATGCTAACCTCTATACCTATATATAGAGAATGTAAAAGTTAATGATCTTTATTCTTTCGTTTAAATAAAAAAATAATATTATTAATTTAACACTGATATCAATTATTTTTATTAATAAATGTATTTAAGTCAATTCAAATCATTCTTTCTCATTTTTACAATAAATGCACTTATTAATAAAAATAATCAATGATGATAAAAAATTGAATATAATATTTTATTATTATTTTGTTATTATTAAATTAATAATATAATATTTTCATTCAAATGAAAGAATAGAGATTACTAATTTCTACGTATAAATGTGAGGTTAACAAACCTTGAAAATAATTATATCAAAATAGTGAGTTTTATTAGAAAAAAATAGGTTAGTCCTGTAATTTCATGGCTTGACAAAGTATTGTCAAGGTATTGAAGATTCTAGTTAAATGATTTTCTTATGTTTGCCCGTATCATACAAAGAGGAATGCTAGTGACAGCCGCCTTGCGATCCTCACTTTCTCAACGAGCCACACGTTCTTGTATACTGAAATAGCGGTGCTCATGTCTTCGCTTTATTAGGGAGCCATTCTACTTGTGTATTGGGTAAGCAAAGCCCCAACTGGCTCTTTCTTTTCCTTTGCTAAAAGAAAAATCAAACCTCTACATTTTTATTGTAACTATTAGTGTCACCTTGGGTAAAGCATGAATAAATTACATTTGATTCACTTGCATTTATAATTTCATCATGTTTCACTATATATATATATATTAATTTAAAAAAGTATAAAATACTCTCTTCAAGTTTAAAGTGTGGCTAAATTTTACTCCTTTTAAATTTAAAAATTTGAAAATAATTTCTTAAATAATACAAAATTTAAAATTAATACACATTGTCAACTTAAATCATTATTTTATTAAATTACATAATTTTTTATGATCTTTTTAAATGATAATTGCAATATTATATTATGTTAATTATCTAAATATTTTTTTACAAATAATTTTTTACATTATACAATTAATAGTAATTAAATTAAACATATAAAATTTTAATTATATAATAAAAAATTAATTGTGAAATTAAATGTAAAAAATGATAAAACAAACCAATATATTGTAATATTATAATTCTTGTTTAAAAAGTTTATTAAAAATGATGTAGTTTAATAAAATAATTAATTAAGTTGATAATGACTATTAATTCTGACTTTTATAAAATTTCCAAGTTTTCAAGAGTAAAGGATCATTGTGGCACCTCCCTAAATTCTTGGAAATTTTTAAAATTATATATGTAATTTATTTTATGTGAAAAATTTATTAATTTGCCCCTCTAAAAATAAAGGTATAAACATATGTTTAAAAATATCACTTTATTTAGTAACTGAATTAATTTAGACATAAAATTAAATTCTATTTTTTTAATTTGTTAAAATTATATATTAAATCAAGCAAGAATTTATTAATCAATTGCTCTTGTTTTAAGGAGATTTTGTTGGATAAATATATTCAATGTTATTTTAGTAATTATAATAATAATAATTAAATATATAATAATTATCACATCATTAAACATTTACTTGTTTCTATAGAAAATGAATGGAAAGAAACTAGAGGGAAAAAGTTGTAGAAAATAAAATATTTTCTTTATTTGGTTGTAAGGTAGAAAAGTGACGAAAGAGAAGAGGAAGGGAGAAAAAAAGAGTAGGATCCACCAATGTATTTTCTTGGTATATATAGGATTGAAAATTGATTTATCATAATCTTGCATTTGATCTCATTTTAGAGTTTAATTTGAAGGGTAATAAAAATATCATTCAACTTATTTAATTTTATTTTCTCTTATTTTTATGTTTAAACAAGTAAAGAAAAATTATTTTTTGTCCTTTTCTTTTTTTTTATTTTCTTTCTCCTCATTTTCCTTTTTCTTTTCCAATATCCAAACAATAGGTAAAGGACACATTGTATGGAACTTTTATAATAAAAATCAATGATAATAATGAAATTCAATAAGATTTTAACATTTTGAAATAAAATTTTCAAATTATTAACTATATTTAGTGGTTAAAATGAAAAATTATTCAAATATTGTAGATTTAGTACTTAATAGAGTTAGCACTTAAAATTTAGTGTTAATAGTATTATTTAATACATTGTAAATATCATTTTTTCTTCTTCTTGATGAAAAGAAAAAAAATACACAAATCAATTGAAAAAATAGAAAAGAGAGAGAAAAATGTAAAAATAGGATTTAATATCATATTTTTATTTCTATTTGATAAAAATAATTATAATTATTAAATATATCAAAACTTGTTTATACTTGATTATTGCTATATGATAAAAATAATTATAATTATTAAATATATTAAAACTTGATTAGAGTTATATAATAGTCAAGTGCAAGCTTGAATTTTGTAAGCTCAACACATTCTAACTTGAGCTTAAACAAATAAATGTTGGTTGGAGTTGATTTGTCTAATCCTTACTTTTTACTCTATCAATTTTTTTTTTACAATGTTACTAGCCCACCCTAAGAAATGTCTCACCCTTTGCCCTTATAAGTTTCTAAAGTAGAAGGGAGCAAAATCTAATTACCTCAAAGTTAAAAGAGACATTTTATATTGTTTTTATTTTAAATGTTAAAATTCATCTATGTATTCCCTCAATTGTTAATATTTTATTTATTTAAATTAGTTTTCATCTAAAATCAATGAAAGTCATGTATAAAATACATATACTTGATGTTTTTTCAAATTTAATACAATTTGACACTCATTCCAAAAATTAATTTATCCTAATTTTTTTTAATAATCACTATTAGGCAATTTGTGAGCAAATTGTTTCCAAAATTCTTAGACCAATTTTTACATTTAGGCATTTTATAGTCTTTGATTCTTATTATAATAGTTTACACGTAAGCCACTGGGTGGTGATGATAAAAGATTTGAATAATATGATAGAGATATGAAATTTGAACTTTTTTACCATTAATGTAAAAAAAAAAAAAGAAATCATCTAGATTGTCAAATAGTAGTGACCTACAAGAAATAATAAATTTAGCAATGATATTTTTCATGATGATAAAAACTTGGTCGTCGGTGATATAAAAAGTACTTTTATTGACAACATTATCATTGGTGATGCATTAAAATTCCATAGGCATGAAACTCTCCCACTTAAAATTGGTCCGAAACTAATAACAACAACAACAAAGTTTTCAATGAAAATGGGAAAAAATATTGGTAAGAAAATTGAGCTTTCAACAACAACAATTGTCATTGGTGAAAACAAAAGAATTTTGACTACCAATATGCTTGATAAATTGCAACAACTTTGCGAAGAGCATCCAAGAAATTGTGCCGCATGAACTTCCATGTTTTTTACTAATGACAGAGTCATCATTGAAGATTCCATAACTTTTATCAAGGACAGTGTTATCATTGAAAGCTCATTGGTTTTTATTGACAAAGAAATTGTGTCATCGTTGTAAGTATTTAGCTATAAATATTCCCCAATGCCATTTCACACTTATTCACACGGAAGAAGAATTGTAGTTAGAGATGAGGTAAGATTTATTTGTTTTTTGTTTAAGTTTCATTATTTCTTTACAATGTAGTATATTTTCTTATTTATATTTTTTTGAATTGTTAGTTTTTTACTGCTATTAATTGGTATTGATATTTGACGTTTGATCTCTATTTGATCAGTAGATTTATTTCGTTGAGGTATATAAATCAAATTTTATTACATTTTACTTGAGTATGTAATTTATGAAGTGATTAATATGAAATGCATTAATTTAGTTTGATGATATGATTATTTTGATATGAAATAAATTTTGTTTAGTTTTATATGTTATACACATTAAATGTGTTTATTTAGTTTTATTTCAATGTATAATTTATGAATTTAAATTTTGTTATTGTTATGTTAGTAGGTAAAATTGTAATTTTACATAATATTATATATGTATTAAATGTTTAATCAAGCTGATATGAGATAAAGTTATCATAAGGCTCTGTTTACAAATTTTAGAGGTTAGGGTGTAGCTTAAAATAAAAATTTTTTAGTTATATTTTACTTCTAAAATTGAAATAAATGTAATAAAAATTGAAAAGTGAAGTATGAAACTAAAATGATTACATAAATATATTTTAAAAAATATATTAATGTGAAAATAAACTTTTAAGTATATAATTAAATTTTTTTAATATAATTTAATAAAAATGTATAATAAAAAATTAAAATATTATAAATACATTCAATGAAAATATTATGAATATATAAACAAGATATTTTGAAAGTTTTCAACATTTAGAATATTTTTATATGTAAAAAATAAAATTATATATTAAATAAGCAAAAAATATTGAGATATTGAAAGTAGAATATATAAAAAATATCAAATATATAAGTAAATCATTTTAATAGGTTGAAAATTTTAATATTTTATACAATTGCAATAAAATCAGATATATGGAAATAAATAATAATAACGATTATATAAATAGAAATATACCTTATAAAGTATAATGACGACATAAATATATTTAAAAAATATGTTTATATAAATGTAAAATTTTGAATACATAATTACATTTGGATTAATATAAATTAATAATATATTCTAATAAAAATGTGTAAATATAAAAAATTCAAATCATGGAAATACATTTGAATAATTATACATTGAATATATGAATAAGGAATTTTAAATGATTGAAAAATTAAAATTTTTATATATTTAATAATAACATTAGAAATTATATAAATAAATAATGAGTAAAAATATATACAGATTATATACAAATAAGTAAGAATAAGATTTCAAAATCTTGAAGATATCATGTAAAAATATAATGACTATATTGACATATTTTACATAATCCTCATTGACAAGAAAATAGAATTTTAAATATATAATTAAATATTAAAAAAATATAACTTGATAACTATATTTTAATAAAAATGTATAAATAAAAAAATTTGAATCTTATAAATATATTTAATAAAAATGTTACGATGAATATAAATAAAAATTTTTAAAAGATTGAAAGAATTTAAATTTTTATGTTATTAAAAATTCTCATATAAAACACAATTTATGTCAATTTAATAATTATATAATCATAGAAATTTGAAAATTTTGAATGCTTGAAAATTTACTAATACTCATAAAATATGCATTTTGTTAAAAGTACATCTTATAAATATATTAGAGCAAGTTTAAAAATTGAATTCCTAATTTTAAAATGTTAAACATAACAATTTATATAGATATTTAAAAAAAAATTCAACAATACAAATAATAATACACTTGAACAACAATGGAACATAATTGTAATGTAAGTTTAAAATTATTGTAAATATACTTTTATAATAATTTTAAATAGAATTGTACTTACACTCTAAGCTTAGACTCGTTTAAGGGTTGGTTAATCTTTATAAGCTAACCAATCTTTGAATTGTCATACAAAGCTAAACAATTTAGGATATGTCATGTAATTAATTTACCTACTTCTTATTTGACATTGTAGAAATTTTTTGACATTTTTACTGTTCTTTGGGTATGAACTATAGTAATGTATAGTTTATACACTTAGAGAACTATAGGAAAATGCTATCAACATTTTTGTGTGTAAGAAACGATAAATGTGGATAAATTGATATGATCATAACTACAAAAATGTTTTGAATAAGATAGGGCTTTACCTTTTAGAATTGGAATAATATGATGGATTTAGGACACATAACAAATATTGATCATAACATTCAATTCTATAAGAAGTTATCTTCTTCCTATTCATTTATATGATGTCTATAGATAAAAGCTAGATACATCTACGAGGTCACTTGTTGAATGATGATACATTAGCATTCGTTGAGAGAGCAAAAAATTTTATTAATGAAAGGTGTTTGGTGAGATGCCTATGTAAGAAGTGCATGAATCTATTATTTCAAAAATTGGCAATGTTTGAGACACATATTATAGATAATAGATTCCATCCATTATACATGAATTGGGTATATCATGGTGAAGTAGATGGTTTAACTTTTGAGGGATGAGGGACATATTTTAATGATAGGGATGAAATGGTGGATACTGTACACAATTTCATTGGCCCTTATATAATTAAAGAAATAGTTTGGGATGATGGAGAAGGGAATGAGGATGCATTTGAGGGGGATATTGGATCAAATTATAGTGGTTATAATGACCTTTTTGAACAAATGGAAATAGAATTATATCTAGGATGCATAACATTTTCAACCTTGAACTTTCTTGTGAAATTTATGCATTTGAAAGTGTTATATAAGTAAACTAACAAGTCATTTGATGCTTTTTTAAAGTTGTAAAAAAATGTGCTTCTGAAGGATAATAAATTGTTAGAATCATACAATAGTGCAAAGAAATGACTCAATATATTAGGGTTAGGTATGAGTAAATCCATGTGTGCAAGTATAATTATGCATTTTTTTGGAAAGAACATGTTGCGAAGGATAATTGTCCAATCTATGGAGAGAGCCAATGTTAGATAAAAACATGAAAGGAAAAAAGGTGCCTTAAAAAGTATTTTAATATTTTCTACTAACTCCTTAGTTGAAGTGATTGTATAAGTCAAGGCACATTGCAAAGGATATGATATGACATCATATAGGAAGGTCAACAAAGGATGGGATAATATGACATCCTGTTAATAAAGAAGCTTTGTAAGAATTTGATAGGAGGCACCTCAATTTCCTTATAAACTGCAGAACATTAGGTTATGCTTAAATATAGATGGATTTAATCCTTTTAGTGATAGGAACTTGTCTTATAGTATGTAGCCAGTGGTGATAACTACCTACAACTTACCACCATGGATTTATAGGAATCAATCTTTTTTTATGTTGACTCTATTAATACTGGGGCCACAATAACTAGGCAAGGATATCAATTTTTTTTAAGATCGGTTGTAGAAGAGTTAAGACATCTTTAGGAGAAAGAGGTCGAGACTTGGGATGCTAATATAAATATGATGTTTAACATGCATGTGACATTGTTATAGATAGTGAATAATTTTCCTGCATGAAGTAGTCTCTTTGGTTGGAGTGACCAAGGCTATAAGTATGCCCTCTGTATAATGACAATACTCTATTAATTTGAGTTAGGAGAAAATAGCCTATGTTGGTTATTGTTATTAACTTTTGAGGAGTTATGCATGGAGATATAAGAAGGAGTTCAATAAGAGGTTAAAGCTGAGAGCCCTTCCTTATTTTCTTACCAATGAAATTGTCATGGACTAAAAAGATAAAATAGTTTAGAGACTTCCTAAAAAACATACTTAATTTGGTGGTTTAAAATGGAAGAGGGGTGTTGATGAACTTAATTGGAATAAAATTTTTCAACCTTCCATATTAACCGATAATGAACCTGAGGCATAATATTAATGTGATGTATATTGAGAAAAATATATGTGATAGTATTTTGGATACATTGTTAGACATTAAACACAAAACAAAAGATATGAACAATACAGGATGAGATTTGGCAGATATGAATATAAGGCTAGACTTACATCTATATGAGAAGATGGGTTAGTTTTTTAAACTATATACTACATACATGCTTAATTAGGATGAATGAAGATAGTTTTGCTAATTTACAAAAAATATGAAATTTCTTGATAGGTTTACTGGAAATTTCAAGAAGAATGTGACTGATTATGATATGAAGTTAAAAAGGTTGAAATCACATGATTATCATGTTATTATGTAGAGATTGTTAGGACCTTCGGTCCAAGCATTTTTGTTGAAAGAACTATCATGTCTAATTATTAAGTTGTACAACTTCTTTAACCAAATATGTGTTAGAACTCTTAAAAGAGGGATGTCTAACAAGCTAAGCAAGGCATTGTCATCATTTTGTACAAGCTTGAAAGGATATACTCTTTGGTATTCTTTAACATAATAGTTTAACTAGTGATGCATTTGCTTAATAAAGCACTACAGGGAAGTCCTACTTATTTTTAATGGATGTTCCTATACAAGAGATACATCAAAAAATTGAAAGATTATGTCAGGAATCATGCTTGATCTAAGGGTTTAATTGCAGAAGGATATGTTGTTGATAAGACATTAACATTTTATTTCATGTACCTAGAAAGAGTAAAAACTATATTCAATAAGCCAAACTAAAACCAGGATGTAGCATCCAAAGGTGGAAAAAGGGCATGTTGGTGTTCCAATCTTAATGTCAGGAAGAAGACTATTTCTCACTTTGATAGGAGAGATTGAGATGTTGTCATATGATACATTTTGAATAATTATACTAAGATCAAATAGTATCTCTAGTAAGTCTCTATAATTGTTCATACTTTTATCCTAATTAATTGTAACAAACTAAAATTCATATATAGTGAACACTGGTAAGAAATCAAATGAAGTAGTACTGAAATCATTGATCAGTTACAAAAAACAAAATTCCTAACATGATTTTACTCTAAGGTAAATGCTTACTCTTTCTAATTGTATTATAATAATTATGTAAATATTGTTCCTTAGTTATACTTTTTTCCTAATTTAACTCTTATGGGAAATGCTATTTGCATAGATGTATTATGTACATAGGAATAGTTCTCTCAAAGTCATTGAAAAATACTATTGTTAGCTTTCGGTCCCAATTTTATTATTACAATGTACTCAATGTGTGTTGTAAATGGAGTATGCTTTATGGTTAAAACTTGGGATGCAAAGCATAAAACACAAAATAGTGGCATTTCTGTTATAGGAATTGATAGTAACATGTTTTATGGTGTATTAGAAGATATTATAGAGTTAACTTATTTAAATAAATACAATGTGACTTTATTCATGTGCAAATGGTATGACATTAATCCAAGAAAGAAGAAACTTTGCATTGATAAAACATTACAAGCATCTCCATTAGTGGGCAATAGTACAAAGATGACCTTTACAGACTTGTAACCTAAGTGAAACAAATCTTTTACATCAAATATCTTCTCAATAGGCCAAATGGGAGGGTTATGTATAATGTGGCGCATCACGACATATGGGATCTACCCAATGATGATGTCAATACATAAGACTTGCCATTCTTGCAGGACATTAACTCCTTTAATTTCAAGCTCACAATTGACCTTAGAAATTTCCACTTAGTAAACTTGAAGGATTAGAAAAATGGTCATTTAATCATTTCATCTTCCAAGAATACTAGTTTTACTATAAAAGAAGTAGATTACTCTATCAATGATAAAGATAATTTGGAAGACGAAACGATTAAAGATTATATAGAGGAGAGGATTTTATAGTCTAATAATGATGGAAAACTGATGAGCATAAGGATAAACTTATTACTTTCACTAACATTAACTCATATTAGGGTTTAATATTTTTTTGATATTACAACTCATAATTATGTTAAAGTAAGTTTATAATTTCATTATTTGAATATAATAATTTATGTGTTGTTGTCATTTAGTTCAATTATGGGCTTTTTTCTTAAATACTTATAAAATGTGTATTTTCCTAGCCATGGCTGATAATAAGACATGATACCATAGATGTGATGATGGAGAGAACCTTCTACATTGACCCATGTACATTCCATCACAATGTGAGGGTTTGGGTATTTTTTTCTTAATATGCATGAAAATTAATTGTTTATTACATAAAAATTCATGGTACTAACATTTTCTTTTATCCATCAAAGTTTTAGCTTCAAGAAAGAGGGGTTCGAAAAAGTCCATCAGGTTACGTGAGAAGATAGAAAAGAAAAGAAGGAGACTAGTGCCTATATAGTTTGATAAGATTGGTATATGGCATGCGATTAACAAGAATGCTAGCCATCTTCCCTGAGATATAGATAGCATCATTTGAGTCCATATTTTGCCTTACTATAAATCATAATAAATGGTACCTTAGCAGTTATAAGATAGAGTCATGCAAGAGGTTTATGTAAATATCGATATCCTCCTTATCTTTATTGCTTTGTATTTAATATTGAAATTATTGCATATAGTACTCACAAATTTGTTAAATGTCTTCTAATATAGTCTTATTTTGAGTTCTAACGTCTTTCTAAGCTTGAATTAAAGAGACTGATTAGTGGTTTGATGCGGACTACTATTAACCTTTATAGCAATTAGAAATATAGGTTGAATATGCATGTTCTCCACCACGAGGGTAGTTAGGAGCAAGGGCTTAACTTGGATCGTGTAAGCACTTCATGCCTCCATTTGTCTCACTTTAGACTTAGTAAAGATGTGTGGACTTCTTTGACAGTGACCATTACAAGGTAAATATGATATTTTATAAGTTTATGTGATTATTTCATATGTTTAAATTGTATTTTAGTTGTGAAATAATTTTATATGGTTATTTTTTAATTTTTAGGAGTTATTTATAAGAAATGTAAAGAATAGAGTGAAGAAGCTGGTGAATAATAGGTATGGATTGAAATCCATTATGACACACTGTTATGATAAGGTAATTCAACTTATCATTCATGATTTAAATGTATGATCTATTCGCTAAGTTAATAATCATGTTTATCTTTTTCTTTTTTTTTTAGGTGAAACATGAACAAAGAAATAAGGATACAAGTGAGTTGTAGTCTATGCTAGAGAATTTTAGGGACTAATACACGTATAAGATAGAGGAATGGATGCATCTAACTTTAGAGGAGCAATATGTAAGTTAGTTAAATCCTACATTTTAGTGATAGAAATTCTATGAACATATTATGTAACCTTTATAATTGATTTTTATTTTAATAAATCAAGGCAATGATGACTGAGCTAGTAACTTAGTACATGCAGTCCAATATATCATCTATTGACTAGCCTAGCACTCTTGTATAGATTGATGACGTTACCATTGCCGATGAGGTATTTGGCACTTATTAGGGGTACAGGAAGGTAGTCGGTTGTGTGCTCATTGGCTAGTCATCCCCTTCCCCCGGCAGCTCTAGCTTTGAGGCAAGGTTATAACATTTTTCCTAGGTTATTAAGTTACAGGAGCAACTGTAGTAGAGTTGACACTAGCTTTAATAGAGTTAGCAATTGATTTAGGAGTAATAGCAGTAGAAGGTGCAGCTATAAGGGTTTGATTTCAATGAGCTTACTTCCCTACTTAGAGCATAGGGCCTTACATTACTTATGCCTCCTTTTGTGATTACAAAACTTGGGATGAGTAGATTTGCACTAGTAGCACTTTCGGCCTAGCCACCCCTTTCCACTCGAGCACCATTTTTTATATGTCCCCACGTCATTAGGATGATGATGATAACCTTAGGACAGACGATAATACATTTGGATATCTAAATCTTGACCTCTTCTCCCTTTAGGTTTTATCATATATATACAATTTTTTTATTTTCATATATAAATATTTATATATTTTGAATTTTATGAGTATTTATTTTTTTATTACTAATAACATTGGTGTATTTTATTTTTAATATTTAAGTTTGATAAAATCAAATTAAAGTGCAAAATCATCTAATTTTAGTTAAATTTCTTACTAAATTAATTTAATTTAATTAAAATAAAAATATTAATATTTATGCTATTAAATATAATATATTAATTTAATTACAATTTTAACTTAATATAATTTATTTTAATAATTCAAAATTTTAATTTTAATTCTAATTTAATTATAAATTTTTTTAGTGATGACAAAATCATTGCTACATACACAAATTATAATTTTAAATTTAAATTTACTGAACTTTCAATAATGACAATATAAATTTTAATTTTTATATTTTTATTTCAAACCTACAACAACAATAAAGTCATCGTTATAAAAAATTAAAAAATATTTAAATTTTAAAAATAATTTCAATGATGACAATATTTTCGTTAAAAGTTAAATTTTAATTTTTATATTTAAACTTATAGCAACAATGTTGTTGTCGTTACATAGTAAAATTTAAAAATTTTTTAAGCAACAATTTGGTTGTCATAGAAAAATTGATTTTTAGCGATAATAACTTTGTTGTTAGTGTTGATCCCAACACCAACCAATTTTTGCCAACAATTTTTATATTCATCGACGATTGAGTAGTCTATACTAATGAAAATTATTATTGTTGAAAGCTTAATTTTCTGTAGTGTGATTAGCCATTTTTTTAGGTATATTGGTTCTTAAAGTGAGTATGAAATTAGATTAACTTTTGGATAAATAGAAGTGTGTGCATTTTACATATGTTTACCATTAAAATTTGGGTGAAAAATAATTGATGTGGATAAAGTGTTAATATTTAAGTGTAGGAAAAAAGTATGGAAAGAAAATAAGTAAAGAAAGAGTGGAAGGAAATTATATAAGAAATTACTTTTTTTCTTGTTGATTAAATGTATAGAAAATAATATAAATATTAAAGTTTTTATTTAATTTAATTGATAAATAAAAAATAATTTGTCACAAAATTATTCCTATTGCAAGTTAATAAATTTGTCAAATAAATTTCATAAAAAGATAATTATGAAATTATAAAATTATTCACCCCTTTTCTACCCTCATTCAGTGGAAAAATATTTTCATAGTATTCCTACATTAAAAATTTATATTTAAATTTTTTTTACATGCATTCTCTTCCCACTTTTTTTTTCAATAAATTCAAATAACATATAAGTGAAAAAGAATAGAATTCTAAGTAAATAAAATATAATGTATGCTTTAATCATAGTGACACCAATAAAATTATAGAATGGAGTTTTTTTTTTCTTTTTGCCTTTTATTTTTTAAGCCAAGGGGCCTAGATCCAAAAGAGGAAAAATGAAGAACAAAAGAGAAATTAATTAGAAATTACTATAATCATAATGGCTCCCATCATATAGCTAAGACTGATAATTAAATATTTGTCAAAACATTCTAAAAAAGCATTTTCTCCTCCTATGAAAAAATTCTAAGGTTAGCAACCTAATCAAATCATCACGCCTATTATGCTTGCAATATGTATCGCTTAATTTGATAAACCACTATTTGTTCAAAATAGATTTGATAGCTGTCTAAAGAGTAGGATTCGTTCCTAGCCTGTCGATATTGTTTTGGAGTTTGGATTAATGCAAGTGAGTCAATCCCTAGAATTACCTTTCTATAGCCGAGAGACTAAGTCATTGAAAGCCACTTGTACGTAACCCATAATTCTTCCTTCATTGAGTTGTATCTTCCCACATTCTTAGCGAAATCACAGAGCCATTCTCCACTGCTGCCTTTCAACCTACCTCCATAACTCGCCTGACATGATGCTTTCAAAGATCCATTTGTATATAATTTTACCAATAGATTCGATGGTTACTTCCAAGCTACTTTCGCTGTCCATGCTTTAATAGACTTTGCCACAACAGCTTATTGATTAATCACTTGGACTTTTTTAGCTTGCTTCAATTGTTGAAAGTATGAATATAATACAAAAATAGTATAAATCATTCATAATCAGATTATATGCGTGCTTAGTGCGGATTCTAATGCTGCCATGATTGACCTTTATGATGACAGATAAAGTCTATAACCTACTTTTGCCCTTTAAGTTATTCAAAGAAGAAGAAGAGAAAGAGAGATAGATCAATCCTTATTTTCAGAAGGAATAACCCACTTTTATATGTAAAAATTTTCTTTTCTTCATTTGGTCAAACTTATGATAGGAAACCACGGACCATTGAAGGGTTACAAGTTAGGGCCTCTACCTATAAAATGAGCTTGTTTATGATCTAACCTATCACAGACCATACACATTTAATTAAGACCTAATCTGTTCTAGGCTTAATGTTAAACGTAAACTAATTGCTTATAAAATTAAATATTCTAATAAATTAATTAATGCTAATTCATATTTATTATTATTACTTTTAAATTAATATAATAATCTCCCACTTGGATAGCATTAATTAATTGCATGAAATATTTGAAGTAACCAAGTTAAATAATAATGAGTAATTAGTGCATATTAAGCTATAAACACAATTCAAAAAATGAAATCATACAGAATTATTGAATCCGATAGAGAGATAAATGAAGTTAAATATATAATAACATAATGTTTCATAGTATGAAAATAATAGAATATAAAGTTAGTTTTTCAACCACAGTTCAAAAGAAAAATAACTCAAAAATCATTGAATCCGATAGGAAAATAAATGATATATATATAACACATAACCAATGTTTCAATATCTAAACTGAGTAATAATTACATAAGTGATCTCAAACAATAACAAAATAGGATAAATATATCTTAGACTCCCAGTAAACTAAGGCTTCATCAAAAGATTTAACAAGACTCATATTAGTTATATGATTCTTAAATACTACTACAAGTAAGCCTTTAGTTAATAGATCTACTAGCATGTCTCCATTAGGGACATCTTCAATGCAAGTTTGAGATTCAACAATCTTCTCTCTAACAAATAGGAGTTTAGCATCAAAATGTTTAGTATGATTAGAATTCCTGTGGTTATAAAAGAAGTACATAGCATAAGAATTATCCTAGAAAATTATTAAAGGTTATGATATAAAGTCAACCAAATGCATGCCAAATATCAACTTCCTTAACCATACAACTTGATAAGTGGCTTCATAACATGTGATATACTCTGCTTCCATAGTTAAGGTAGCTGTGAGTGTCTGTTTGACACTTTTCCATGAAATAACTCTTCCGGACATCATAAAGATATATCTAGATGTTCACTTATGATCATCTATACAAGAGATATAATATGAATCTTAATAAGCAACAACCTTAAGTGAATCAAATCTTCTGTAAGTTAACATATGATTCTTGGTACCTTGAAGATGCTTTATTACTTTCTTTGCCATTTTCCAATGATCCATTCTAGGATTACTTAAGTATCTGCTAAGCACACTAATAGCAAAAGCTATATTTGGACAAGTGCATACCTGTGCATATATAAGACTACTAATAGCGAAAGCGTAAAGAATTTTATCCATTTCAATCTTTTTTATATCAATTTAAAGGCACTGTGATTGAGATAACGTATCACTTTTTTGAGTAGGCGCTGGACTGGAAGCACAAATATCCATTGTAAATCTTTTAAGCCCCTTGTTCATTGTAATTAGCTTAGGACAAACCTAAAATGCCATAAGTTCTGTCACAATGAATCTAAATTCCAAGAATAAAAGATGCCTTACTAAGATCTTTCATATCAAAATGGTATGACAACATGCATCTTGACTCATCTAGAAAATCCATTGAGTTGTTAACTAGTAAAATATCATTAACATGGAGCACTAAGATGAAAAAATTGCTCCCATCAAATTTTTGATAAATACATTGATTCGAAGCATTCTCAATGATCCCAAAAGAGGCAATGACCTTATAAAACTTCGGGTACTACTGCCTGGAGGCTTGTTTTAGCCTATAGATGGATCTACGTAGTTTGTACACTAAGTGCTCTTTGCCGTGTTCAATAAAACCATCTAATTAAGTCATATAAACTTCTTCATATAAGTCCCTATTTAGAAAAGCAATCTTGACATCCATCTGATGAAGTTCAAGGTCAAACTATGCAATGAGAACTATGATAACTCTAAAAGCACCTTAGTAGACACATGAATGAAAGTCTTTGTATAATCAATGCCTTTTTTTTATTGTAGCCTTCAGCTCTGAGTTTGACTTTATAACTTTTAATTTCACTAGTAGCACCCCATTTGGTTTTGAAGGTCCATTTATAATTAACTGGTTTGTATCCATCTGATAATTCAGCAAGCTCCTATACATGATTACGATGCATAAGGGAAATTTTATCATTTATAGCCTCTTGCCACTTAAAAGAATGAGGACTTGACATTGCTTGTTAAAAGGATATGAGATCTACCCCATTAATATTGTCTAATTCAAATTCTTGCAAGTACACGATATAATCATTTGATATTGCAGGCCTATGAACCCTTTGAGATCGCTTTAATTCAATAGTTAGTTGATCAGGCTCTCTAACATGAGGTTCTTCATCTGTGTGATTTGGATTTCCAACATTATCATCTCCAATGGATGAAAGTATTAGAGCAAGCATGGGCAAAATGATGCTTTAATCACATAGATTGATAGTCCTAGGTACTGAACTCCCACTATCCAAGTCATCTTTAAAATAAAATGCCCGATCAGACTCGATGATTTTAGTAATATGAGTAGGATAATAAAATTTGCAACCTTTAAATCCAGTACAATACCCAATAAAGAATCTACTGATTATTTTGGAGTTTAATTATTTCAATTGGGGATTATATAGTTTCACTTTTACCTTACAACTGCATACTTGAAAATGTTTCAAACTGGGCTTCTTTATAGTAAAGAGTTTATATAGAGTATTTGGCACTAACTTACTAGGTACTTGATTTAAGATATAGATCATAGTCTTTAAGGCTTCACCCTATAAGAATTTTGGCAATGAGGAATGGCTAATTATGCTTTTGACCATATCCATTAGAGTACGGTTACGCCTTTCTGCAATCCTATTTTGTTGCAAGGTGCTAAGCATTGTATATTAGGCCTTAATACCATTTTTCTACAGAGTAAAGCAAATGGACCAAGATTTCTGCCCACCTTAATATATCTCTTATAATACTCTCCACCCCTATTTGATCTCACACACTTCATGGCTTTGCTAATCTTTAACTCAACTATTGCCTTAAACTTCTTTAAGGCATCTAAAGATTTTAATTTTTCATGTATAATGTCAATCTAACCACATTTGGAATGGTCATATATAAATATAATGAAGTATTTAAAACCACTAACAATTGTGGGTGTAATTAACCCATATATGTTAGTGTGTATCAGGTCTAAAATGTTTTCAAACTTACGTGCCCTTTTATTTCTAGCTCTACAAAGAAATTTTCCTTTAATATAGTCAATACAAGTTTCAAAATTAGAGCAATCTAGATTTAATAACACACCTTGCTTGACCAATCTTTCTAATCTTTCTTTAGAAATGTGGCCTAAATGCCGATGCCATAAAATGGAAGCGTTCTCATTGATTCTAAGACGCTTGTGCCCAATCAAAGCATTGACAGGCACATTAAAAGATGTAACAAGACAATCATTCAAATTCAAATGATATAAACTATTATGCAAAATAGCAGTACTAACAATAGCAGAATCATAATAAATTTCAATCTTTCCATGTTCTTACTAAAAGGAATAACCACAATTATCCAAAATAGAACTAAAAATCAAATTTCTCTTTACAGAAGGTACATAAACAACATTATTCAAATCCAAATATGTTCAGAAGATAAACATAAAAAAAAACTAATCCTATATATCCAACTTCAATCCTACTCTCTACTATTCCTAAGACAATCTTCTCTCTCTTACTTAGGACCTACCAGTTTTTGAGCCCCCTGTAAAGAATTTGCAATATGAATAGTTATACCAGAATCCAACTACTGAAAATTAGAAGATGTTTCAAGATTATTGGATACAAAACATACTAGAGCTAGAAGGGTAATAATAGAATATGTACCTTCCTTTTCACGCTTGTTCTTTAGCTTATAACACTCAAACATCTTGTAACCAAGAATCTTATAATAATTGCACTTGCCCTTAAGTTTCTTCTATGCTCTTTTACCCTTTTCACCACTTTTCTTGAACCTAGGTTTTCCAGATTTCTAAGTCTCTAGTTTCTTTCCTTTCTTATCATTATCACTTGACTTACTATTGGAACCCAAGCTAAGTGATTCACAGAAGGTGGTTATGAGTTACTCTTCATGGCCTTTTCTTCCTAAGTCACTATAAAAATCATCTGGTCTATTGACCACTCTACCTCCTATGAATTATAAGAAGCTCTCAGGTAGTTATATTCAAATGGCAATGATTGAAGGACTCTGCAGACTAAAGTACTCTATCCTAGATCAATGCTATATGATCTCAGTTTATTATAATAGTGAATCATCTTTATGATGTGCTCCCTGACACTTGAAACTCTATCATAACGAGTGTTGTCAAGTAAGAAAAGGTAGTAAGCCTTTTGAGTCTTGTCAAGTTTCTTGAATTTCTTTCCAATAGCTTTCATATATTCTACAGCAATGTCCTTGTTTAGGATACTCTTTCTAATTCCTTTCCCAATAGTAAACTTGACCACTATTAGACAGATTTGGTTCGACTCATACCACTACTTATGATAGGTCTTATCTATAGCACTAGAATCAAGCAAGAGATAAACTAACTTTTATTTTCTAAAAGCTAAATTTTTCTTAAAAATTGTCAGCTATATGTTCAAAGACTATTTCCATTCATCATAGTTTATTCCATTAAGAGTCCTTACCACAGATAGTTGCTGAAAAGCCAAGATTGATGCTATAAAATTGGGAAATATTAATTATGTGTGCACTACATAATTATTATACAAGATTCCCAATTAAAAAAATAAAAATAGTAAAGCAACTATATGACAAAGTGGTACTAACAAAATTACATATACCATATAATTTGCCTTGTATGAGGTCTATATAAGGATGTAATCCATATAACCATACTAATAAGGTACAAGAAACACTTAAACATTATAAATATTGCATGCCTATCTCAAAGAGTCCAATCCCTAAAATTACATTAACAAGGTCATACTAATAAGGTGTATCCATTGTCAATGCAATATGCTCCTACACCTCCCAAAAAGATAATATTTATTTATGTAACATAGCCTTATTATAATCCTAATCATCCATTGGTGTTAATCAAATAATTTTTTGTACTTATACGTGTATAAAAAATGCATAATTAAAGGTTTGACAATTTATTAGGCATAGCTAAACTCATAACTAAAGAGTGATTCATCACTAAGTTTAGAAATATTGTGAAAAATATTCATGAATTTTTATAGGTAAAAAATATATAAATAAAATACATTTTACACAGTATAAATCTTACAAAATTCAAAATAAATATTTATTGGCCACAAAAAATTTTAAAAAATAATAAATAATTAAAAATTAAAAATTTAAGGATCTTAAGCCAAAAAGCAGGTCAGAAGACCCTGACATGTGAGACTCACATGCTCTCATGTGTGTGGCCCTATGCATGGTGAATCAAGCGCATGGCCTTATGCACGACGAACTAGCTATAGTTATAATTAGTTATATACAAGCACATAAGGCTTCTCCACTCTTATGCGCGTGGCCCTGCACCTAAGGAACCAACAGGAGCATGTTGTCTTTAACCTTGTTCCCTAGTTCGTTCATGGCGTTTTTCACCATTAATAGAGCTTCCAAGTTCTAGAAAAATGTGTTTTAGGTCATTTTAATGCAAGAAAATCCATCTAGCCTATTTTTCAACACAAATCCATGTATTAATTAGAAGGTTTAAAATTGTGCAAACAAAGGTCACAAATTTTCCAAAAATTGTAAGTTTCAATCCACAATAATCATGAGATTTAAATGCAATCAAGTAACAGCATAATATTCCACATGTCCATATAAATAGAATACATGGTTTAATTGATTTAAATTATCTCAAAATTAAAATCCCCAATTTTGATAATTCCATGTACGAAAAAAAAGGAAATTAGGAATTTTAAAAATTTCACCAAGATTAATTAAAATTAATCATAATCAAATAATTCATATTATTAAATTATTCATAATTAGATGATTTATACTATTAACATCGCTCTGATACCATAAGTTGAAAGTATGAATACAATAGAAAAATAGTATAAATTATTCATAATCTGATTATGCATACCTGGTACGGATTCTAATACTTCCATAATTGACTTTTATGATGACAGGTAGAGTCTGCAACCTATTTTTGCCCCTTAGGTTATTTAGAGAAGCATAAGAGAAAAAAAAGATAGAACAATTCCTATTTTCAGAAGGAGTAACTCACTTTTATAAGTAAAAATTCTATTTTCTTTATATGGTTAGACTTTTGATAAGAAACTACTGACTATTAAAAGGCTGCAAATTAGGGCCTTTACCTGTAAAATAGATTTGTATATGATCCAACTTATCATAAATCATATATATTGAACTAAGATTCAATCTGTTTTAGGTTTAGTATTAAACATAAACTAATTGTTTATAAAATTAAATATTTTAATAAATTAATTAATATTAATCTATATTTATTATTATTATTATTACTCTAAAATTAATATAACATCAATATGATAGCCGCCCCCCACACCAGGCTCCACTTCATGTCCAAATTCTTGCCAAGTTCCACGGTGAGATTATTAACAAACCAGTCTTTGCGAGACCAAGTGAAAAAAGACGCCCAGACCTCTGCTCGAACCAGACCTCTCCACGTCCGAGCAGCTACAACACGATCACGCACCGCATGGAGATTTGATCGTACTAAAACATAGTGAATATTGAAAATTTTAAGGATTCTTAGGAAAATTTATTTGCTGTACTTAATCGTACCGATGGGGTATTAGGTATAGAATAAGGCCACGTGGCAAAAAACTGCGATTTACTGTTTGTTTTACAAGGTTTTTGGTAATAGTAGAGGTGTTTATCCTTTCTTGCCTTCCTTCCTCTGTATTTTAGCTAAAATACATATAAATCTTTATATTATATTTCATATATAAAATGTTTATAATATTTTAAAATGTGTAATTAAATATTTAAATGAAACAAGTTGTGCAGAAAATTCCTTATGTTCTTTCTTCTTCCAAATCGTCAACAATGAAAGGAATTTCTGCTATTATTTTTTTTTTTAATGTGCTGAATAACTTTTCAAAATTAACTTTACAACTAAAAATAATTGTAAATTAAAATTGGAAGTAATAATTTTTACTTTTGAAATTAATGTTTAAATATTAAAAAAATATAAATATTAACTTATAATCATTTTTTAAATTATTTATTCATAAATAATTATGTTCAAAATTATTTCTTATACAATACAACTTTAAAAAATATATTCCACCTTTCAGTTTATTCCAATGCATCTTGAGATAATTAAAAAATTGTATCCGTAAAAAAAGGAAAGCGCTCAAAGTTATAATTTAGACTTAATTATAATTTTGATTTTCTAATATTGAATTTGATGGTATTTGATTCTCTTGATGTACAAATTTGAATAGATTTAATCTAAATTGATTTTTTCATCAAATTGAAGATAGAAAATCCTAATTAACATATAGGAATTTGATATAACTACAAGCTGACAATTAATATGGAAATTTCATAGAACTACAACCTGACAATTAATAGAAGAGAACATTATTGGATTCATCTTATTACATTAAAAAGTTGTAAATTACTTGACCTACTTATGACACAAATATTCTAATTTGGCTATAAATATTAAATAACCCACAAATTCCAATCCTCGTTATTGCCAGCGAGGAATTTCGTTGGAGTTCTGATTTTTAGTCTTTAATTTGATAAAAATTATTAAGACGAGCTCAATTTGATTCAATTTGAATATCGAACATATTAAAATAGAATATTAAAGGGATCCAAATGTGAGCAATTTTTAAATTAGAGGAGGGATTAAAATTATAATTAACCCTCACATTTATAATTTTCACATGAAACTCCTTTAAGCAGTTGCAAAAATGTTGAGTCTGTATTGAAACATTATCTTTTAAATCAGCTCTTAACTAAAAGGATTCTTCAACTTTATGAAGTAAACTTGGTAATTATGATCAGCCAGGCACTACCCTTCTTAATAAATCATCTATACTTTACAACCTGAAGAAAGTTTTCAAGTTTATATCTTACGCGCTACACTGTCATATGAATTTTATTGATCTGCCTTCATATTAATAAATAGGATAAATTACATTGATCTTTCCTAGAATTTGACATAAATATATTTGACATCCCTAATTTTTTACAAATATACACATCCAATTCCCGAAGTATTTCCCCTGTTATGAATGAATGATATTATGCTTTTAAACAGTAATGTCATGATCCAATTTCTGATCAATCATGACTGATGTGAAGACATTATATAGACATTCTCATAAGCCTTACTTATCTTTATTTTACTAACTTTTGCTGTTTTCTGAGAAACAAAAGATTCGGGAAAGTTTTGCTGTTTTCTGAGAAACAAAAGATTCGGGAAAGTTTTTTTATCGGGAACTTCTTTGAAAATTGTATGCATCATATTGTTTGAAAATATTTTTTGAAAACTTCATTTATTTGTAAATGATCAAATGATTGTGACTCATGAGAGAAAAATTATTAAGAATTTAAGCCATTTTAAAAATCATATAGGTAACCAAACGTTAGAGAATCTCAATCTAAAAAACCTTTTTATGAGACATTGTGGTATGTGCAGTTTCTATAGATATAAGTATACCATTTTTATGGAAATTCATGAGTTTCATTTTGAAAGGAATGAGTTTTCTTGAAATTCAATTAAAGATAATTTGAAAGTAAACATAAAAAATGTCCACTTGAACATTGTGAAAATAGCAGCATTAGAAAAATTTTCTAGAAAATATAGGATAGAACTTCCTCTTGGCAGTTGAATTAAAATTAATACCATGAAGTTTCTATTTATTCCTTAAAAAAATTGTGAACTTGGTTTGCTCAAAGGAAGACACAATTGATTTGGAAAAAACTTTGAAAATAGATAGATTTTAAAAATATATGAAAGCATAATTTGTTTTCATTCTTATTTTCTTTGAGAATAGCTATGAAGTTAAGAGGATGAAAGATGATTGAAATCCTTAATTTTATAAAGGTAATTCAAATCATAAACTAGACACAATAGAATAAGAATAGGTTAGTGCAATCAGAAAATTTAATGATGATTTTATGAAATCAACTATCTATTTTTAAGGGCTAAAGTTATGATTTATCAAAAATGTCTCTTCAATATCTTTCATTTAAAACACACTTCAATGAAATGGCAATTTTCAAGTTAGGATTTTATAACAACAAATTGAGAAAGTTTTTGAAATTATTGTTACTAAAATATGAAGATTTTGCATAAACTTTCTTCCTTATTTCCCTATGGTATCCATGACCATAATAAAGTTCCTTCAAAAACTATTTTTTCATTTTTAGAAACACTAATACATAAGTCATAGCATATCTTGAAATTCTCTTTTTTTTTTCTCATATGCGTAAATAGGGATTAATTGGTTAGTAGATTAATTATGCATGGATGATATTAAAATGTTTTATAGAAATAAGGTTAAGTTAGATAATATAGTGTATGTGTAGTTTTGGGCCTTATGGCCTATTACAACTCAAATTTAAATAGTATTGAGTTTATCAATAAGCCCTTAAATTACACACCAAAATAAATTTGAATAAGTAGTTAATCTTACTTAATATTGGCTAAGTGGAAATGGATGGTTTGAAGTGAAAATATGAGATGATTCCTCACTTGGCTATTCTAGTATATCCATATTCAAGGATTATGAGTTAAAAGTGGAAGAAAGCCACCCTTGTGGGACAAGTTTAGCAAAAATAGCATATTGTGGCGAAGAAACTCACACTTCTAGCTTATAAAACCTAAATTGAGTGTAATATATCTTAATAATGCAATTGAAAATTAGGATGATAGGATTAACCATAGGGTCCACCTTTTGAAGGAGTATATGTATAACAAGCAACAAATATAGTGGGTACAAAATTCAGTAAGAAGCCACTAAACCCCTATTTTAATGGATTTTGGCTAGGAAATCATATATAGAAAGAAATGCTTATAAATTAACACTACACCATAAAAAGCTTTTAGTGGTAATTAAATTAACTTTTATTGCCGCTAATTCTTTTCTCGGCAATTAATAAATTGCCGTTGAAGTCTGTGTCGACAAAGGCTATAGTGGCAATTAAGATAAATGCCGGTAAAAAAATTGCAATAATTGCCGCTAAAGACTTTCAAAAATAGTAGCAATTAATTAATAGCAAATGTTATTGCCACGAATACATTAATGTCATAACTAGTCCACTCAATCTTTAATGGCAAATGTTTTGCCGTTATTTACCTCAAATAATTGTCGCTAAAGATTGTTAGTAATGGCAGCAATTATTTAATGACAAATGTTGTTGCCTTTAATGAACTGGTGTCATGACAAATGTTATCCCACTAGTTGCCCTACTAATTGCTATTAAATTTTTTTAATAATAGTGGCAATTGAATTATCAATAAAACTCAAATTCATTGCAATTTTACAATTAATTTCTATTATTATATTTTTAAGCATTTTATTATTATTGATATATGAAATTCAAATTTAATTCTAATACAAAGAAGTTACTACTAAAATATAATTGAATGTCATAAAATTAAATCAAATTTCATTAATTTCTCAAATGAATAAGTTTAGTATAATTCTAGTTTTAACACCTTCATATATGAGTAAATAGAAAATTACTCTACTAATTCATCTACCAAAATCCATCCATCTTCATAAAATTACTAGATAACATAGCAAATCTTCAACTATTGCTTAATCATCTTATCTTGAATATTTGTGAAGATCATAGAGTATGATCTGAAAAATTAAATTGGAAGTAGTTAGAAAATTATACATAAACATACTTTAATTTCAAAAAACACTTAATAGATTAACAATCATAATAAGTTAGGAACTAAACATATATACATTAAGACAATTAATTAACATTATCACACAACTATATATACATTTAGTAACATTATCCTTTTTTTTTGGGCAACTATATTTCACACTAAGAACTATTAAAGCACACTTTAATTAATCATGAAAACCAAAAATTCAAATCAGCATCATAAATTTATTTATGTGCTTCAACTATTGTCCTTGTAAAATAATAGTTCAAACTTAACATTACCGATTGTCTAATTAAAGAATGAATAAAGGACCTTGCATATAATCTCACTGCATTTAAACTATTAATTGGAAATAGCTTTCTAGAACAATATATTCACTTCCTCTGAAGACAAAGGAAATAATGTCATATTTCACTATATTAACTCTCATTTGCTTACAATGATAAGAACATAGGCCCTTTGTGTGACCCTGCAAGTTTTGTAATTCAGTAAACAAACAAAGAACATAGGCCCATTTTCCTTGACTCACTTTCTTCACAGTCCACACAATCCCCTTATTAAATAAAGAAATTGTTGTTGAGGAAACAATTCACTATCGGACAGTATCATTATAGAAGATTTCCTGTTTTCATTAAAAACTCTTGAAATTACATAATTCATGTTAAGTTTCTACTCCATATTTTAAAAAATATCCAGATACAAGCTTTCAATGACACCTGGCATTTTATTTTGTAAGGGTGCAATGAGATTTGAATTCCCTATTTAAACAAACTATTCAAATCCCTCATCTTTAAAACCACTTATTGTTAATACGATGGGTGTATAACACCCACCCAACAACTAAATACAGTAGAGTCACCCAACAAGATACCCACAATGTTCTATAGCAATATGTAAACAAAAAGACATATATTTCAAATAGAGCCATAGAAGAGCGAGTCCTCTATGTAACCACAATACCAGATACAAAGATCATGAATTCAAGGTTCTTTGTAAATGTAATGCATGTAATTTTAAAAAAGTAATGGCATTACTTAGAATAGGATGGAATTACTCTAAGTAATTATATCCTTTACCTCCCCTATTAGGGAATCATACAAAGTGAAAGAATACTGTTATTTTAAGTAATTTCACCTCATTTTTTTAGAAAAAAATTAAGGAGGTAGTTTTAAATTAACATTATAATTTTTGAAATCTTTACATCTTTATCTAAGATACTCCCGAACAAGTTCTTAGCAAAAATAAAACCAATGAATTAGATTAAAGTCTATATAGTGACAATCAAAACCTTTAGGCTATTCTTTAGCTTAATTCAGTTCAAGTGTTTGGAAGCAAGAATATTGGAGATCCAAAGAAGAAAAGCTAAACCTTAGTAGGCCAATCGAACCTAGAAGACACAAGTTAAAGGGAAAGGGACAAAATAAACAACACCTTCCGGCTCCTGATTTTTATTTTCTTATTATGACAAAATATAAATGCCCTTATTAGTGGTTATTTATTACCATTCCTAATCATATTGTCCTTTGATTCTTTTATAGCAAATGTTGTTTAATAAGGGAGTTTTTCCCTTAGTAGCAATTTCTTTCTTTTAATCAATTATTCTTGACTTTTAGTTTTGACACATCATCGATTTAAAACAGAATTTTCTTATCCATCCTTTACTCAATTATTTCTTTCTTCTACTTAGTTATTCTTGGCTTTTATTCAATTATTCTTAGAATGCAAATGACCTCAAGAAAAGTGAAAGTGATAAATATATAAAAAGAAGTATAAAATAGGAAAGATAGATTTAATCTTGGAATTAAACTGAATTAAAGAGTCGTAGGCCAAATATGCTACTAGAATCAAAATGATGATAATAATTATTTATATAAGCTATTCTAATTAAATAGAACTATTTATAAAATGAAGAACAAGTTAAAATTTTCAGGATAATATACATAAGATAAGAGCAAAATAGAGGATGAACAAATGTATAATACTTGCCAACTGCCTATAATTTAGCTCTATTGGTTGATCATCTGAAGATTTCATCAGACTCTAACAAATCATCAAATTTTGGGCAAACTGAAACACTATAATTAATGGTGAGATCCACACTTCTAATAGATGGTTAATTTATGAGCTAACTAAAGAAGTAGATATATAAAAAATAACAATGTGTTAGATCCAAACTTCAAATTGAATAATTAAAGAAATAGATATATATAAATCATACCAGTAGGTCAGATCCAAGCTTCATACAGATAGCAAATTACACAGATATGTTACTTTGGTTACCTAGATATGAGCGCATTGCACTTCACCAATTGAAGAGAAATGGAGTGAAGTAATGTGTGAGGATACTGTGTATGGTTAGGCAGACTTTCCTAGAATGTTAAATATGAACTTTAGGGAAAATATGAGGAAACTTTCTACAAAGTACAAAGTGAACACATTATTTCCTGAGAGAATAAAGTCATTTTGATTATTTAGAAAATTTATAATATATTTACTAGGATAATGTATTTGAATGTTTAATTAAAATGCTTGAAAGAACCAAAATTGGAACCTTAGGATCAAATCCAATTAATGGCAAATTTCTAATAATAGTGTTGAAAGAAATATAAAAAAAATCACAGATAAGAGACAATTGGCTTAAGGAAATTGAAATTAGCATGAATATTTTTCCTTTCGTACAAGTAATTGATACGAATTCCATGTGACTTCCTAGGCAGGTATAAGAAGACATTTTCTGTTTAAGTCATACTCAATTCGATGGTAGTCAAATTCAAGACTACAAGTATTTAAATATTTTAATTAGAAGTTCAAATGCTTTCAAATGAACATGTTTATTATCTATCTATTTAATAAAATTTGAGAAATATAACTCATAATATATATGATAATTATCTATGCCTATACAGCTGAATACTTATACTGTTAATTCAAACCATAATTTCTAAGTTTGTATCACCCCAAAGTGATGATGAAATCACTGGACATTGGACATATAAACCCCAAAAGGCAGAACATGATGTTTATTTTCAAAATGAGAATAACTGATCAAATTTCAACCAAACTCAAATCAAAGTAGAACATTTGGTAAAAGAGACAAAAAAATGGTTCTAAACCATCGTATAATGTCATTAATAATTAATAAATTCATAAATAGTAAAGCAAAAATGATCGAAGTAAGCTAGTCGAATAAGGCTTAGCCATAAATGAACCATTTACCTTTAACTAGAACCAATTACAAATTTGAAAGTTGAAATTTCCATCTCCCATTGCTATCCTACCTAAATCGAACACCCAGGTAAAACATTAGCTCCCAACCCTATCCAAAAACTAACCCGATTGCTGAAAAAACACTAGCTTGCAACAAACAAACAACCCCGCCGATGTGCAAATGCAAAAAAACCCTAGACTTCTCATTTTTGAAGCGTGTCCATATGTTTCCTTAAGGTTTTAATTTCTTTAAGATAAAAAAAAAATCATAGATTAGAGACAATTAGCTTGACGTACCTTAAATTTAAGGGACAATAAGCAATTGCTCTGTTGTCAACACACCTCTCTCAAGGAAAAATATGTAGCTTAGATTACTGTTTGCGGTAGAGGAAAGGAGCTCTAGCCGAAGAAAATTTGTGAGATTAGAGAAACATAGGCTATTCACGGTAGGGGAAAAGAGCTCCGCCTAAAAAAGATTTGGGGGATTTGGGAAATAGAGATGTTATTCATGGTAGAAGGAAAAAAATTTATAGGATTTGAGATACAGAGATGTAGTTCACAATAGAGGGAAGGAAATATTAGGATTTCTCGCTTAGGTTTCGCGCCACTAAATGAATGCAAAGAAAGAAAGCCAAGAGTTAATTTTTGTAATATTTAAAGGCAATCAGAGTTAATTACCACTAAATGATATAATTATGCTAACAAATTCTTAATTGTAGTAGAAAGTTACACAAATTAAATGAATTTGTGGCTTTTATATAATTGCCACTGAATAATTACTGCTAAAAGATATTTTTGGTGCAGTGTAATGAAAAACAAACCTTTACTAATAGAAATTTAGGAAATTACCAAAGTACCTTCCTTTTTGGAAAACAAATAATAGATGGTATATTGATCACTACCTTTTGACTCCTTTTAACCTTATCCATTTCCCTTCCACACTTTTCCTTCTAACTACTAATCATGTCTTTTTTTTTTCAATAGAAAAATGATAAGTGATCAGGCCATCTCTCCTACAATCACATAATGGGTGTGCCTTATAAGGCAAATATATCACAAGATCATGGTCATCATAAAGCCTTATATGTCACATAATTGAGGTATAGTTTAAATACGATTTATGCCAAGCCATTTTATTTCATATCCAAAACAAGCTTAAGTTAAATGTTCAAATTCAAATTTCATTATCCATATACATAGTCCAAAAAGTCCATAAAGTCTATGGTTCAAGGTTAGGGCCATATCGTTCATGGTCACATTCCAAGTTAAGCTCAAGTTCAAAATTCCAAGCTCAATATGTTCACAAGATGGTAGCATGTTTATAATCTTTGAGGACTTATAGTGCATGTACTTAATGATAAGGAATAATGTGACATACAAATACCAAATTTAGAGTCTAGCTGTAAAAGGCATAAGGCTAATACTAAAAGGATAAGGATGGCCTTACGAAGAGTATAAGGTTGATTAGGAGTTACAAGAAGGTTTTTTCACTTATTAATTTTCTTTGTTTTGGTTTTTTTTTTTTTGGTGTGTAATGTTTAATAAAGATGCATCATGGTTAGTTATATATATTTGATCAAGGATGTCAATGAGTGTGAATAAGTTACAAACAAACATGTTAATATTAAATAATTAGTAACTTTTATCATTCCTAGTTATTTTGACTTTCTAAATGGATATCAAAGCAATGTGGATAGATATTGCAGGGAATAACAGAAACTAGAAGAATCGTTAATTATATGTTTTAAGTATTTTCATGATATGGCTATTAGAATGTGATATGATTACATTATAATATTATATATATTTGAGTAGTTGTATCAGAAGAGGGTGAATCATTAAATAATTACATTTGTGTGATGCTATTTAATACTAAATGATATTATATGAAAATTAAGTGTTAGGTGGGCATGGAGGTAAATTCGATTGGTAAGCTATTCAATTACTATTTGTGATTAATTTATATTATGATATTCATTCATTAAGCTTTAGACTTACCCTTTCATGTGTATATTTTAAAATTCTCAAGTTGACCAAACACCACCACCTTGGATGGAGCTTTTAAAAGCATGTCTAGTTTAGCTTAGGTAGTATTGGATAGTGTAATATGGAAGTGCTAGGGCCTTTGCATGAATACCTAATAAGAAAGGTTATACGTAGTAGTTATGTCCTTACTCTATAACAAGAATACAATGTTATGTCATTTTTCATTTAATATCAATTTTCAAAAACATCACACAATGATTCTTTTATAACTTTTATGGAAATAAGCTACACAGATTATAGTTATTTTTTAGGCTAGTAGGAAATGGATAGTAGGTTCCATACCAGTCACAACATAGGTTAAGTTATGATAAAATTAGTATTACAACATAGTTTATATTTTTAGACCTTTAGGTTATATCTGTATATTGCTCAGATAGGCATTGGCTGAAACTGTAGAGTGATATGTATGCACCTTGGGTCACATACTACTAATACTATTTTGATGGACCTTTGTTACACCTTTAAGTGAATTAAAATTAATTAGAATATTTTAGTGTATACAAATAATTTGTTGTCATAACTATGTTTAGAATGAGAATTTTATAGAAAATAATAGGATTTTGTCATAAAATTTTGAGGAAATGAGAAAATAATATCTTTAAAGGGTAGAGTATAATCAAAATTAAGTAAACATGTATAAAGGAAATTTAGGGAGCCTTTTTTCAATTTTCACCTTCCAACCTTTAGAAAGTTCCTAAATCCACGTTTAAAATCCTTAAAACCCAATGCCCACAATTTTTATTCATTCTAATTCTTAGTAAACACTTTTCCTACCCTTTCTTTACTTTTTCTTCTTTTTATCCTCAAATAGATTCAACAAGATATAGCCAAGAAACTCAAAATTTTATTTAGAATTCTTATCAAAATAAAGTAATTCCTTCTAATTTAAGGCTTTTGGTTAGTTATTTCATAAAATTTAGTTTTAGATGAAAAAATTAGGGATTTGGAGGAATCAGTTGAAAATTCTTGAATTTGGTTTGAGTAAAGCAAGTTATAACAATTCTAAACTTCTATCATTTCCTCCATACTTTGGTAAGTGAATAATTTACTTAAATTGGATTAATTTTATATCATTTTATGTTATAAGAAGTTAGAATGATGAATGATGAGAATTTGTTTAGTAAATGATGTAAATTGTTGTTATTATATGAGCTTTTTATTGTTTATGGTTTAAATATGAGTGTCAATGCTTGGTTTGTAGTAAATTTAGGGTTTAAGATTGTGTAAGTTGATAAATAGGCAAAATATGGTCAAATAAACAATAAAAATAAAGAAAAATTTGTTGAACCTAACTTATAATCAATTATATAGTTAACTATGGCCTCGAGAATTGCTCTTGGAGGGCTTATAGTTAACTAAATAATTAACTATCTTAAAAGTTTTGCTTTTTGAATAGATGTAGTCTACTACATAGTTAACTATAAGGACTAGGTTTTGCATTTGAACCAATATTATATAATTGATTGTTACCTTGTTACTCTTAATTTTGCATGTTTTATGAAATTTTATGATACTATGGTTATATATGGTTCATATATTCACATATTTAGTGTTTGAATGTATTTGTATTTGATTATTGATTTTAAAATCATAATATAGGATCCTATCATGTTGAAAATTATGAAATGGGGAGATAAAATCAATGATGAGTGATATAAAACGTTATTTTAAAAAAAAATATTTGTGAAGGGATAAATAAGCTAAGCCCTGGAAGGATAAGGTTAGATTTGTTCAAGGATAAGATTAATTGAAAGTCACAAGGAGATTTAATTACTTTTGTGCTTTTATCAATTTATTATTATATTCTTAAAAGGAAATATTATTGATTATCAATATTATTATATATAATTGTACTAGTATATCTTAAGAAATAGTTTGAATGGCAATGGCATTATAAATATTCTTTCATATATAACTTCAACTAGATTGTTTACTCACTAAGTTTTAAAATTATTCTTTCATTTATGTAATTTTGCAAATACCATTGCAAAGGCTCCTTTACCACTACCACAATAGTAATTACTCCAAAACTTGTTATTATATTAGGTAGCTATAGATTTTTGTTTGTATGTATAGAAGAATGCCTTTCTTTGGGCCTTATAGTATATAGATAAATTGTAAGCAGAGTAAAAACACCTTGTTTTGTTAAGGTTGGTTGAATTGGCCCTCAAACTTCTAGGGTAAGAAAACAAGTTTAACTTCCTATTTTATTAGTGTTGTATGAATGAACTTATCTATAAATATTTTGATCTATTATATAAACTATCAATAATTATTAGCAAATTATGCATTTCATACCAAGTAAAAGAGTTAGGTTAAATTAGTGGAAATCGAGTTATTAGGTTTCATACTAGTCATTACTTAGAAGAGTCATGAGAAAGTTAGTATCAGAACATGGACTAAGGTTTTTTAGCTCAAAACAAGGCTATCAGATAAGATTAAAAAGCTATATTTACTTTTTGCCTAAATAGGTGTTGTTTGAAATTATGTAAATGCTATATATGCATATAGAATCATATATTAGTAATATTATTTCGATGGACCACAAAATGCCTAAAGACATGGTGGTAGAGTTATTTATCATAGATTTTTATAGTTGATTTATGTTTTAATCTAAGTGTTAAAGAAATTTTATGAAATAGGAAAGAGGGTAAACTTAGGCAGCCATGCAGACAATGACTCCTAAAGTAGTGGTGTAAGGAAGATAATGATCAAAACATCTCTCCATGGCCTATTATTTTTAGGCAATAGATTATAAATAATAGCTTAGGTAACTTAGCAAGATAGAGAGTAAAATCAATATGGAAATCAAGATGACTAGGGATTTAGTCAAAGAAAAGACTGAGAGAGGGAGGAAACCCTTCCCAAAGAGAATATGGATAATAAAATATGTCTTATCTATGTATTTAACAAATTGGTGCTACCTTATTTTATGGATTTGGATTTAGTTGTAGATCTATATTAGTTTCTAACTTAATTTGAAAGATATGGAAGAATACTCTCATGTTCTGAGTAAAATATAATTTAATTAGCAGGATATCACCTAAAAGATGTAGCACATTATTGGTTTTCTAGCACCATAGAGAACAAAGATGCAGATTTACCACCTTTAACTTGGGCAACCTCTAGGGAAAGTTTTTTGGATTATTTTCCACTGCCAAATATGAGAGAAGCAAGGGTAATAGAGTTTAAATGTCTAAAGTAAGGAGCTCTCTCCATTGATGAATATAATGCATTATTTACCCATTTATCTTGATATGTAGGTTACCTAATTCCCACTAAAAAGGTAAAGTTAAAAGGGTTATGCATAGGTATAAGGCCGTTATTTAATGTCACTCATTTTATTTACACCACCACTTATTAGGAGGTAGTAAACAATGCATTTTGAGCTAAATTGAGATTAAAGGAGAGGAAGGAAAGGGAAGCACAATCTAAAAGCAAAAAGTAGGTTAAAATAGCGAAACTAATTTTTACATTTAGTGTAAAAGGAATACATTTTCCTAATGTTTCTAAGTGAAGTGTTGGTATGTGCCCTAAGAGCCAATTATAAAGATGATTGCAATATTACATAATGTATTACGTTTCGTTTTGACAATATAATTATTATTATTTATTCTATTTTATTTTATGCAAATTATAACTTAAATATAATAATTATCCTTGGAATAGTTTTGCTATTTCTAAAATGCCCCTAGTCAAGTATTATTGCGAAAAGGGTAGTAATAATACATAGAGACTAGCATGTATAGTGACTGATGATTATGAATCACGGATATGTGATATCAAGTCAATACATGAGTACATTTTTAATGAACAATGTACTGGACTAACCCATTGTGAGAATACTGCATGGATAAACGTGTCATTAGTTATTCTCATATGATCATAAATACGCATAGTCCTTTGACATGAAGTCACTATGGTTTCCTACATGAGGAGTTACTCACTTTGATGTCGTCCTATGTCACCTTTAATCGGGATGATGAGCAGGACGTTGATTAGGTGTTTCACAAATTATGTAGAGGGAAGTAAGTGATGTAGATGAGATTTTGTTACTCTTGTATGAAAGAGAAATATCCTTAGGCCCCTTGATTAAGTGAGACTTAGAAATGCATGGTCATACTCAATTGGATCAATATGTGATATTGATCATTTGTTTTGAGTCTACTCAGTATCAAGAAATATAAATTGAATATTGATGGGGATGACACACTCCATACCTCCAATTTGATTTGGATATTGTTACGAAAGGGATTATGATGTAAAATATTGATTATATATTAGGTAGATGTCGAATCATAGACATTCTTACTACTTGAGTGGCAATGATGTATTGCTAGATACCGCTCACTGTTTATGGCCTAAAATGAATCATTATCAACGTAGTAAAAACTTACAAAGTTGCATAAAAGGAGTAGGAATAAGATAATAATTAATTAAGTTTTAGTTACACTAAAATTCAATTAATTAGACTTATTTTCATGCATATATATATATTATTATGATAATATATATTTATTCATGTAATATATATATATATATATTATATTATGTGATATTATTTAATATTAAAGTAATATCAGATAATTACGTTATTAGATATTAGATAATTATATTATGAGATAATATTATTATTATCTAATATAAGATAATTATATGCTAATTTAATATTAGATAATTATATTATGAAATAATATTATTATTATCTAATATTAGATAATTAATAAGATAAGTCCTATTTCTCTTCACTCTCTCTAGGATAAGGATAAGGTGATAGTTATTTAGTGTGATTATGATTTTTGAAGCATTATCTTAATGGGACTAGGATTGTGATCTGCCTTAACTCTATAAAAGGACTTGAAGGCAGCACATTACAATTCACACACTTAAGCTTCAATCAAATCCTAAATCACTCTAGAAAATATCGAAACTTAATCCTAGTTAGAGAAACGAATCCTAACAGCCTCATGGAGGGGAGAAGTTGTTGTTCACTCCGTGTAGATACCGTAGAGATGTTGTACCTTTTAGCCGGCATTTGATTCATCTCAGATTCGTTCAGAAAGAACATGAGCACAAATAATGTAAAACCATAATACTAGTTTATGAATTTTGCATAGATCCTAGGAAGGTTTTGGATCAAAATTTTAAAATTTTACTACATATGTTGAACCGGAATCCTAACATGAAGAGGAGCAAATCTTTCTTAAGTTTAGCATATTTAACCACTTTTAATGGACCTTTAAGTGGAAAAGGTGAAGGAAACCAATAATTTCATTCCAATGCTCCTATAAACTTTAAGAGAGGATAGTTACAAGATATAGATAGTTTCTAAAGAGAGCCATCTAAGCGTGTTCAATGTGGAAATAGTCACTAAGGGCCCTACAACCACAATAACATTATATGCTATAGATGTGGTTAGCTGGGACATAAAATGAAGGAATGTCTTAAAAATTCCCTAAGTCATGTGCAAACTACCTTGCTTTTCAACCAAGTGTACCATTGGCATAATTTGTAGCTTTAATGGGATCTCAAAAAAAATTAGGATAATATAGTAATGAAAGTAATTAGGGTGAGAATATAGCTAGGAACCAAGCTAGAGTATTTATATTGACTAGGCAAGAAGCACAAGCATTAAATATTGTAGTTGTAGGTATTCATAAAAATGATAACTTACAAGTCCATGTGTTATTTGATTCTGGAGCTGCCTATTTTTTATTTCTATGAAATTTACTTTCTTAATAACTCATTCTAGTGGTAAATCATAAAAACCTTTATTGGTAACCATTCCCATTGATAAAACCATGATAGTTACTTTAGCTTTAAATGTTTGTCTTGTACATGTAAGTGATCAATTGATGCTTAGATAGATTGTCATAACAAAATAGTAACCTTAGTCATAGAAAATGACCCACTAGTTATGTTACAAGGAGAAAAGCTCTATAAGATTGAAATAATTTCTAATATTAAAGTTTAAAAGTTTATAAAAAATGGATGCACTGCTTACTTGGTTGTAATTTGAGATGTAAATCAATCCTCTCCAAGTATAGACAAGTTGCTAGGATTACCACCTGATTAAGGAATTGAATTCAATATTAATCTTGTCTTTGATATGGAACCAATTTCTATACTACCATATAGAATGGATTCAACAAAGTTGAAAGAGCTCAAGAAGTAGCTACATGAGTTAGTAGACAATCCATCCTAGTTCATCACCATGGGGAGTTCTAGTGTTATTCATCAAAAAGAATGATGGAACCTTATGATTATATATTGATAAATAATTAAACAAGATGATAGTAAAAAAATAAATATTCTTTACCTTAAATTAATGATTTGTTTGATCAATTACAAGGAGCTAAATGCTTCTCAAAGATTGATCTACAATTGGATATCATTAATTAAAGATTTAGAAAGAAAATATACCAAAGACAATGTTCAAAACTTATTATGGCTATTATGAATTCTTGGTCATGTCTTTTAGGTTAATAAATTATCATGACCTACCTAGTTATGAATGGCATAATCCCATTATTACTAGCCATAAACATGTTTAAACCTATCATCATATAATGTTACCAAGAATTTACTTAAATAAGTTATGGGATTTTATTATCAAAATAATATTTATATAATCTTATATTCAAAACATTTACACATTTTCCAAAAATTCCTATAATTTCTTGTTCTATCTTTCTACATACTAAAAATGGTTGATCATGACACCTCTACTGCTATACTAATGGTAGTAGCTATGGAACTTCAACCTAAGCATCTGAAAAATATTTATAATAAAACAATAAAACTTTTAGTCCTGGTAAATAGATAATTTACTTATCTAAAACATTTATCAATGGTTCCTTAATTTAGATTTTGCATTTTATAGCCATAATGCAAAATACATCACATTTACTATAACTAAATATCACTAATAACAAATAGAAAATAGTTAATAACAATTAGCCTGCCTTGTCCCTTCTAGCAATTTATTAGTCACAATTTTGTCCTTATCCATCTTATAACTCATCAATCATAATCAAATAATCTTGATTCAAAATCCATATTTCAAGATTTTATCACATCAATGTTCATTTCATTCAAACATTAAGGAAAAACTTATAATCACAACACATGTTGAGATAAAACAATCATGCACTAAAGTAAAGAGTAATATTCTTTAATAAGGAGTTTATCTATCATTATTATTATTAAACCTATGAAAAAAGAAAATTCTATTAGTTAGATTAGCAAAATCCTAGATAGGGCATGTGAATTGATTTTATAATCAATTCATGGTGGGCACATTCAGTTTTGGACCCCAAGAATCAATTGCTCAATCGGTTCTCATGTAAAAATTTTCTAGGAACAGAATGAATCAATTGTGTAATCAATTCTTAAGACCTAGATTTGCTTCTAGATGACAAGAATCTATTACACACTTGATTCTCTCTTGCAAATATTTAGTTTTCATGAAATTTTCACTATTTACATAGCTATAAATGATTTTCAATCATATTTATTGCATCAAAATCTCAATATAATCATCAATACATGAATTTAACATTTCATGTCACTCCTTATCATTATTTATTACTCCTAGCATATTAAATCCACACATTTTAAATAAAATAACATAATTACATAGTTGGCATAATTAATTGAGTAAGTAAATTTTCTACTTACCTTAATTGAGTGAAGTGAAGGAGATTTGATAGCAAGCTAAAATTGCTTATCCTAATCAAAGGTGTAAAATTCAAATTACAAAACTTTTAATTTTTTTTCATCATTAAATTTCATAAGAAACTAGTATGATAATTAATTAAATAAGAAGATTACCTTAAGGAAAGTGTGAGTGAGACTCCTTTTAGATTTGATCAACAAATGTAAAAATTAGGATGAAGGGAAGATTGGAAGTTAGTGGAGTAAAAGGAACCGAGAATATTAGCCTAAAAAAATGAAAAAGGATAGATCCTTTAAGGCTTTATTGCCATTAAGGGTAGTTTGGTCATTCTAGAACTTTACGAAGGCAAATTTGGAAACTAATAATCTTAAATCTCCTCCAAGCATCTTATTTTAATTATAATTTCACATAATTTTGTAATTTGCCTAATTATAGTCATTTTCACATTTAGGCTTCATTTTCTATAATTAAACACCTATCCTAAATCTTTCTAAAACTTTTCCTAATTATAATTATAAATATGGGATTGTCAAATAAAATAATTAAATTAAATTTTGAAATCTTAAAGGTATAACACACACAAATGCCTTTACTGCATTTATGAATCTCATGAATAAAGTCCTCAAACCATTGCTAGATAAGTTTATGATCATGTTTGTAGATGATATTGAGTTGTATTCCAAAAGTAAAGAAGGGCATGCACAATATCTTAAAATTGTCTTGCAAATCCTGTGTGAAAATCACTTGTATGCTAAATTTTCTAAATATGAATTTTGATTAACTAGTATAAAATTCTTGAGACATGAAACAACCTAAGATAGGATATAGATGGAACCTTAAAAGATTGAAGCTATTGAAAGTTAGCTAAGGCTTACCACAATAATAGAGATTTGGAATTTCTTAGGCATAGCAAGTTACTATTGGTAGTTTATGAAAGATTTTCCTAAAGTAACAACTCCATTAACTAAGCTAATTCAGGAGGGAGTCAAGTTTGTGTAGCTTATTGAATGTGAAAATAACTTTCAATAATTGAAAGCTTGTTTAACTTCAACACCAATTCTAGCTTTTTCATCAAGCATTAGAGGATTTATGATATACTATGACATGTCCTGAGTTAGAATAGGTTCTTTGTTTATGTAAAATGAGAAAGTTATTACCTATGCATATCAACAACTGAAAAAGCACAAGATTAACTATCTAAACCATGATCTTAAGATAGCTACTATAGTGTTTACTTTGAAAATATAGAGGCATTATTTGTATGGAGAAATATGTTAAATTTACACTAATCATAAGAGTTTGAAATACATCTTTGATTAGAAAGACTTAAATTTTAGGCAATGAAGATGAATAGAACTTGTTAAAAATTATGATTATACCATCCATTATCATCTTGATAAGGAAAATGTAATGGCAAATACATTGAACAAGAAGTATTTAAATGCAATAACTAATATTCAAGCTAGAGAACAAAGAGTAGTGGTTATATATGTTGTTATTCAATAGGTACTTGTGGAAAGGATAAAAACATCCAGAAGAACAATCCCCAATACCTAACTTTAAGGGAGGAAGTAATGTTAAATCAAAATAATGATTTAACTATTGATGAAAAAAGAATGATTAGATATAAAAAAATGGCTTTGGTTTCCTTCTAATGAAAGGAATGAATTGTTGCATCATTGTCATTGTTCTTTTTACACTATACATCTTGGTGCAGCAAAACTATATCATGATATGTAGGAGAGTTTCTAATGGTAGGAATGAAAAGAGATGTATTGGATTATATGGTATGCATTACTTGTTTGATTTGCACTAAGCTTTTCCCATTCTAGAATAGAAGTGCAAAAGTGTAACCATAGAACTTTTAATAGGGTTACCATGTACTCCAAAAGGATTTAATTCTGTTTGGGTAGTTATTGATTGACTATCTAAGATAGCTTACTTTCTACTAGCTAAAGTAACTTTCTTTAAAGTACAATATGCTCAAATTCATTCGGGGTTCCACTCACTATCATTTTAGATCAAGGTACATAATATATAACTTATTTTTTGCAATATTTTTAGCAAGCCTTGGGAATTTAATTGCATTTTGGTACATTTTTTCATCCAAATACAAATAGCTAATCAGAATGCATGATTTCAACTTAACTTAATTAAGTTTAATTTAATAAGGTAAATGACTTGGATTGACAGAAGGTCAACTCAACTTGATTGATTTTGATTTAGCAAGGTAAATAACTTGAATTTAATGAAAAAGTAAATGATTTGGATTAATATAAGCTTGACTCAACTTAATTGAGTTTGATTTAATGATAGGAAGGTAAATGACCTAGATTAACATAGACTTGACTTAACTTAATTGAATTCAATTGAACAAAAAAGTAAATTATCTGGATTAACATAAGCTTGACTTACCTTGATTGAGTTCAATTTAACAATGAAGAAAAGATAACCTAAATTAACCAAATTGAATTTAAAAAAAGTAAATGACCTAGATTGATATAGGCTTGACTCAATTTGATTGAATTTGATTTAATGATGAAAAAGTGAATGACTTGGATTGACATTAGCTTGATCTAACTTGATTGAGTTCAGTTTAATGAAAAAGTAAATGACCTAGATTGACATAGGCTTGACTCGACTTAATTAAGTTTGATTTAATGAAAAGGTAAATAACCTAAATTGACACAGGCTCAACTCAACTTAATTGAGTTCAATTTAATGATAAAGAGGAAATAGAATCAATTGAGTAGGTTTAGTTTAAAAAGATACATGACCTAGATTGACATAAGTTCAACTTAACTTAAATAAGTTTGATTTAACAATGAAGATGAAACTGAAGGGAATTATTAGGTAATTCCATAAACAATCATAGGATTAAGGATACTTACTTGTCTTCTATAGAATTAATTATGCTACAATTGAATATGATGGAAGAAAGAACACAACCAATTACCAAAGGCCAGACTTGCAATCAACTTCTATTGGAATAAAGACAAGCACTTGTCCACCACCTTTTTTGCAAAATCTTGTGCATATCAAAACTAAACTTAATGGAAAGGTAACATTAATGGGAGGAATGTTTTTCTTTTTAATTCTCTATATATTGCTCTTCACAAATTGCCATACATGGTCTATTTATAAGCTGTAGAATGTCTTTTCATAAATGGTCATAATTATTGGAAGGGATATGTTACTTCATTTGAAAGCAAATGTCTCCTCACAAAAGGTCACTACCTTTTGAAGAGACATGTGAGTTCAATGAAGGGAAATAATTATTGGCAGCCAATAACTACCTTTCATGTTGGCAAATTTAGATTGCGACACTTGTTGATAATTTAACAATGATACTTGTCATCCTTCTATCAATTCACACAATGATGATGTGTCACATACTTGTGCCACATCATCTAGTCCACCTAGCTGACTCTACTAGTGTCACTCTACCTTAGCAAAGTGTCATTTATGCAACTAGTTTGAGTTATGGTGAGCTAGTTATGAACTCTTATAAGCTAACTTTAACTAATCAAACTTACTCAGAATAGTTTGAGCTATTTTTGAGCTAAGTTAAGCTTTATTAAACTTGTCTCTACTCATTTTACAAATGTATCAAACCTATTAAGTCATTCTTGTGCATTTGTTGGATTTATATGTACACATATATTTATATAAATCCAACAGCTCCCACTCGCACTAGATTAACTTAGTAATAGGTTGTACTTGTACGTTTGACACTAATATCTAGAGGAATTCTTACAAACTCCCACTCACACAAGACATGCTTAATATTGTCAATAGTGAAAAAATAAAAAACACTTTTAAGATCATATTATTCTACACAAGAAATATTTGCAAGTAGGTTGTGTGACCTTAGGCATTCAATTTGAGTTCATCTCATTTACACAACAGTTAAGTGTACATAAGAGATTTTATTCCTCAATCCTTGTTCTATTCATGACCTATCATGAATGTCAACCTAATAATGACTCATAAGTCATCATATGCTAAATGATTCATAAATCATTCAACTATGCCTATGATGCCCTAAGACTTGTTGATACATAGTCTAGCTACGTTAAATCCCTTTTTAATTATCATAAACCATACTAGATGCTAAGTACTTGTTTTTTCTTTTAGTCACTTCATACTCAAATCTATATTACACAAAGTAATATGAATGGCCATTATTCAAGTATGAATGACATTTGTATCTTACAAAGTCTTTCCTTTTTGACTAATTATCTAGTACTTTTAACTATACATTTGATTGAGTGGGTTCCTCCTAACCGTATTTTCGCTAGTCTATCAATACTTGCCATCAAAGCAAATGACATAATTTAAAACACTAAATAATAGCTAATAATTATTAAAAGCATTAGCTAAAGAAACTCACACATAAGAGGACAAGGGATAACACTCTTGTTTTTCTTTGTTTCGATTATATGGTAGTGTTTACATAACTAAATGATTTAGCCCATAGAGGAAGTTGTCATTCTCCCTCTTAAATCATTTTTTATATCTCTCCTAATAAATCTCCCACTTGAGTAAAACATTGTAATCTCCCACTAGAGAATAATTAATATTAGAAGCGTATGTTTAACACGTTACCATATTGGTATCAATTAATTAAACATGAATTCTTACTCATGAGAACTCACACCTATATAGGTTTATTACATGTATGTGTGGCCATACATGTGCAGTAAATCAAACATTACCTTATCTTTCATTATTTAAATCAAGGCAATCCAAATACTTAAGTAGTTATAGGCTAGACATGTAACTCCCCCGGAATAAATCATAATTCCTACTCAATACTAAAATAGAATAGTCTATGCTTATTCACTTGAGTGATCTCATTTCTATTCTTACACAAAGAATAAAAGTGGATTGTTTGTGTGAGAGAACCAATCCTTTAACCTATGTTCAACATACCTTAATTTGTTCCTTCTTTGTAGTGGTCATAGAATATGCAATAAGTATGACAAACATGAATTGAATCTCTCATAAAAATTCAATACAATTTTCCATAAAATGGTATTATGAAATGACAAACATGAAGATTACATAATGTTACAATCTGTGAAAGCCCATTACTTTTACATGTTTTGTAAACAATGTGGTGATATTGGTTTAGTCAAAGGATCTATAATTATTTCGCTAGTACAATTGTACTCCATGTGAACTTCATTTTCTTCAATTGCATCCCAAATAAAATTATATTTAACCTTTATGTGCTTGGTCTTCTTATGATATTTTGGATCCTTTATATAAGCCAAGGCTACTATATTATCACAATAAATGGTTATTAGCTTATTATTAGGTTCTAGAAAATCTAAATTATTAAGGAAAGAGCCAAGCCATACACATTCTTGTATGACAGCTATTCTAGCCATAAACTGAGCCTCTATCATGAATAAAGCCACACAAGTTTTCCTTTTACTATTTCAAGAGATAGCAACATTGTTAAGCAGAAAAATATAACTTAATGTAAATTTGCAATCATCTTTATCTCCACCCCAACTAGCATCAGTGTGCCCTTCTAATTTTAACATCCACCTTGGTAACATAACCATAAGTCTATAGTTCTTTTAAGATACCAAAAGGTCCTTTTTACACACTTCTAATGCTCGGGGCCTGGATTTGATGAATAATGAGCCAACAAGCCTACAGCTTGACTGATGTCAGGCCGTGTACACAACATGACATATATTAGACATCCAATGGCATTGAGGTAAGGAACCTTTTTCATTTCCTTTTTATTTTTAGAACCCAATTGTTCCCAATAGCCTTTCAATCTTGAGGTAGATCCACTAAATCCCGAACCCTATTGGCATACATGGAGTCTAATTCTTCTTGCATTATAACCATCTATTTTTCAGAATCTGAACTATTAAGAGCCTCTTTTACACTTTGTTGTTGATCAACCTCAAGTGTGCTTATATAAACCTCAGATTTATCCAATATTCACCATTTGCTTGGAGGTTTGAACTGTCGTGACAAACAACGTAAATTAGGAAGATTAGAGGACTCATCATACGTATTTGTACATTCAACAAGCTCTTGATAAGGTAACTCTTCCTTATTCATTAGGAGTTCCTCTTGATCATTATTACCATTTTGATTATCATTAGCATTGACCATATGATGATCTTGATGATCATGAACCATTAGAACTTCTAAGTTTCCATCTATCCTAACGTCCTTCCTATTCAAAAGAAAAGTTACTAATACATCACTTATGCTAGATTATTCAGATTCATTAAGTTCTTCTAAAGAACTTTTATTCTTAATATTTCCTTTCTTAGGAAGTTCATTTTCTAAGAATATTGCATCCCTTGATTCAAATTCATCTAAATTACCCTTACTTTCCAAATCACTAAACGCATACCCTTTGGAGTGTTCAAAATATCGAAGGAAGATGCATTTCCTCTTTCTTGGTCTTAACTTGCAAAATTTGTGATTTGATGTATGGACATAAGCTGCATAGTCCCATGGCTTTAAATGACTTAACTTTGGCCTTTTACCGAACCATAACTTATAAGGAGTAGTTTCAATCGATTTGGATAGAACTCTATTAAGAACATAAATAGCGGTGAGTAATGCATCTGCCCAATAGGAAATTTCTATATTAGCTTCTACCATTATGGTTCTCACCATGTCTATAAGGGTTCCATTTTTTCTTTCTGTCACTCCATTTTGTTGAGGTGTGTTAAGACTAAACAATTGTTGAATTATCCCCTTCTTAACACATAAATCCTTGAATTCTTTAAACATATACTCACCATTCTGATCAATCCTTAATGACTTGACCTTCTTGTCTAATTAATTTTTCATCAAAGTACAATAAGTCTCAAAGAACCTTAATGCTTCACTTTTATATTTAAGAAGATAGACATGGGTGCATCTCATATAGTCATCTATGAATGTGAGAACATATCTAGATCCTTGTCTAGATATCATATTCATGGGACCACAAATGTCAAAATGAATTAATTACAATGGTTTCTTACTACGTGATGTTTTCTTAAATGGCTTTCTTGTTTTCTTACTTATGAGACAAAATTCACAAGTTGGGAAGGTTGCTTTTGATATGAAACCAAGCAAATCACTTTTGGCTAACTTGTTCAGCTTATCTTGCCTTATAAGCCCTAACCTCGCATGCCAAATCTTTTCTTCTTCAAATTTGGTTATAAGATAACTATTTGAACTATAATTGATAGAAATTGTATTCAATACAAATAAACCATCACGTAAAGAATAGGTACATAGGATATCGTTACCAAAATAAATATTAAGTACATTACCATAGAAATTCAAGCTAAATCCAAAATGCAATAAGCATATTACAAAAACCAAGTTTCTATGAATCATAGGTACATATAAACAATCTATAAGAACTAAATTCTTTCCATTGTTTATAGGAACTTTGTAAGTCGTTATTCCTTCCACTTCCAATTTTGCATTATTTCCTATGTAAACAAACTTTATCCTTTAAGAAAATGCACAAAAAGATCACAATCCCTCATGATATGATTTGTGGCTCTTAAATCCATAACCCACAAAGAGTTAGATTCTGTTATGAAAGTACATGATAAAACATGTGCAAAAGAAGTGGAAGGATTTATACCTTGGGTTCTTTGCACTCTTTAGTAAAATGTCCCCTCTTACCACAACAGAAATATTTAACTTTATCTTTGTTTTTAATTTTGTGCTCTCCATTTTTCTTGAATTTCACACTAGAAAATCCTTCTCCTTTGTTGAAACCATTCCTATTAGAGTTCTTCATATTCTTTTTCTTTCCCAATGGAAAAAGAAGTCTCAGTAACATATGCCTTGGAAGAGTTTTTTATGTCCATAACTTCTGCTTCTAAAAGCAAATGTCATGCAATGTCATCAAAGTTTTTAATTTTAATATTGTGGCACAAATTGACTTTTATCAATTGCCACTCCTAGTCAGGAAGAGAGCAAATCATTACTTGTACTTACTACTCATCTGTAAGAGTATGCCTAAATGCTTTTAAACATGCAATCATTCGAGACATTTCCTTTAAATGAGTGCTCATGTCATTTTTTTAGCTTTTTCACATAATTATAAAACCTTAGAATTAATGCTCTTTGTTTCTCTAATGAAACAGATCCATACTTTTCCTTGGCCTTGTCCCATATGGCTTTGGCACTTTCAAGCATAGAGAATTCCACCATAAGATCATCAACCATCGCATTAAGCAAAGTGACACATGTTGTGGTGTCTTTCTTTTTAAAAGCATCATACTCTATTCAAGGAGCATTGATTGGAGGTTCTTCAACCACTTTGATTATGACATTTAAGACATCTTGTTCCATGAGAATAAACTAGACTTTTTGTTGCCATACATTACAATTATCACCATTGAGTTTTAGGTCTTTGTCAAACTTAGTAATAATTCTTTTTGTAGCACTTGCCATCTAAATATGTAATTGAGTACTATATTCGGCATTTTCATCACAACTAGACAATTTTATAAACTAAAATAAAATAATATAATCTATTCATGCTAAATGTACTAAAAGTAAAGTAAGACCATACAATTAAGTCCATTTTCACATGAATACATATATATATTATTCAATTTTCCTCATTCTAAATGCCAAATAAAAAACTCATGTTACAAAGTTTTAACACATGTTTCCATATGAATACATCAAATTAACACATGAAATGACATCATCCAACATGTTTGAATGAATTTAAAAAATTATTGAAATATGTATTCTCATAAATAACATGTTAATCACAAAAATATGCATGTGACTTATTCTAAAACATATTCTAACTAATTATCCAGAATCATTCATGTGGCTTATTTTGAAACATATTCAAACTAATTATCAAGAATCATTCTAATTTTCATGAAACATATAGAGAATTACTAAATACAACATGTTTCATTACCTATTTTCGTTTTTCATTACATATACAATTCAATATTTTAAATTGATTTTCAAACATGCCAAAACATTTGAAAAATAGTAAGAAATGGTTCAAACATAATTGAACATACTTGATAAACATCTTCTAATCATAATCATATGCATTACCAAGACATAAGATACAAAGACATTTAGAATAACATGTCTGCACTTACTCCATGCCAATCGCAACTATGTATGTTTAAAAAAAATTCATGCTTCATTACTCCAAAACACATAAAAATATGTTAATCATCATAAAATCAACATACATTGCATATGAACAAGCATATCACATAATCCAAGCTCTGATACCACTAAAGGGAATTATTAGGTAATTCTATAAATAATCATAGGATCAAGGATACTTACTTGTCCTCTATAAAATTAATTATGCTATAATTGAGTATGATGGAAGAAAGAAAACAATCAATTACCAAAGGTCATACTTGCAATCAACTTCTATTGGAGTGAAGATAAGCACTTATCCACCACCTTTCTTGTAAAATCTTGTACAGATCAAAACTAGACTTAATGGAAAGGGAGCATTAATGGGATAAGTGTTTTTCTTCTAAATTCTCTATATATTACACTTCACAAATTGCCACACATGGTCTATTTATAGACTGTAGAATGTCTCTTCACAAATGGTCATAATTATTGAAAGGGACATATTACTTCATTTGAAAGTAAATGTCTCCTCACAAAAGGTCACTACCTTCTGAAGAGATATATAAGTTCAATGAAGGGAAACAATTATTGGTAGCCAATAACTACCTTTTATGTTGGCAAATTCAAATTGCAAGACTTGTTAAGAATTTAACAATGACATTTGTTATCCTCCTATTGATCCACATAGTGATGATGTATCACACATTTGTGCCACATCATCTGGTCCACCTAGCTACCTTTACTAATGTCACTCCACTTTAGCTAAGTTTCACTTATCCAGTTGGTGTGAGCTAGTTGTGAACTTTTATAAGCTAACTTTAACAAATCAAGCTTACTTAGAATAGTTTGAGCTATTTTTGAGCTAAGTTAAGCTTTATTAAACTTGTCTTTACTCATTTTACCAATATGTCAAACCTATTAAGTCATTCTTGTGTGTTTATTGGATTTATATGCACATAAATATTTGCATAAATCTAACAGAAACAACCTAGATTGACCATGTTCAATTTAAAAAGGCAAAAAACCTAGATTGACATAAGCTTGACTTAACTTGATTGAATTCAATTTAACATAAAAAGGAAAATAACTTAAATTAACATAAGCTTAACCTAATTTAATTGAGTTTGATTTAGTGATGAAGAGAAAATAACTTAGATTAGCATAGGCATGACCTAACTTGATTAAGTTTGATTTAAAAAGGAAAATGACTTGTGTTGATACATGCTTAACTTAACTTAATTAAGTTTAGTTTAATGATGAAAAGTAAGTTATGCAAACATGACTTGATGTGAGAATGCAATACATGTAATAATGACTTAGTTGTCTTTTAAAAAAGCTTTTTACTTTATCCTTTTAATAGCTTTCTCTTAAGAAGATTATGTTTAGAGAGTACTAAATTTTTCCATTTCTCATTATACACATTTCGTCCTTATTTAGCTTAAACCTTTCACTAACATTGTCCCCATTTTTCCTCTAGTAGAATTGAGATAATCCCAATGCTTAGTTTGATTATATATGTATTATTGATTGCATTTAGACACATTCAGATGGGTAAAATGTTTTTGATAGTGTTCCAATACAAATTTACTATGTGAAAATACATTATATTTAAACAAGAAAAGGGGAGGGATATAATAATGAGTATAGTTATTGCAATACAGGCTAAGAATGAACTATTATTAAGCAAAAATTTCTAGCATGGACAGTAACAAATATTATTTGCAATAGGGTTTGCAAGAGATTTAGGCTTTTTGACAATATGTTTTGGAACAATAATGTTAATTATCCTTGTATATTATTTGATCATTACAAATTGTGAAATTAATCATGATAAGTTTGATTACATGAGCCATATGCTAAATTCTTGAGAAAATTTCATTTTTTTTGTTCCTTGATGTGAAATATCTCTACTTTGCTTTCATGAAAGAACATATTAATCTTATTGGTAGATGAAAGGTGAATATAACTCAAGCATAATACTTTTACCCTATCAAAATTAATAGGTTGTGATAATTTTTCATCATTTATATCTGTAAGGATCAAAGTTTCACTAAAGAAAGCCTTTTTCACAACATATGGTCCTTTTTAGTGTATGTCCTTATTAATCTTTTTAACAGAATTGGACATGGCCTAATGTAAATAATCTTTTCCTTTAATAAGATTCAATTAATCATACTAAGCTTAAATTAACTTAGCCTTTTCTAATGGTGACAACATGAACTAAATGAGCCTAATTTCATAAAATATGAGCAATTTAACTCAATTTAACTTTAGGAAAAGCTTAAAAAGTTAAGAATGAGGCAATTAAAGAAATGGAAATTATTTTCATAAAATTTTTCCACACTTAGTTTTACATGTACTAGATGGAGACAAAATCTAGAACTCTAATTTTCCACTGAAGTAAAAAATGTAAAGTTACAAGCAATAAAATTATTACGGTGTAAAAAGATTATAACATTTATAAATCAACAATGTTTATCATCTAGAACCAAAAAGTATGGTAACTTTATTTGAGGAAAAAAGGACTAAATTGATAGTATCTCATAAATCATACTCTCAATCTCTTAAGTGTTTAAAAGTAAGTATCTCATTCAAACTCAACCTATTAAGAATTATATTACCATAGACTTGCTTAACTTCTCAATATCTACCTAATTCATATGCACAAAGCAAATTAAAAAAACTTATTAAAGGTTATAATGGGGTTAGGGTAAAGGGGAGGTAAATAATATGGAATGAGAAGCCATCAACTAAAGAGATTAAAAGAGTATTAATGGATGAATCTAAATAGTAAGTAACTAAAAGTCATACAATTGGACTTGTAGTTGCTCTAATGATATATTATTCTCTCCTTTTTTATCTTTTTATCCTTTTTTTCTATTTTTAATCTTTTTTATTTTTTATCTTTTTGAAAGAACTCTTCTTTTTCACCAAACACTTGATATATCTCCACACTTATTTAAGAATCCATCCTCTTATTGATTGAATACTCTTTTAGCCTCTAAGGTTATATAAAACATTTTTTTTTACTTTAAGCTTGCAATGAGTTAAGAATAAAGAAAGGTAAATTAGGCACAAAGGGCTAGTTAATAGAAATGTAAAGATTGACTATTTAGGTATAAATGGTTCATTCAAATAAAAATACCTTAATCATATTTGTGCATGCGTGTTAAAATATAATTTCAACAAGAATCAAAGCAAGTTTTGGAATGACAACATAATAGGTGAATCTTGCACATAAAAAAGGTAGTCATGATTAATGAAAAAAGTTCAAAGTCTCACAGTTAAAAGCTACCAAACTTGATTCCTTCAATTTAAAGTTTATTAACAAACTTATCAAATTCCAAAAAGCAAGATAATTATGCAATCATGCTATGAAATTTTCAAATCCAATTAATTCATGCTTGACACTTATACAATTCTTAAAATTAATGGAAAACACCTAAATAAGCAAGAAAACCTAGACACTTAGAATTGAAAATTTAAAAGTAGACCTTATTTTTATAATACGAATAAATCATGAAAGAAAACATATTACTAATGGGATGCATATCAAGGACTAAAAATAAGTTTTTACTCAGCCATTCTTTACACATATAATAGAATAGATAGATGGTTTTAGTAATAATTTTTTTTATTCCTTTTTCAAACCTAGTTTAGGCACTATTTTTAATGTCTTCTATAGATAAGCAAAGATGTGGAAAAGAAAACATAAAAACATAAAAGAAGGTAGAATGAAAAAAATTAAGGATAAAACCATAAGAGTAAAAAAAGTTATAATTAGAGAGTAGTGTTTGGTTTATGCTTTTTACTACTATCTGGGGTTTGTCAATCTATGTGTTTCATTAATAAATCATGTTCAAGTACATAGATTTGTAATTGGTCAATTAGTTAATTAGCAGTTGAGGTGGATATTATGGTGCAACAAGTCACTTAGGAAATGAATTCTTATTCTATAGCTTGATCTAACAAAAAAAAATCAATCGTCATAAAAACCATTAATGTTTAACAATCTAACAGCTTTTTATGAATGTTTAGTTTAGCCCAATATACAATGTTAGAAATTCTTTCCAACATTTCAAGACCATTAGGTAATGTGATAAAGACTTTGGTATTGTGAAGCATGTATCCAAAACATTCATGCATGCTTGAAACCTTTAATTTAGTACCTAAGGCATAGTTAATAATGATCTTGCCACCCATATCCTTTAAAATGGTACTTAAGAATTTGCTCCCTCTAATGATTGCAATTATTGCTACATATCCTTTTAAACCTTGGATTCCTCCACCATACATAAGATTAATATTTTTTGTAACTAACACCTTACTAATTTCATTTGTTACTTTCTTAAACTCATAATCTTTCCCCAAATTTGATCCACAAAAAAAAATTAACTTAAATTTATATATTAATGGTTCTCTCCCTTTTTTGTCTACTTGAGGATGAGTTATATATGTATTGACAATTAGGAATGTGCATATTTATATAGTAAAAATAAATAGTAAAAAGTTTGTGCAAATTAATTATTGTTAGAGAAGTTTGAATTTGAAGAGGAAGAAAGTTAAAAGTACATGTTAGGCATAATAATTTAAAAAAATAGCATAAAAAATTGAAAATAATTATACAACAAAAATTTAAAAAGTGACTAAAAAGTTAAAGAAAAAAGATATACACATGAATATAACAGTATTTATGATTTTGGCTTACATCTTCCTTTAAGTTTACTTTCATTAATGGCTTAAATGCTTTCTTTAAGCCAAGATTTTGCTTCCCATCTAATTTTTTACAAACTAGAATACAGGGTCTTTTAACATCAAAATTTTAACATTATAGCATTCCTTTTCCTTGTTGATAAATGCACTAAATCGAGAAGAACACCATGAATAATTCCATTAGGATGCATATCAAAATTTTAAAGGATATTTTCCAATGATTCTTTACTTTGTCCATCCTTCATAAACTAAATTTTATCTTCTTGATTTACAAAAACCATTCCATTATTTTTGTGGTGCATATTATATGTCCATTTTGTATACTTATGGTAGACTTCATTCTTTTAGATTGTTGCTTTTTAGCATAAGAGCTTCTTCCTATTCTTGACATATGTATAACAAATAAATCATGACATTCACTTGCTAGATGTTCCTTAACTTTAATGATCCAATGCACATCTTTAGGAAGGTTCAAACACTTAAGTATCTTTATCTTTTCAAGTTGGCATTTGTAGATTTCCCTAAGCAAATCTTAAAGAAGAGTAAGGAATATAATTTTGAGTTTTATGAGGGTTTTCTCTATATCTTTGATGATCTTTGCTTAGAAGTGAATCTAATATGGATAATGTGGAAGCAAAATTTCTCTTCTAAAATAACCTATTTTACTTTTTGAAACATAATTAAATGCATAAGTGTAATGATATGCATTAGGGAAAGTGATATTGCTAAAAACCCATTCATTCCACTTTAAAAAATGACTTCATGGTTTATTTTTTATCAATTGTTGATGAGTTCAATCAAATGATCCCTAAAGCTTATAATCAATTACTAATGAGTTTAAGTGATATGAATGACCTTCAGTGATATCTGTGTATGACAAAATAATGGATGCAAGATGCTAAGAAGAAAAAATCATGTTCAGTTGAGTAAGAATAAAACATAGGATAAGGCATTCAAGCTTAATTTCTAAAATGAGGGAGCTATTCAATTTAATGATATATGGCTTAATCATGATTTCTTTTTTTGAGTAAACTTGCATGACTTAGACAAAAGATTAATCATAGTAGAATTTCCTCATGTGTTCTATAAGGATTTTTCCTAAGTTTGAAATTTCCTCTCATAGGATGGACTTTTCTTAAATAAGGTAGTTATAACTTTATTCTAATTTATGCCTAGTTAAAATTTTATGACATCTAATTAATAAAAGGTTCCTAAATTGTCCTTAAGGTTGCCACTATAGGCTAGCAGGGCCTCCAATCCTCACCTATGATAGGTTATAGATGGAAAGAGTTCAATTTGAACAGGTATGTTTTATTAGCCTACATAAAGATTGATAGTCTCATAAAAGCATCACTGTTTTATCTCCTAGTTAATCCTAGAAAGTATTGTAAAGCTTGGGTAGAAAGCTCATAATATATATGTGAGATCCATAATGTATATTGTGTGAGAGGGAACATCAATCATTTCAAAATCTTCACATGACTAATTTACTATGAAATAAATAAAGATAATCATATTGAGACAAATAAGATTAACACATATGTAAAGAAAATATTGAACTAACGTGGACCTAGAAAATTCAAAGTTAGGATACTAAAAGAAGAAATAAAATAACCTAACTCTATTTTATTCCCTAGTGGAGTTAGTAAGTTGTCACGACGTGCCTTATGATGGATGGTGTGGGAGGCAAGTGATTTCATGCCTTTTCGAAATATTAGAGTATGAATAAAAATAAAATAGAGTTATCACTAATCATTTTTTATGGTGTGATTGGAACACCAAAAGAGATTTACATTTTCAAAATTTAGATTTGGAAGTTAGTTATATATAGAAAATATATTAGCATCCTACAATGTTAAATGGTTGCCTATTTATTTTAATTATATCTTTAAAATGAATTATAATGGTTCTTATTATAATATATGTGTGTTTTTATAAAAAATATGATTGGTATATCCCATTTTATATCTCAAAAGTGATATGTGATACTCATAAAAATGGGTAGCATAAAGTTATTATTTTTTGGAATAATATATATGCCTAGAGCAATTACTATTAAATATTATTTATGAAAATATATTTTTGAAATAAAATAAGAAAAATAAATTAGATACTACTCTTATAATGTTGCAGCAATATTCATGTGTTCCAATTGATTTTATTTTTTAAGATTTTATAAAATATTAGCATAATTATTTTAATTTTAGTTAATTTGATTATCAAATCGATCTAACTTTATGATAAAATTTGAATGAAATAAAATATTTTAATAATGTTAAGTATTGTTATGAGTGCACTTGCAATCAAATTATTTAACTTTGATATATCATTAGCATAAATTTTATTATTTTTGAAAAGTTTTTAATAAAATTATTATAATATAATTTTAAATAGTGAGATAAATAAAAATTATTTCAAGTAATCTTATTTATTTATTTACTTTGAAAAAGTGTTAAATTGATAATTTTTTTAGAATATCAAATTTATCCAACTTCATAGTCAAATAAGAATGAAGAAATTGTTCAAGAAAATTGAAATCATATATATAGCATTTGAAATTAATTTTCATGTTACTCTATGATTTTTAAAGTATCAAATTTCTTCAATTTTATAGCCAAATTTGAAATAAGAAATTAATCCAGAAAATTAGAATCTTATTTATTACACTTGTAATTAATTTTAATGTTATTTTATAATTTTTAAAGTATGACTAAATTTGAATAAAGAAATTGTTCAAGAAAAATAAGATTGTAATTTTAATATTATTTTATAATTTTTAAAGTATCAAATGTATTTAACTTTATGACCAAATTTAAATAAAAAGTTGCTCAAAAATTAATATTATAATTTTAATATTATTTTATAATTTTTGAAATATCAAATTTGTTCAACTCATGGCCAAAAAAGAATAAAGAAATTACTCAAAAGAATTGAAATTATATTTATTGCAATTGCAATTAATTTTAATATTATTCCATCATAAAAAAGTATACAATATTTTTTAAATAATAAATAGAGAGACAATATAAATTATAAGTGTACATTTGTAAATCTAATAAAATGAAACAAATTAAGATACATCATATATAAAATGACAACTATAAGATAATTTTTTGTCTAATAATATTAAATTTTTTTTAGTTTAACTGATTCACCTAATTTAGTATTTTTAAAAAAATCCTCACATAAAAAATATTAAAATAGATTGAATTTTTAAATTATTTTAATTTATTTTATTATAAAAATTGCATCACATCATTAAAACACAAGAAGAATTTTTTTTAAAAAAAGACAAATAATAATAAAAAGGAAAAAAATAATTAAAAAAAGGTGTGAGGTGTGGCGAGAAGCCATTGGACCTCATTATTTCTACGTTAAGAGATTGGGGCCATTACATCACAATTACTTGTCTTCTAGCATACTCAGGTTGAAGGTCCTTATAATTACTTTCAATAGCCATAGAACAAACATTGGTCTCAGCAGGTGGGAATCACATGGCAGTGCAAGGATGGGTGAACTACAGTGTGCGGATGATAAAATCACAGCAGATTTCCGGTTTCAAACAAAGAGCACATAGAATAGGATGGGGCTCGGAAAACAGAGAGAATGAGAAAAAGATAGAGAGATGAAGTAAGTGCTTGAACAAAACCACTTCGCAAGCAACGATCACTTCATCATCATAGCTAGCCAAAGAGGATGAAGATCGAGTGGTTGATGAGGTCGAAGCTCATCAAGTATTGTCGGTGGGATTTCTCGATGTAGACAGCATGAAGCATTTTAGAGGATTAGGATTTGTTAGATGAGTCGCTGGTGGTGGTGGTGAAGATGTAGCTATTGTTGCGGCAGCATAGGCCTAAGCTACTACTGGTGAGGTTGTTCGACGTGATGGGAAACGGAAGAGGAAGAAGGAAGGAGAGAGGGAAAAGAAAGAACAATCACTGGAAGAGGAGAGAGAGCGAAAGGAGATTAGTAGAAAAAAGTTATGATAGGTAGTCCATGGTTCTTTTTCCTTTTACAAATGGTATACATGTATTTTTGTTATTAATATATGAAAAACAAATGAGAAACCGCGTAAATTCCATTTTTGTCGGCAAGCTAAAAAAATGTTGTTATTTTTCGATATTAGTTGCCACCAAGCACTTAGTGCTGTCCCATAAACTTTTCCTCCTTAAAATTATTCAAAATTATTTTATCTGATTGTGAAAATTAGGATAGGTTGGCATGTAATGAGTACGGTGGACTCACTTGTTTTAAAATTTTTTTAATTTTTATTTTAATTATATTATTATTTAGATAAAATTAGATACCAAGAACTTTAAATATATAACTTAAAAGTAGAAAAATAAAAATAAATTGTTAATATTTTTAACTTGTGTTTTATTCTTGATTAAATGATATATTTTCTTATATACTCATTCAAATATTTTCTATTTTTTATTTCTTTAAATTCAAAGATAAGTTTTGAAAAAAAATAATTATTAAAAATAAAAATATATCAAAACATATATTTCCCCTCCCTTCTAAACCAATCAAAATTGGTTAACTTAATTTTATTAGACTAACTTAATGGAAAAAAACTGTAATATTAGGCCGGGCTATATTTTTACTAAGTCAGGTCTAAATCGGATTGTTACAATCTTATATTGACATTTACTAGAAAGGTTTAAGTAGGTTTTAATAACTCATTACATTTTATTATTATTATTATATTAATTAATTATTTATTATTAATTTTATATCATTAATTAATTAAAATATATTATTATTAGTAAATATAATTATATATTATTATCACTTAAAATTTTATTAAAACAATGAAATTAAAATAAATTTATTGAAACAATTGAAATAAAAATTATATCTTTTTTAAATTTTAAAGAGATTAAATATAAATTATTTTAAAAAAGAATGTAAGAAAATTTTGAAATATTGATATAATTTTGTTCCTAATTTCTTAAGATATATTGGTAAATTTTTAATATATTAAAAAATTAAATTAAAATTTTGTCACCTTTAATACGTAAAAGAAAATATTGACTAAAAATAATTTGACCATTTGTAAAAAATTAATTATAAAAATGCATTTAATTTAAATAAGTTAAGTTTAAATTTGAGATATAATAATTAATAAACCTTGTAACTAAAATCACATATTAAAAATTTTAAGTGATTAATTAGTAGTGAGAAACTTTAAATTTTAGATTAGAATTAATTCTTATAATTATTGTTATTATTATAATTACTCTTATTATCATAAAATGTAATTGCATTTTATTATTATCATTAAAAAATTATTATTATTATTTTTGTTGTTATTATTATTGTTGTTGTTGTTTAATAGAACTAAAAATAATAAAAAAATAAATTAAGGCATAATAAATTTTGACATGAAAAACTCCTATTAAAAAAAGGTAAAAATTATGGGACTTAGTAAAAAAAATTCATTTTTAAATAAAATGAGTACAAATATTTTGCTAACTAAATTTACAACATATGAATATATCACTATTTTTAATTATCTCCTTCACTGGATAATGATCCATTTTCTTACAAATTATTTTGTTATTTATCTTCTACATCAAACCAATCCTTTAAATAAATAACCATATCTAAATTCTGATCATTCATAGATAAACACTTGTTATCCAAAATTTACTTACCAAAAGATAATACACTTTCTGATGCTATTGAAGATATTGAAGGGATTAGTATATCACATGTCATAAGCAAAAGTATAGCATATTGTATTATTTATATTTTTCACCACTCTAAAATGGTAAAATTTGATTAAGGGAGTGTTATTAGGTGTAAATAATAACAAAGTATAGCTATATTAGGTATAAATAAGTAAGAATTTAACTCATTATTAATTAAGGGAGTATTATTATTTAAATTTAAGAAGTCATCATATTCTTTACGAAATAGGATACTCATTTTGGAAGAAGATGAAGAACTCATGTATGAATGTGAAAAATTAAATTTACTACTATATACTTGAAACATTTCAAACAATAAATTATTTATATCATTTATGTAAAAATCTAAATCAAATTCATATTGCATATTTTCATGGTGCTTTTATAGTAATTTTTTTACTCTTTTTTGTTTAACTTTAGGATCCATAATTGCACTTATAACATATAAATAGGGGAATATTTTTAAAGTATTTATTCTATTTTGGTAAATATTCATTAATAATAATTTTAAACCCATTAATACTTTCAAATTTTAAAATTACACAATACAGTTAAATAAAATATCAAGTATTAAGTGAGATGTTAGATAATAAAAACAAATAAATAATTAGTTGCTATATAAATTGTTTGTAAAAATTATAAGTAAATTTGTGCCCTTTCCCATTTGACATTTTCAAGGTGATAATTAACTTAAAATTTTGTTGAATAAAAAGTATCATAACATCTTTATACTCTAAATAAAATTCTAACATTTTAAAAGTAGAATTCTATTGTGTACAAATATCTTGTAGAGACGTATTAAATTTGTTAAACATTTAAATACATAATTATTTTCAATCATGCTTTCTAATTAGTGATGATTTAATATATAAAACTATATTTCTAAAATTTTGTATAAGTATAGAAATAACTTTTAATGCATTGTCACAACCCATTTCTGATTGTGAATGGCATGAATCCCATTATTAGTTTCCATAAGCCTTAACAAATTTTCACTCTTTCTATCTAATGGAAGTTTCCAAATTTCAGGGGGACTTAAAATTTCTTAATAAATTTTTATAGAAAAATGGATAGTGTCTCCTTTCTTTTTGGACACTTCCCTAAGGCCACACGCCCTATAATTTAGAACCTATTTTAATTCAGATATGATAAATTCATAAAAATACATCATACTACACCATTACAACACATATATATAGAGAGAGATAAATGCCTTAATGCATCATAGGTGGAATCACCATCACAATCATCAATTCATTTTTAAACATAATTCAAAACAACTCCCAACTGTTATATCTTCTAGGCAATCTTTAATTCTTCATAGATGCATCAAGTTCAAATATGCTCACTATGACCTGAAAACATTGAACATACAATGGAGTCAGTTATGTGAATCCAATGAGTATATATCTATCTCTATTTTGCAGGAGATCAGTATTATATATAATATTATAGATTAATCATATACTAACAAACCCAGTTCCTAAATCTATGAGATATGTGAAACCATGATCTAGAATGGGAATCCACTTGCACATGATTCAAACTCTATTTCTCACATCACAAATATGAAAGTCTTAACTATTTGTTGGAACTCAATATTATATACTACACATTTAGGATAAACACCACATTCACAAACGGCCATTAAGGCTCAAATATAAACAAATTGTCACAATCACATCAAGATTATGCAATCATGTCAAATAGTGATATCATTTCACAAATAATTTCAATATCACAATTGATTTCTAGATCAATACTATATTTTTCTCAATTATTTGTTAGGAATTTTTCATTTGACTTTTAGATTAATCTTATCCACTCCATTTTTATTTGCCAGGAATTTCTCATCTAACTTTCATATGATCCCCTTATCATAGATCATGATATCTGATGTCATCACTTTAGCATAATTCACAATTTTTCAATGCCTCATAAGACTTAATTCACAATATAGTTAATTCACTAAAGTCTCACTCTATTCATATCACCAAATCCAATACGAGCCCACATAGATAACTATTCAACAATATAGGCAATCAAAATATATAACACAATCATAACATGATCTATTGCAACCTTATCATAATTAATCAATTAGTACCTATTGACAACATTATGCTTTCACTACACATTCTAAATAATTAATATTCACTTAAATAACTATCTATTTTTATTCTATGTAGTGAACTTATATATGAATTTATATGCATGAACAGGAAATTTGTACTATCAAGTAAAACAAGATACAATACATAACATTTAAATTATCTTTTATTAAGATATTAAGATATGGTGAGATATACTCACCTGAAATATTTCATAGTGAACAGGAAATTTGTACTATCAAGTAAAACAAGATACAATACATAACATTTAAATTATCTTTTATTAAGATATTAAGATATGGTGAGATATACTCACCTGAAATATTTCATAGAATCAAAGATCTTCAACTCTCTCACTCTCACCTTTGGTTCTTTCCTTTCATCAATTTAATAATAAATTATAATTATGTACACATTACTTATTTTTTTTCTTATATTACAAATTTATATTTCGATTATAGTATAATAGCATCCCATATAATGTATTTCTTGTATTTTCCAATATTATTTGATAATCAACATGTGCCTTATAAGTTTCTTAGATTTTTAACTTTCTTCCGATACTTTAATGTGTAGCCATTATTAGTTCACAACCATGAGCTCTATTGAGCACTCATAAATATCTAAAGCATTTCACAAATCATTAATCAAGTAGTTTCACTACACTTTCACTATCATTTTAGATAATTACGGATTACAAAATAATACACATTTATTATTTATCCATCATAAGTATGAACTTTAAACCAATATATATATATACACACACCAAATATAGGAAACCCTCCCGAGCAACTCAATAAATAGCAGTATACCAACTCTAAAAATTTAAGGATTTCCAATGTCAAATTTAAATCATCAAACTTTTAAATCCTTACTATGAAAAGTCTTGAATCAATTCCCTTAAGCTAGCTCTACAATTATTCCTTTTTTATATAAAGTTATCGTCAAGTATTTATATAAATATAAAATGGATTTCTTTGGATTAATGATCAAACTATGAGTAATGTTGAGGTCAAAGGGCGTGAATATGCTCACCATCCCGTACGGTGCTTGATGGGAGCTCACTGGCAGTGAACATGAATCAAACACCCTTGGATTTGAAGGAAAAAAAAATGTAGCTCCCTGCTGCTGTGTTGATACCACATCACGTAGCTTCCCTATGCCACCAATGGCAGTGGCTGGCCGAGACAAGAAGAACAGCACACAGAGGAGCAGGCAGAGCTTGTGGTTGCTAGAGATGGTAGATATCACAGCTAATGGGTTCGAGAAGAGCAGCGCCTTTGCTGCTGTCCTTGTTGCAAGTCATAACGTTGCTGCGTCTACAAACAGCAATTGAGTAGTAACAGTGAACAAGGGAGAAACGCGAGGAGATCAGCAAGATAGCGACGCGCGAAAACACCAGCCTTACCGGCGGAAAGTGACCGGAAAAGAGAAAGAAGAAGGAGAGATGGGCATTCTGGGCTTCGGGTTCTCCACGACCAAGAGCTCCCCAAGGACGTGTTCGTCAGCATCCACATGCGACAAAATAAGGAGGTCAGCTCCCATGCTGGCATGTGCTGCAACGCCAGCAAAAGGCAGCTTTTGGTGGGAATTGGGCAGTCTTCTAGAGGTAGCCGAGAGAGATGCAGAAAAGGAGAGCAGAAAGAGAAATCGAAAATGAATAAAAAAAAATGAGAGGGAAGGCAGTCCATGAAAACAAAAAAAATCTGAAAAGAAAGAGAGGAAAAGCTGGAAAACGTGTGTGTGAGAGAGAGTGTGTGTGTACGGCAGTGGAGTGAGGAGAGAGACTAAAAAAGCATACATGAAATTTCTGGAGCTGAAAGCTGTTTTGTTCAAGAAGATAAAGTCGGTTAAAATAAAATAAAAAGGGGAAATTTTCGGGAAAAAAATAAAATAGACGACGAAGGGTGTTGATACAATGTTTCCACCTTACAATCTTGCAAGATCCCAGCCACCTATTAATTTACTAAAACTCATTTTGTAAAAAGACTGATTTTATTGGAAAAGCTCAACTTAATTCTTTTCTTTCTCTCACACAAACATAAATATATATTTGTAATATTTTAATAAATTTGGGAATTTTAAAATAAAATAAATATTTTAATATTTATCAATTTTCAAAAATAACTTATAAAATACAAGTAAATGATTTCATAAATACTTGGCCACATAATCACAAAAATTTATTTCTTAACTCATGAGAAATTTTTTGTAAAAATATTTTTAATCTAATTTCACCTCAATGATAACCATATATAAATAATCCCTTTAAACACCATTTTTCAAATTTTCAAACCCTTTAATTTAGAAAATAAATTCAAAATCTAAATATTAACCAAATAATAAATAATTACTCACAAGTTTCAAAATTTATATAACTTTAAGTTTAAATATGGGATATTACATGCATCTTAAATAATTAAATTTAAAATATGACATGCATATCTAAGATGAAAAAAAAATTAAGTATTAAGAATAGAATTTAAAGCTGGAATTAAAATTTTAATAGTACTAGTGTTAGTAGATGCATTATTAAAGGTAATTAAAAATATTTTATATGATATCAAGTAATTACTACAAGTATTTTTTTATATAAAAAGCAATAATAAATGCATCATGTGGTGCTGGAATTGGTTTAAAATAAATAACTCTTTTATGTAAAATAAAATTATCATCAATATAATAGATAGTTACACAAACATAACTCATTTGAGATTGTGATATTTAAATATCGAATGTAAGTTTAACTTTATCTTTGAATTTTGAAAAAAGGTTAGCAAAGCCCATTTTCTAATTTTTAAAAATTTTATTTAATTTATTTATATTAGTATTCCTACTCATACCACGCCATTGAGAATTAAAGTATTAAAGAAGGATATTTAATTTTGGAGAACTAGTTACACTAAAAGGCATTTTAACATGATAAATTCATTTACATAATTCATACTCACAATTATTTTGATTAGACATGTTAGATTTTCATTTGAAATATTTACAATATCCATATGCTTAAAAGAACAATGGCATCTCATTGTACTAGTACCACTATAACTATTATAATTATAATTTTTTGGATAATATTTACAAAATGCTTTAACTACACAATTTATATTTTTTAGATCAAAATGATTTTATATTTCAAATATTTTTTATCTTTTTGTTAAATTAGATAAGGGTGTAGGAGTATTTACATTTTACGACTACGAACACATTTGAATATGAATGTTGAGAAGGAAGAGGAGATGATGTAAATTTAGGTGTACTTGAAGAAATATTTATAAAATTATTATTTGAAAAATTAATAACTACATTTTCTAAAAAATTTTGATCATCAAAATAATTTTATATATTATTAGGATCATTCAAATTCATAACTAATATAAAAATGAAATTACTAATATTAAATTTAACAAGAATAATAATTAACTAAAATATTATAAAAATTAAAATATATAAAACTTAATAAAAAATATAAAAATATAAGTAAAGATAATAAAGAATTAAAGAGTGTCATCAATATTTTTATTTGAAGTAAAAATTTCAATGATTTACAACTTTATGTTCCACCTTCACCTTTAATATTCAATATTTGTAAAGAAATAAAAATTATAAGAATGATATTGAAGAGAATGAGATTGAACAGAGAATGAACAAATATTTATTGCAAGAATTGAGTTTGATTAAAAATAAAAATTTGATAAGAATATTTATAATGATGTAAAACATATAAAATATTAATAAAAAATTTATTTATTTATAGAGAGTCGTTGCACAACGACAAATAGAAATAGTGTCAAATAGAAAATTAGGAAATGAGAGGCTTTGAGGATGCATCTAGTTAGAAGAGCAAAACAATGTTAATTTGTTGCTTGTCTTTTTTTGGGCTGTGCTTTCACTTGTGTAATTGTGTCCACTACCCAGAGTTAGAGAGCCCCCGATGGCATCTCAGTGTTTGAATGTGATCGAAAGAGTGATGTCATATATTATATTTTACTCCTAAACCCTAAATATATATGTGTATATAATTATTTAATTTTTAAATAATTGAAAAAAGAAATAAAAATGAATTCTAAATAAATTTGTGTTAGTGATTAATTAATTTTTAAAATAAATTTTAAAAAATTATTAAATGAAGAAATTTGAATTATCTTTCAATTTATTAATTTTTTTAAAAGGCAAAATGTATAAAAAATAATGTGGGACCAATAGTCAACAGAGAAAATATCAACTTTTTATTTTATTTTCATCACGTTTATGCTATCAAAAACGGCAAGATTACCAACGGACTGCAACGGGAAAAAGAAATTCTCGCTTCCCCGCGCCGACAAAACATATGACCAGAAGCCTTATTTTTTTGAATCACGGACCGAAGGAGAACGTGATCAGACGGCTTTAGACGACACCAAGCTTGACGCGACGGTTGCAGGAGACGCCAGGCTTGACGCGACGGTCACGTCCTGCAACAGGACGTGATCAGATTGATCACGTCCTCATGTAGGCCGTGATCAGTGCCTACTGTTCCTCCATGAGTGTCGGCCACTGTTCGTCCGTGAGCGCGCCTGAAGCCTATATATCTCGCCTTGCTGAAGCATATCTCCCACTGAAGTTGCGAAAGTTGCTGAGTGTTAAGAAGGAAGGAGTGCTGCGCGGATTGAAGTAGAGAGAGAAGGAAGACTGCAAGGTAAAATTTTAATTTAATACATTATTTTAATTTTGTTTAATTAAATTAAATTTATTTATTTATTTAATTTTATAATTTTAATTAATTTATTTAATTAAATATATGTATTTATGAATTTATTTAATTTAATATATTTAATTTATTTACTTGATTTAAATTAATTAATTAAATTATTTGATTTAATTTAGTTAGTTTTATTCATTTGATTTAATTTAATTAGTTTATTTATTTGATTTATTTATTTAGTTTATTTGTTTAATTAATATATTTGAGTTAATTTTCTTAATTTACTTATTTGTTTTAATTTAGTTAATTAATTAATTTGATTTAAATTAGTTGATTCATTTATTTGATTTAATTTAGTTAATTTAATTTAATTGATTTGATTTAGTTAGTTAATTTACTTGATTTAATTTAGTTAATTTATTTATTTGATTTAATGTATTTAATTTATTTATTTAATTTAATTTAGTTATTTGATTTAATATTTTTGATTTACTTGTTTAATTTAATCTAATTAATTAATTTATCTGATTTAATCTAGTTGATTAATTTATCTGATTTAATTTAATTAATTAATTTATTTGATTTAATCTAATTAATTAATTTATGTGATTTAATGTAGTTAATTTATTTATTTGATTTAATTTAATTAATTAATTTATTTTATTTAGTTAATTTATTTATTTAATTTAATTTAGTTAATTTATTTATTTGATTTAATATATTTAATTTATTTATTTGATTTAATTTAGTTAGTTTTATTTAATTGGTTTGATTTTGTTAGTTAATTTACCTAATTTAATTTAGTTAATTTATTTATTTAATTTAATGTACTTAGTTTATTTATTTGATTTAAAATTTTTGATTTACTTGTTTGATTTAATTTAGTTAATTAATTTATTTAATTTAATCTAGTTGATTAATTTATCTTATTTAATTTAATTAATTAATTAATTTAATTTAATCTGGTTGATTAATTTATCTAATTTAATGTAGTTAATTTATTTATTTGATTTAATTTAGTTAATTTATTCATTTAATTTATTTAATTTATTTATTTAATTTAATTTAGTTAATTTATTTATTTGATTTAATATATTTAATTTATTTATTTGATTTGATTTAGTTAGTTTTATTTAATTGATTTGATTTAGTCATTTAATTTACTTAATTTAATTTAGTTAATTTATTTATTTAATTTAATGTATTTAATTTATTTATTTGATTTAATTTATTTAATTTATTTATTTAATTTAATATTTTTGATTTACTTGTTTGATTTAATTAAGTTAATTAATTTATTTGATTTAATCTAGTTAATTAATTTATCTAATTTAATTTAGTTAATTAATTTATTTGATTTAATTTAGTTGATTAATTTATCTGATTTAATGTAGTTAATTTATTTATTTAATTTAATTTAGTTAATTTATTCATTTGATTTAATGTATTTAATTTAATTTATTTAATTTATTTATTTAAGTTAATATTTTTAATTTACTTATTTGATTTAATTTAGTTAATTAATTTATTTGATTTAAGCTTGTTGATTGATTTATCTGATTTAATGTAGTTAATTTATTTATTTGATTTAATTTAGTTAAATATTTTATTTGATTTAGTTGATTTATTTATTGGATTTAATTTTTTTAATTTATTTATTTGATTTAATTTATTCAATTTATTTATTTGCGTTAATATTTTTATTTACTTGTTTGATTTAATTTAGTTGATTTATTTAATTTTTTTAATTTAGTTAATTTATTTGTTTGATTTAATTTAGTTGATTTATTTGTTTGATTTAATTTAATTGATTTATTCAGTTAATTTAATTTGGTTAATTAATTTGTTTGCATTAATATTTTGATGTACTTGTTTGATTTAATTTAGTTAATTAATTTATTTATCTTAATTTAGTTAATTTATTTATTTGATTTAATTTAGTTAATTTGTTTGTTTGAAGTCAATTTATTTAATTTATTTATTTGATTTAATTTAGTTAATTTATTTGTTGGAGTTAATTTATTTAATACCTTTAATTTATTGAGATAATGATATTTAATATGTGTAAGAAGTTGTTATTGAAAATAATAATATTATTGTTATTCTTTTAAATTTATTTAATTTACTTTAATTAAAATACTATTGAATTTTTTCTTTAATCTATTTATCCATAGACTATAAGTTTTTATTGTATTTTAGTTGGAAGAAACTTAATTTTGAGCTGTATTTGTTTTTAATTAGAATTCTGTATTATTCTACTTGATTAGATATTATTCTTTGTATTATTGTAATAATTGAGTATATGTTTTATTTATGAAGTTTATGCAGTCTAACTTTCTAATGCAGATAAAATCTGTCCCTCCAGGTAAGACTTTTAATTATAATATTAGATGACATGAAAATAAATCTGAGTATTATTTATTTTTTATAAGTATGTTTTAATCTCTGAAGTCACTTTAACACCCCGGATATGGTAGGAATCACCATGAGTACCAGGGAAGAAAATGTATGTATCTATGCGAACGGAGAAATTTATGAAACGGATGAGGGTGATACATTTAAGTGTCGAAGAGTCAAAGTTATGAGAATTAAATTGGATATCACCTTAGATGCATTGAAAATTGCAATTGGCTGAAAGTTAAGACTTGTAGAGAATCAAGCTGTGACTGAGTTGGAGTATAGGCATCCACTTTCACTGAACCCGACGCGATACAAAGCTTGTTTATTAGAGGATAATGATGACGAATGCCAGATTCCCCACTCAATTGTCTTACCCAGAATTGTATGCACACATCGCAAGCAAGGGATTTGATCTGAACGTTGGTAATCAACCAGTTGACGAGAGTGGGCCATGCACACAACCGTCCACCAACCTATTTCCTAACCTTGGTGAAGGGCCATCAAATTATAACCCGTACCATGGTAGTCTGGAACCAGTGGGTGGACATGTGGCTCTTGGACAACAGTTTCATACTCCCGTTGTTGATTACACTGCAGAGCCATGTTCTTCCCAGCCCGGCTATGATCTCCTTCCATCCCCCTCTATCCTGGAGGAATCAGACGACATAATGGATGATTTTGAAGAGAATGATGCACATGACGACATTCTCGAAAGATTTAATTAGGATAATGACAGTTGTGATGATGATGAAGCTGATGGTGGTGAAGATGTGACCTCAGCGATCCCTGCAACACCCGTGAACCAATATGTGGAATCGGTAGCTGCCTTTTTTGAAAGAATAAATATAGATGCGGCCGACAGTAATGACTTTTTCGATATGAGAGGTGCCATGAATGTGCTCAATGACCAAGAGCCAGATGTGGGTTGGCTGTATATGGATCAAAAATCGTTCCGTCGCGCGATAAAAATATATTCAATTTGAACCCACCACACATTTTACTCACATTACTCTTCTGCCAAGTATGAAGAGTATCGATGCCCTCACTACGGTGGACAATGCAATTGGAGGGTTAGAGCCTGCTATAAGCCGAGAGTGAACCACTAGCAAATAACTAGATACAATGGACCTCATTTATGTGTGTCTGCTTCTCTTTCAAGTGATCATCCGAAATTGGACACAGATGTCATTTCATCTTACATTGTGGGGTTGGTGACTGAGAACCCCATCATCTCCATTCGAGGGGTTATTGAGCGTATCCACGGTATATTTGGGTATTCAATTTCGTATAAGAAGGAGTGGAAGGGTAAACACCGAGTTCTTGCACTCGCTTTTAGGAATTGAAAAAAATCATATGCTTTACTACCGAGGTGGTTGGTAGCTGTACGACATTATAATCCTGGGTCGTACTTCGAGATTGTCAGCAGGGAATATCCGTCAAATAGCGGTGAGAGTGCGCCAGTAGCACTGTTCCATCGGGTGTTTTGGACATTCAAGCCATGCATTGATGCGTTCGATCACTTAAAACCTATGGTCCAAGTTGATGGCACATTTTTATATGAAAAGTATAAGGGGGTGTTACTGATCGCAACTTCACAAGATGGGGATAGAAAAATTATTCCCCTTGCATTTGCTGTAGTAGAAAGCGAAACATACGAGACATGGGCTTGGTTCCTATCAAACATCCGACGGCATATTGTCAAGGATAAGCAGGGTGTTTGCTTGATATTAGATAGACATCCTGCGATAGTTGCTGCTGTTGCAAACTCACGCGTAGGGTGGCAACCACCCCGTGGTTATCATGTGTTTTGCCTACGACACATCGTCAGTAATATGAACTCAACCTTCAAGACCGAATGGCTAAAAAAGTTATTCATTAGTATTGGTATGTAATACTCCTAGAAAACTTCTCTAATTATCATAACACATTGTTATCTTTGTTAATTATGTCACAATGTCGGGTTGTACAGGTTACCAATATGAGCGACATGTAGTGGATTTAAAGTTAGCGGAACTACAATCGTTGCACCCAAAAGTTGCTGATTGGATTGCGAATATCCTAAAATATCAGTGGAGCCGTGCATATGACGAAGGAGGCAGACGATGAGGCCATATGACAACTAACTTGGTGGAGTGTATCAACAACGTCCTCAAGGGGGTTAGATTTTTGCCTATCATGGGGTTAGTCAATGCAACAATGTATCGATTAAATGCATATTTTGTTGATAGATCAGAGACAATTGCAGCATAGTTACAAGTAGGAGAGGTATTTTTCAAGGACGTCTGAAAAAAGATTCAAGATTGCATTCGGAAAGCCTCAACCTGCCATGTGCGCCATTTCGACCGTTAGGGGTTCTTATTTGAGGTTGAGGAGCCATATGACTTGACGTGGAAGCAGTTCGGTCGGTCCTTGCAAGGTTAGCCTTCGCGATCGTACATGTGATTGTGGCGAGTTTCAAGTTAAGCACTGGCCTTGCCAACATGTATTTGCTGCATGTTCGAAAGTTTTATTGGATCCCTTGCAGTTTGTCGATCGTGTTTTCCGATTGGAGACAATGCTCAGTGCATATAGCAGTGAGTTCCGACCAATAGGCGGTGTGGAGCATTAGCCAGAGGTCGATGGACCAGAACTCATTCCAGATCCCTCGGTGATACGTGCTAACGGTCGACCACGATCTAGGCGTATAAGGAACGAAATGGACTGGCAGGAGGGTCCATCCGATCCTTAGAGGTGTGGGCTATGCAGGCAGATAGGGCACAACCGCGCAACCTGTCTAGCCCATCAAAGGAACTTTTGAATGCACACCCCATTGGTTGTTGGTATTGAGGTCATAAATAGCAATAAATTAATTAACACACTGGCAAGTATAATACGTCAGCATTAGTATCCCCTGATGCCTTATTAAGTCACTTACTTTAGATAATAGCTGTGTTTAAATGCATACTTTTGTGCAATTAATTGAATTATTCCAATGTGACAGATATCATACCCCTCGACTAAAATGGCCGGTCAGCGCTGTGTTGTCACAGTTGTTCCCGATGACGAGTCCCTTTTATACTTACAGTCTAGACATATCTCACAGGCCATTTGGCTAGGCCATGTAAGTTTAGTAATGTATGGTTATGCATTTTGTGATTTTTAAACTCTTACCACATTATGATTTAGTATTTTTGTTTTCAGGCGGATCGACTCCTCAGGTTACGATGTTTCGCACATGTGGGTCGTCTCTTTGATCCACTAGTTGTCATTGTTCCATATCTTCAGCAGGCTGGTTTCTACGGTGTCAGTCGTCTTGGCCATGTTGAGTTGAATGTAGTGCTCGTTTCTACACTGGTGGAGCGATGGCGACCAGAGACACACACTTTCCACACCACCTGCGGGGAGTGCACAATTACATTACAAGATGTCGCCATCTAGCTGGGTTTACCGTGCGAGGGTGTTCCTGTCTCCAGATACACTAGATATGACTGGCGGGTGATGTGCGAGGATCTTTTTAGGGTTATACCACCTGATGAGTGTTTACAAGGGTAGCGCCTGAGCATCCCTTGGCTAGCAGTGAATTTTGGACACTTGGCAATAGATGCAGATGACGAAAAAATACAACGCTTCACGCGTGCCTACATTTTGAGACTCATTGGCGGATATCTCATGCCTAACACTTCAGGCCATAGAGTGTTGTTGATGTATCTACCCCTACTAGCAAACTTCGCTGACACTGGACGCTTCAGTTGGGGATCGGCAGTTCTTGCATGCTTGTATAGAGAATTGTGCACAGCCACCAACCTTGACGAGGTAAACATCGGTGGATGTTTGCATCTTCTACATCTATGGGCGTGGGATCGATTTCCCACTCTAGCATCGATGGCACCTCCGTATCCAGATCCCCGTCTAGACATTTACCCTGTGCTACCACCATTGGACTTCAGGTGTGAGCCATTTTTGATATTTTCATTTAATATATTTCCCCTATTAGTATTAAATTACGCATAGAAAATAATATACATTTTGCAACTCTCGCAGGTGGAAGAATACCGGATTGCCTCAGCGGCCTCCAACAAATGCCTTACGACAATTCAGAATATTGCTTGATCAGATGAAGGTTGAAGAGGTTAATTATGGCTTGCTTTGTTGTATCTAAATTGACTGTCTCATATGTAGTTACATGCTTATTTATCTTTCATTTACTTAGTGCAGATTATTTGGCGGCCTTATGATATGGATAGTGTCCAGCAGCTTGTGCCTGAGTATTGCCTCATCTCACCTGATATATAGGTTGGCTTCAGTCCCGATCATATGCTTCCACATCGTGGAATGGCACCATGCAGATCGTGTTCTTCGCCAGTTCGATAGGCGGCAACCAATCCCACATGAGTCATTCAATCTTGGTTCTTGTCATACCTTACAGCTTCGAGGAAAAACATCGAAGGATTGGCGGCAAGAACACATGATCTACATTAGTGCTTGGGATGCATGGCGAGCCACGCTTTCACTGACTGAGATGGAGACTGATGCTCTTCATCGTGGCTCGGGCTACATGTCATGGTATTGGACACACACGAGATGATGGATTCATCCAGTTAACGGTAGTCCAGGATTTGTGATAATCATTCGTCCTTCATAATATGATTTATAATTTCTTCAAAATATTATAATATAAATTGACACACTGTAATTATTTTTACTTATCATGTAAGCCGATGTTGTTGAGAGATTATGCACGCTGAGCGTCGAGGATCCTCCAACTCTCGGGTACAACCAATTCAGAGAGACAGTGGACCGAGATTGTGATTGCATCCTGCGTGCATTGGGTGAGCATCGAGACATGACAGCTTCTCAGCCAACTCTTCCTACAGACGAATTATCGAGACCACCCATCCTTGAGCCTAAGCAGTGGTAGGAGGGCCCATGGCTTTATGTCTTTTAGGGATCCCATTTTGCCTGGACCTAATGATGATGATGATAGAGCACATTATGGTCATCGATCGATGCCATCGGCGGATGTTCCCTCCGGCTACGCCCCCGCTGGATGCAGGAGGTCCAGGTCCATCTACATACATGCCCTCGTCACATTTCATACCAGGTGAAGATGCTGGACCATCATCGTTCTTCATGCCATCGCCATCACCCCCACACTAGCGAGTCCCGAGTTCTCTGATGGCATTTTTATCTGAGCCGCTTGCATTTACATCTGAGTACGCCAGTGGATCCACATCGCATCAGCAATAAGGGTTTTTTACCCTACAAAATCCTATTCCACTTACCTCGGGTCATGCTAACCCTACTCAAACATACTCCGATGAGGGTGACGATGGAGATGAACAGCAGCAATCCCTTGTTCAGCGACTGCGACGAGCGAGGCGACACCCTCGATGTGGGATTGGGAGTCATTATTTTGATAGCTGATTATTTTATTAATGTACAAAATTTTTGTAGCTAATTTAATAATTTAATTCATTCATTCATTCTTCTATTTAGAATTAATTCTCTCTTATTTTTCATTTATCATAATGTTCAAATTTGTAAATAAACTACACAAACCAAATATTGTCTCCACACTTATCCATTAACTCAAACCAATATAATAATTATTATTACATATCAATAGTAATACTTATATTTATTTAATAAATAAATAATGTTCTTATATATTAAATAAATAATAAATATTATAATATATTAACTTATATTGATAATGTTGGAATATTTTTAATAGCTACCATTTTTAATATTAAAATTTTTCCAAGTTACTAATAATTAATAATATTAGTTCAATATTACTAAACAATAAATAACTGCCATTTTAATAGTAACTATAATGCCGTTAAAAACTTGTTAACATAATAAAAAATTAATATTATTCTGCTACTAAATTATATTAATAACATGACAATATTTTACTCGATTATTCTTTTGATCTGATTCTACAAATAAACTTTTAAAACAGATTAACATTCATAGAGTAATGATAAATACTTCGACTAGAAAATTGTTAATTTTTAATTATTAAAGAAGTAATAACCTTATTTTTTTAAAATATTTATTATGTAATTAATTAGTATTTAAATAATAATAGTATTATTAGATATTAAATAAATAATAACTATTATACTATTTTTATTTTTATTAACGATATCATAATATTATTATTAAATATTGATTACATTATTTCAGTATTTTGAAGTTAATAAAAATTATTTATATGTTAAAAAAAATATTACAACATAACCACGAAAAAATTAAAAAAGGAAAAAAAGTCACGGGGTAAAAAATTAAAAAGAAAATAAAAAAGGATCACAGACCACTTTAGTCTTGGAACCCCCTTTCCACAACTAACAAAAATATTTTAATAAAAAAATTATTAAGCTTTTGCGGAATATGTTTTAGCGGCGCAATGTGTGGGGAAAATGATTTTCTGCGTTATGTATATTGGTCAAAATTTGTTAATGAATATATACATCACCCATTGATAAAGTATTTTTCAAGGATTTAATTTTACAATTTAAATCTTCCCCAGAATAAAACTATGAAAGAATCAGCTAAAATTTATATTTGTTGAGATTTTAATTGTTCCATTAATTTTTTGGTAGTTATCAATTTTATTATGTTATATATATTATACAATATTTAGATAGTAAATTAAATTATTAATTAAAATCTTCAATAGAAACTATCACACTAAAATTCAAAATGTCAATAATTAGATCTTTATTATATTATCACACCTGCGGGGAATACTTAAATATTTTATATAAGTATTCTAAGAGAATTAAAATTTTAATATTAAAATTATTAATAAAATTAATTAATTATGTATTTTATTCTTAAGACTAACAAGTAACATTAAATTAAATTTTATTTATTCAAATTTTATTTCTTTTTATTGTTAATATTTTTTAAATATTATTTTAAAATAAAAATATCTCAATTAGGATTTTTTCAAGAATTTTCAATCCACATATTATTTTTTCTCATTTCATCTAATCTATTATATATATATATATATATATATATATATATATATATATATATATATATATATATATATATATATTATTCATTCCTATTTTTTGAAGTTCAAAGTCACAATATATTAAATAATATAATTTTAATACAATTTATTTTTTCGTTATTATACAATTGAATTAATTTATCATATATTTCATAATTAAATATTTTATCTAATGATGTGATTTTTTATCTAAATTTAACATGCATTAATTTTCATTATTAATTAAATATTTTATTTAATGATGCAATTCTTTTTATCACTTTAACATACATTAATTTTCATAATTAATTAAATATTTTATCTAATAATGTAATTTTTTTATTTTTAAACAAGAATTAAAATATTGTAAAATATAATTTTTTAATAATTTTTTATTATAGTTTAGAGCATTAGTTAATTAGTATAAAAAATCTAAAACATAAAAATTAAATCAAGTACAAATTATCAAAATTAAAGGTCATAAAATATAAATAATTAAAAAATATAAAGTAATTCCAAATTAAAAAAATTAAATTTAAATTAGATAACAAATTAAAAAAAACTGAAAAAAAAATAATCACGGCTGCCCATGCCGTGATTCGAAAAAAAATAAAAAAAAATCAACCTGAATTACGACATTTGGCAGGCCGTGATTCAAAAAGTATTTAAAAAAAAATTAAGTGTTTCGATAATTAGTTTTTACGGTGCAGCAATTGGAGGAATACTTTTCGTACGTCAAGGGTTTCGATTAAATCGCCATCAAAAGCACTATCTTAGAATTACAAGACTTGAAACATATGTATTATTTGTTGGGATAGAATTTTAGATGTTTCTTTGAGTATACAACATGACATGTTTATATCTTTTAATACCTATGTAAGTAATTGATAAATTAATTCAATATTTTAAGTATATTAAATAAATTAGTTGTTAAATTATTTAAAATATAAAAAATATAATAATGCAAATAATTATATAAAATAAATTAATTTATATTTATTTTAAAATATATTAATGTAATCAAAATTTTAAAATAAGAATATTATTACCATAAAATTTAATTAATTATATTTTATGGTATCAAATATTTATTTATTTAATTATTTTAATTTATTTATATTAAATTAATAAATATAAAATAAATATTTATTTAAATAATTAAAAATTATCCATAAATTAATTAAAAAATAGATATAAAATTTAATAAAAAACTAATAAGTTATAAATTATAAATTATGTAATTTATATGAAACTTATTAAATAGAAGTTTTTAACAAAAATTATTTTTTAGTTTATTAATTAGGTGAATTTATAAGTTTTAAAGTAACTCATTTATTTGGCTGAAATGTATTTTAAAATTATTTATAATTTAATTATTAATTATTTTTTAAATAATATTTTTAAAATTCTAATATTAAAGTATAATTTTAATATTCTAAAACTATTATTTTAATATATATAAAAATTAAAAATTAAATATATAATAAATTTATTATTTATTATTTATTACTATTACTAGATTAACAGGTTAATCCAATAATCAACAGGTTAATATTTATCAATCTCAATTCTTTATCAAGTTGGGTTAATTAGTCTCAGTCCCAATCTCTTATTAGATTAAATTATTATTATTATTTTTCGTATTAGTCCCAATCACTAGTTAGACAAAATTATATTAATTTCAAGCAATTTGTTAAACCCGTCATTCCCGTCATTTCCTTTTCTTTTTTTTTTCAACTTTTTTTTTTTTTGGCAAGTACAAGCCATATTACAAAACTACACGTGATCAAAATTTTTGAAAACGCAAGTGCTAGTGCAATGAAGGAGACATCTGTTTATTGAATGCCCTTTTCAGCACCGCGGAGGCAAAGCCCGCTATTTGTTCGACGTAATGTCCCTGCGAATAACCAGTGGAAATCGCAGATCGCAAATCCCACAATAAGGAGATTCAGATGCCATAAATATGTGGAGACGAGCTACTTCACTATCATCACAAATCTCTTCGTTGAGATCCTCATTTTTCATTCAGGTAATATAGGATTCTTCATTCAGTGGATACACAAGTTAGTTTATGATTCTGAATTTGCAGCTTTTAGTTTTTTTTTCCTTTCAGAAGCTAAGGAACATTCATCTCACTTTTCCCAACAAAGATTTATGCGAATCATCTGTATATGTATCAAATTCATATGTCTATTTCGAGTTTTTGAAGCATTTTGGTCAGTTTGGTCTCGTAATGATCCCAATTGTTTTTCAAAGCCTTACTGCGTCTGGCCATTTTGAAGTTGTCCAAGAATTCATGTATTGATTTAGTTTAATGGCTTCTTATTGATTTCTTGATAATGACATTGACCCATTTTGGATTTGTTGTATTGACTCCAGCAAGCTTCTAAACAGAAAATTTGGGAAAGTTTTACAACAGAAATACCCTTACAGGTATTATTGACTAACCACTTAAATTAGGGATGGAAACTTTTAATTTGGTATTGCTAATATGATAATGTTTCATCTAGTGCCAAATCAAATTTGTTAGATTGTACGCTGATACTCTGCTGGTAATTCTACACGAAGATTTTCTGGCTCATAGCCAAAGCCATTAACTAACACTGCTTTTAAAAACATATTTGCTGTGAAGTTTAAAATCTTTTATGGTTACCATTACGCTTATTCAAAGTAATTAATCTGTTGGATAGTTCAGGGTACTGTTGTCATGGATGAGCAGAGATGACCTAAATTGCTATTTTGTGAGACACTATCTATATTGTCCTTATTTGTGACCGCTACTGTTGAAATGAGTTATGTGCATGAATTCGCTTAGGTGCTTTTTATTGTTCTTTCATGATTAGTGAATCAATGTTAAGATAATAAATAATTTTTGAGTAATTGAATATATATTTTTTTTTTGTGTATGGCATGACGTTTACTCTAAAAAAATTTGAAATTGGTAATTGTTTGTTTGCAACAATCAAGTTAATTACTGTTAAATAATGGCCATGTATATGACAGTGTGTAGTCAGATTCTGTTAGTCATCTAGTCATATATCCTACCATAACAATCTCTTTGTTTCTTTGTTTCCTGTGATGCAGGGAAAAGATGGGATTTCCCCCAAGTGTAAAGCCCCATTCATAACTTTTGTTTTAGGTAAAAGTTTTGCATTTTTTAATAGTCAATACAGGGGTCATGTACGATGCATTCTTCTGGAGATTGAATGAACCAAAGTGAAGCTTACATGCTACTCTACATCTTGGAGTTGGAAAAAAGACCGAAAGAACTAACATTTCATGTAGATTGAAATAGAAATGAAAACATTGAGTATATGACCATACATGTTCCATGATAAACTAGAATTGATTTTCGTTATCCTTATATTTCTGAGGTACAAAAAATCTCGAAGAAATACTTGGTTTGAGAGGACCTTTGAACATCTTGTTTCCACCAAATTCTCTTTATGGAATGTACGATTGTGTGTTAGTTGACTTCTAAAACATGAAAATATTTCTCCAATAGAGAGGGAAAGGGGGAGGAAAGGCAGGGGGGAAACAGAATTAGATGTGTAACAGCAAAATGTATTTAATATGAACAAAGTGTCCATGTGTCAACTGTGACTCAATATTTCTGTTTAGTATGACTTGTAAAATTGTTCTCACCTTTAGGTATGTAGTGTTTTTGACTTCATAAATGGTATTAAAATTTTTTCCTTATTCTCTTAGGGGGCCCTGGTAGTGGGAAAGGTACACAATGCACAAAAATTGTTGAGACCTTTGGATTTAAACATCTGAGTGCTGGAGATCTCTTGAGAAGGGAGATAGCTTCTGAAAGTGAATATGGGTGATGTTTCCTTATCATTATTTCTTATTTAATTCTTATTTTATTTGTAAATGCAATTTTGAATCCTTAACCATTAAAATACTAAAACAGCTCCATGATTCTGAACACAATTAAAGAAGGAAGAATTGTTCCCTCAGAGGTTACCATCAGTTTGATTCGAAGAGAGATGGAATCATGTGAAAATCATAAATTTCTTATTGATGGTTTCCCAAGATGTGAGGAGAATCGTGTAGCTTTTGAGAAAATTGTGAGTTTGAATCTTGACCTTACTCTTATCTCTCAAAAATATGTGTTGAAGAATTCAGTTCCCTCTCCTTGGGTCCCCACTTACTAACACTGCAGGCTTGATATACTAGTCTATCAAGCTATTTACCTGTTCATATGCCTATTTCACTGTGTATGACTTGTTAGAAGTGATCTCTGTCTGTACATAACTTTGTTAATTCATGACAATATCCGTCAATAAACAAAGTTAGGAGTTAGGTCATGTCATTGGAGAAAACTCAGAGATTGTATTATTTCATTTGAATACTTGTCTTATTCTTCTAGCTTACGATCAGATGACTTGGCATTCAGATGGGAGCAGAACCAGACATTGTACTTTTCTTTGATTGCCCTGAAGAAGAGATGGTGAAAAGGGTGCTGAACCGTAATCAGGTTTTTAATAATTTATTTTGAAATTTGTTCAACAACTTGTTCAGATCTATTATCTGATATATTCTGTTCATTTTATTGCAGGGTCGAGTTGATGACAACATAGATACAATGAAAAAACGTCTTAAAGTATTTGAAGCATTAAATCTTCCTGTCATTAATTACTATGCAAAGAAGGGGAAATTGCACACAGTACTATACATCCATTTTGACCTTTATTCAGATTTAGAAAAATTGGCCTTATTTTCCTGTTGATATGCATGACAGGATAGCAAATTTTTCAGGTTCTTGGTGAAGATGCTCTCTTTACCTTCTAGGTGTACCCTACTGTAATTCTTCCTGTTATTAATTACCATTAGAAAGAATGGGAAACTTCAGAAGCAAGTTTTGCATTGTTTTGACCAATTAGAGGATTGGACCTGGGAGTCATCTGTTTATCTACATACTTTGACAGGACTGCAGCGAAAAAAGCCTTTTAAGCTTCTGTTCAAAGACATTATATGTCTATCACCATTTTCCATTTAGTTTATACTATATCATTACATGCTATAGATATCTATATATTACTATGTTAATTATAGTGACAATTTTTATTCTGCAGATCAATGCAGTAGGAACAGAAGATGAAATTTTTGACCAAGTTAGGCCAGTTTTTGCTGCATATGAGGTATATTTTTCTCCTTTTATTGTTGATACTTTCGTACATATTTAAGAAGCATTATGCACATTAGATCCCCAATTGCCTCTGTTGCGGTCATAGAGGACTTAAATGAGAATCGTGATTCCATTCCATTTACTTCGTTATAAACATCATTCAGTTACTCATCTTTTCTTTACCAGCTTTTCATTTGCTTGAGTATTGTGTTGGCTAGAAGAGGAGAAATCTATGTCGCCATGTATATTGTGCATTCGTTTTATATGGACTAATGACTTGCATCATAATCTGCAGCGTGACACTTGAAGAAAAGCTGATTGTATACTCTAGAACACTTATAAGCCAAAGAACTCTAGGATCTAATTGGACCATTGACGTATCCTGGTTGTTGTTTTCAAAATCTGAGAACAAGGTTGGTGATTTGTTTGGAATGGGGCGGAATATAAATTCGTACAATGTATTTTACAGTTGCATATATCTACCATGCACATGCAGCCGGCTTGTGTGGCCTTCCTTCCCATCTTTCTGCATCTCATTTGCTAATGCTATTAGGGAAAATGGCATGTAACTATGCAAGTGGAACTGGACTGTCAGAGAAACTGATTATATAACAGCCAAGAACGTGTTTATCTATCAATTTGTATTTAACTAATCGGAAAGTTTTGGAATTTTACAACGAATTCTATCAAGTCCAACCTTTTGGGCTGGTGAACTACTTATTGATTTCTATTGTAGCACATATTTTTGCATAAGTTGGCTCTCACTAAGATTAAAAATTCGTTACTCTTTTTTGCAATCTTTTTCACCATAGTTAACTACATAATTGGGCTGGGAGAGTTGAAAATATTTCCAATTTTTTTACTTGCTGTGAAGATGAAGTTTCACTTCTTCTCAATAGTTTTTTATTGCATGCCTTGCTCTTGGTTTCCGGAACATGTCATTTTGGTGGTTCGGTATGAAAATACAATAAGGTTTGGGAAGTAAGGACTTCTATTTTTTAGCAATGAAATAAACTTTCCTAGAGAAAGCTTTTCTGGTAATATACTCCGCGGATAACTTTCAAAATTGGCTCCACCGACAGGACATGTTTTAATTAAAGTTGACTAAATTTACGTAACGTCCCAATATTTCATGTCTGTTTTTGTTTAATTTACTATATTTTAATTTATCATATAAAAGGAAAAAAATTGAAATCATAATGATAAATTTAAAGAAAAGGATAAAACGAATACGAAATTAAAATGCTAAATCAAAATGTGTGTAATATTTATTGTCAATGAGTCTGACCTGGACCTTGGGCAAAGCACATGCAAAGATTGGGTTTTATCCTACGACGAGTGGAGGTGTAGCTTATTTGATGGGTTTAATAAAATAAGTTAATGACCCTAAGCATGGAATGGAGCACATGGCCCATGGATAAGAGAAATTATTGTATTATGCAATTATAATAGGTGTTTTAATTTTATTTAAAGAAAACAAATCAATTATAATCTTCAATGTCTTGAAAAATACAACTATGAATTATTCATGCGGGCTCACAAAATTAGTATTTAAACAATAAAATTAGTAACTAGCCGCTTTTTATGAAATGAGTGGAACGCAAGTTATAAATGGAGTTTATTAATATTTCCCCTTGGGTAATGTCTGTTAAATGCATATATATATATATATATATATAAGGAGATTTTAAGGGATACGTAATAGTATTAAAAAAATAATTCCTTTGATTAGTGCTGAATTCACATGTAACAAAACATGTTACTATTAAGTACTTTTAATTAACTTTGTCCATTTGAAAACTTTCTTCCCTTAAGATTTTTGAAAAAATGTTACCCACAAGACGCGTTGGGGGGAGGGGGGGAATACTCACCTCGCTCTTCCCCAATATACCATCTACTAGTTATCACAACATCTACCTTTATTACCCATCATTACCATTTACTAGCCTTGACTATATACTACTATTATGTACTATTATTATAATCACTATCATCCATTAAGACCTCAGTTATATACCACCATCACTCACCATTTTCATCTCGCTACTATTACTACTCACTGTTTAGCCTTCTTCACTTTCACTTATCATTGGTCACTACTTATCTATTAATATCATAACTTATTATTGTAACTATTATTATTACTCATTATCTAATTTTACCTCACTCGCTACCACCTCATCTCATCCATCATCCATTTTGATGTCAACCATGTATTACTAGCCATCTTAGTTATCATCATCACCTACCATCATCATTGCTCACAATTCAATTTCACTTTACACACCACCACAACCACAACCATCTACCTCCATCACCCATTTCCCATTCGTACCACCAACAGCCTCCTATGTCACCAAAAACTACCACCATAATTCATTAGTGCTACTCATTTATCTCATCAACACTACTCAATATCATTATAACAAAATCTAAATACACCACCATTGAACTACCTTTACGGATGTCACCTCCTCCATTGCCATCGTATATCATATATATGTATGTTGTTGTACTTATTATGATTTTTAATTTTTTTTAATAACTTTAATAATTACAATTATAATAATTCTTTTATTATAATTGCTAATTAATTAGCTTTTATTCATCCAAACAAATGAATCAAGCATTAAGAAAATAAACGATGAGTAGTGTGATTACACCCTAATTGAACCAAACAATCTAAAAAGCTATTAGTTATCTTATCTTTACTTTTTATTTAATTTTGTTTCATTTCCATTTTCACATGGGTATCCAAACACTTGCTAAGAGCGGGGACATACGCTTGGACTCGCCTAAAAATGATTTTGCGATTATGAGACGGATCAATCATGAATTGATATGAATAAATGAAAAGAAGAGACATATCAGCTGTCTAAAGTCCCATTATTCTTTTGAAGATACAATAATTGAATGGAGGGGACCTATAAATAGAAAATTAGAAAGGGCCTTCACTAGTTATGCCTATGCGCATGTTTCGCAGCATGTCTCAAATTTATTGATATGATATTGGATAAGTCAGAGGAAAGGAATGAACATGTTAAAGTAGCATGTGAGATTTCTCAACTAATCTTCACAACATTAATTGTCAGCTTTCTCAAATTTATGTGCGTTTGTCTCATCTTTTTGTGAGACTAAACGAGTGAAAAAATAATTATAAATAATGAAAAATCAATATTCACCAAATAGAAACACAGCCCGAGTATAAGGATAGAATTCTTCCGACAGACGAGGTACCAATACTATAATACTATCAAATGTTCGATAAATAAAAGTACAATTTGATAGTGTAAATTTACACTATGATATGTTTGTTAATAGATATAACATAATAGTATTAAAAATTTTATTCAAATAAAATTAGTCTTATTTTAAAAATAGTTTCTACTATAGTTATTTTGTAATATTTAGTAATTATAAATTTTTAATATTTTATAATCACTTTAATTAATAATAATTGATATATTTATTATATTTTACCTATTTTATATGTAAATAATAAATATTAATATTTTTAAGGTAAAAATAGATTAAAACGAAATTAGGAATGATAAATAAGTTATGGCTTAATTATTAATATTTTTAAGCTTACATTAATGATATTCTTAAGATAAATTAAGATATATAATAATTATTAATACAACATAGAGGTATAAAAATAAGTTAAGAATAAATTAAAAATAAAAAAAAATTTTAACCATATCCTTTTATATTGAGTTTAGAGGGAGAAGATTAATTTATTTTGTATTAACTGCATAAAATAATTTAACAAAATTATTTTATATTATCTTGTGTAAGGTCTAAATATATTATAAAATATGATAGTATTTATTTGTACTATTGTGTGTCTCTTATATGATGCACCAAATAGGAGGTCTTGTTTAACACATCATATAATATAGTATGAAAATTATTAGATAATATAATATATTATAATATTATATAGAATAAAGTAGTATATTATACAACATTTGATTTGATTTATAATAGTATAAGATATAGATTTATATGAAATTATTTTATCTTGTATTTATTATCAAATTTCATAAGAATATATACGTTTAAAAAATAAATAATTTAACAAAAATGCTTTTATGTATATCAAAGAGCAAAAATAAGAGAGAGATAATAAGAATTTGTTTCATAAATGAGAGAAATAAAAATAATTTTTTTTATTTTGATAATTTAATATTTATCTTAATGTTATATTATCAGCCATTAGAAAGTAAAGATAGATTTTAATATTTATCTTAATATTCACGAAAGTAAATACTTTCAAGTAAATTATATGATTTTCAATCCATTTCAAATTTTTAATCATTATCTAACCTTTAATTCTAATTATATAATCTATCTTATATTATCAAATTGCTTACGGTGCGCAAAACTGGCCTAATATTTTGTTTCACAAATCCGTTTTCCTTTGATGAATCTTAGGCTGATTGATATGTATCGTTGACACTTGCTTCTGTAGGAGCCCCGGATATACTTTCGTCGAAAAGACTGACAAAACAATATATTTTCAAGTGGAGACAAAAGAGAGAGTAATTTTTAGATAATGATAAATATAGAAGTTTCTGCATTGAAATAATGAATTCTAATAAAAATAATAATTTTTAAAATAAAATAACATTTTAATTTTCAAAAAATAAAAAAAGGAGAAAAGAAAAGGAGATCGATCCTAAATTTTAACATGATCACCTTACATTGTGAAGGGGATATGAGAATGCTGGAAGCAATCACGTTTCTGTAGAGTTCCAAAAAAGAATTTGTTTACACACACACACATATATTATTTTTGTAAAAGATTATATTTTATGGTAGCTTTTTATTAAAATTACAATTTTTGTACAAAAAATAAACAACTTTGGAAAAAAAAAATTAATGCAAGAATTGTAATTTATTATACTTTTGTTATCCACAAAATTTTTAAATATTTATAAATTTAAAAAAAAAAGTTAAAAATTTTATATAAATTATTACAATATTTATAAATTTTCTGTCAGATTTGATAAAAATTCTCGATATATTTTGTATTATGTTTTGGCCTGACTTTAAAAGAAAGTTGCATCGAAAAGTACTTTCACAATTTTTTTCATTCTATGACCCAAAAAAAAAAAAATGAAAAGAACAATTTTTTTCATTCAAAGTTACAATTTTTTTATACAAATTTTAAAACTTTTTCATCAAATTTTGCAGCTCTTCCATCACAGAAATTTTCAAAGCTTTTTTTTTTTTTTTTTGGTGACAAGTTTGAACTTAACACTGTAACTTTTTATATATTTATTACTTACAAAATATATACATACAATATTTATAAGACTTAGTTGCTTTTATGTTAGACTTAAAACGAACTCATAACTTCAAAGATTATACTGCAGCAAAACCCTTTTTAATTGGTGATGAAGGATCACGATTATATATATATATATATATATATATATATATATATATATATATATATATAGTTGAATTCAATTCTATTTGATCCATTTGGTTTAGGAGAGAATAAAATTTTTAGAAAATGTTTTCTTAAGAAGACATATTTCTGGAAAATGAATTAATTTTCTGTTATTTGGTGCATAAAGAAAAAAATATTTTCTAGTATTTGATACACAAAGAAAAATTAATTCTGTTTAAAGTAAATCAAAATTATTTACTTCAAAATTATTATAATTTTACTTACCTTTTAAAAAATAATTTTTAATAATATTTTTATTATTCTTGGTGCCCAATAATACAATAATGATTGATTTCTAATAATAAAATATATATTAAAGGTATTACAAAATTTTATATACAGATTCATATAATTAATTTAATTAATTGTTATGAAATATTATATAATAGAGTATCCATCATGAGATAAAAAAGGATAATATTTTAGTAAATATTATATAAAAATATTCACCTAAAATCTAATAAATAAAAATAAATTTTATAAAAATAAAAATAGAGTATCTATCATGAAATATTTAATAAATAAAAATAAATTTTATTTGTGATTGTGATTACATAATAAGGTGAGAAGATGAAAAGTTTAGATTCGGGTATGGATGTACTAAATAATAAAAAAAAATGAATTCTGTTTTTTAAAATGAGGAGTTATTTTTTTTAAAAATAATATAATTTTCTAATTGATCAAAATTTATTTTTTTGTTGATCAAAATTTTTGAATATTTAAATAAGAAAAAGTTGGAAAATGAATTTCTCCAACCAAACGGATCCAAAGTCTCATTTCTAATTTCGTAATGCAAAAATATAGCATCTCCGATTGTTTTAGCTGCCATCAAGCTTTCATAATTCTTCGTTCCCTTCCCAAGTTATGATAATCTGATTTACTGGTTTTGATTTACTGGTTTCCATTTCCGAAGTGGGATTGTAGCGTCAAGCCGTCAAATACTTAATGTGGAACACGTTCTCATCTTACTTGCCGCGCAAAAGATAATTTCCGTTACTGAGCACAACGATAAGGCTGCCAGGAAGGCATCTTATCCTTAGTCCCCTCACCCCGCCCCTCTTTTGTTTTTTTGTTTGTTTGTTTATTTGTTTCTTTTAATAAATTATAGAATTGCACAAGGTAGAATCTCTTTAATCATGCCAATAAAGAAAATTTTTTATATACTCCATCAATGATATTTATTTTTATCAGAGAAATTACTTATAAATTTTATTAAAATTTAAAAATATAATTTTAAATGTGTGTGAGGTTTTTAAAATTAAAAATTAACTTCTTTCTATTAATTGAAAGTAAAAATATATGTTATAATTAAAATATATAATTTTTTTCAATAATATATTAGATTTGCCAATCGAGATCCAGTCGAAAATGATTCTCAAATTCGATCAATTTTAAGAAATAACAATTGAATTAACTCAATATCAAAAAAATTTCTTCGAGAAAAATTGTTCATAAAAACGAGAGGAGTAGTATTGAAGAAAATTTGAGCGTAACAAGCAACATCTAATCCTTTTTAATTGATAACAAAAAAATGATAAAAGTAATACAACTCAAATTCCTATTTCATTATTAAGTGTACTTTGAAGCTGATTTCCCTTGTTTGCTCACTTCATTAGTTTAGATTTTTTTTCAAATATCCAATAGACATCGGGGAGAACCAAAGCGAACTTGATCAGTATTGTCGGAGAAATGCAGAGAGAAGTTTATCAAATAACTCAACAAAATAAATTCAATAAAATTACAATAATTGTAAAAGGTAATAAAAATGAATTTCGTGAAATCATGTGAGAATCTTTTGTTACTCAACCGGATGGTACTGACAAGCTTGTCCTTAGAATAACAACTCAATTATTGGTTTTAACTCGCATGTTCGTACATAGTATATGAGATAAAGGGATATGTTTATATTTTCTTAATTTTTGAAAATTATTCCCAAAAATTGATTTCATTTTTTTGTTTTTATTTTTAAAAATTATTTTCTGATTTCAAAAAAAAAAATAAAAATAAAGGATGATCAGTGAAATAAATAAAAATATCTTCTTTAATTATAAAATTGTTACAAAGAGCAAAACATGTTAAGAAAACATATGAGTTATTTTTATTTTTTTTATTTTTAATTTACACATTTAAAATTATACTTTTTAAAAATAAATTGTAAAAAAATTACTAAACAAAAAATTTTTATTCTTAAAAATATAAAAATAATTTAATAACAGTAAATGGACGGTCCGAAACCTTTCACCCTCCGCCTTTCTTTGCCCCCAAGAATAGTATAACTATAAAGTGTTTCCAGGATTTTAGAATGAGATAAAAACAAGAGAGTTGAATTACTCAAGATTTAGAGATCATAAGTAGGCTGCTAATTCTGGAGATGACCTCTTATCCAGGGCAAAGAAATCCGTTAAGGACTTTAATTTTCAGAGTGATTGTTTCAATTGATGATTAAAAACAAAAAATTGGCCTTAAGAATGTTAAGGGTAAAACTGATAATAAATGGAGTTAAATTACGGGATGTTCAAAATTTGATTCCTTAATTCGATTAACCAAACTCATGAACCAAATAAGTGACATATGAGTTAAGTTTTTTTGAATGAACCAAACTTAAAAATATTTGAGTCTATCATATATTATGATATAATTTAAATAATACATATAATTTAAAGATTAATTAATATGTTTATATATATAATAATTATAACTTTTTTATAATATATAGTTTAAATTAAATACTTATTATAAAGAAAAGCTAGTAATCACAATAATTATAATTTAATATTTATATTTGAATTTGAATTATAATTAGATAATAAAATAAATGGAGTTAGTTTTTAATGTTATTCTCATTTTTTTTAACATTAGTTGGGCAAATTATATGTAATTTTAAACTAATATTATTACATTATATTGAATATTAAATGTCAATTATATGTATATTTAGAATTTATAAATTTTAAGCATTTTTTATTTTTTTCAAATTTTTTCACAAATTACTAATACCTCATGGATCATGGGGATAGGGAACCAACTTATCTCACAATCAAGATGGGATGAAAATGGAACAAATTACCGTGGCTACAAGGCAGGCAGTACATCACTAATCTGTCATTGCCATTGTCATCCCTAAAGCCAAATAACAAGCAAAAGAAGTAAGGGAAAGTGGCAAATAGAATGAATTCACTAAGAAACAAGTGAAATGTAGTAATGTGTTTTACATTGGGGGCATAAACTTGATGAATGTATTTATTAAATTAAGAAATTAATAGTTATAATAAAGTAAATATGATATTTATTATTATTAAATTAGTAATGTAATTTTTCATTTAAATAAAATGATGAAAGTTGTTAATAGGCATCGAAGCATGTAAGAAAACTAATTGAGTAGTAAAAATTAAATTCAATTCTGATTGGATAAAATGTTGTTATGAATTTTTGGGAATTATTTTTTTTAAGGTTTGTTCAATTCCAACTAGTTATATTTGGAGGAACCCTATTAGCCTATTATTTCTTTTTTATTTTTCTAGAATTTCTTGTTTTGTTTTCACAGATTTTAAGGGAGAAAAAAATCACATTACACAATTCAAACTAGTAATTGAGGTTGAAATTCACATCCAATAGCCCATGTTAACAAAACAAATTGAATAATGATAATAATATGTTGTAGAAATATATATTAATACAAAAATATTAAATTAAAAAAATGCTAAATTAATAATACTAAACTAGCAAAATTATGGTTAAATATAAGAATATTATAGAAATATGATGCTTCTTCACTAATAATGTTGAGGGGCATTGTTCAAAGTCTTAAATAAAAGTTGTATAAGTAATACATGTCATTTTCTAACTTGAAGGCATAGATTCTTATCTATAATCATTGCATTCATCAATATATCATTTTAACTCACAAATTAAATAAAGATACCTTTAATTTGAACACAATGATGCATTATTTTTGTTACCTTACAAAAAAAATATATATATGGTTTATAAACAAAATGGAGGTATTTGCTAAATTCTTGACAAAATGTACCACTATATGTACTTAAAGCCCAAAATTACAAGAAGAAGAAGAAGAAGAAGAAGAAGAAGAAGAAGAAAAATGAGCTAATAATTGCACTTAAGCTCATAAACCTTTTCTTCAAGTCTAATTTCTGAGTATAAACTTTAAAATATTCTACAAAGTAATGAGGTAACAAAAGAATTTTATTAGAAAAAACTTACAAAACCACCTTTATTAAGCTATGTTTGGAAAACAAGAACAATACTTATCTTACATTCAATCAACAATCACATGTTGTTGTTCTTCTTGTAAGGAATTTGTGATAATTGTTCCATTATGACATTGTTGCCTACCATAATCAAATACTATTATTCACTATCACTATGTTTTGCACAACAAATATTGATAAAAATTACAGTATCATATAAACCAACAAAGCATATTGCAAAAGTACAATTTTATGTTGGAACATAGATGCATTTTTTCCCTCTTTAAATCTTTTCATATGCTTCCATCTCTTCCATAAAGTTAGCTTCCTTAATGGGAAATAGAGTAAGCTTTAACCAATTTTATACAAAAATTAAGGATTGAACCACTTTATGAGAGAATGATAATCTAAATTCATCCATACTTTACCATCGGTAATAAAAGTTAGATTTCAAAGCAACAATAGAAAGAAGGACAATAAGTACATCTCTTTGCAATGCTAGAAAGAACAAGAAACCATAAAGGTGTTAGATTTCCATCAATCTAAAACATCTCTTTGCAAATCTCCCTTGATCTTTAATAGAGCAATTTGGTTAAGAAACAAGTAAATTACTAGTAGTAAAATTTAATTTAATAATTAAAAAATAATTTCACCCTAATCAAAATTTGTTAATTTAATTTTTGTCAAGCAAGCAAGCACATGAAGAAGCAATTGATTGAAACATGTTAGTGTTAGTATTATTTGTATTGCTAAAGAAAGAAACTATAGGAAGAAATAACTTATGATAGAATTAGTTAAATTTAAAGTGTAGTTGCAATATCTTCACAAAAAGTAAATGTTGACAATATATACAATTTATAGAGGTTCGATTATCTAAGAAAACTTCTTTTAGCTCTTTTTCTCTCTTTTCAAGTTCTAATCCTTTGTCCCTTCTAAGGTTCACTACAATTAGAAGTTTTATAAGAGTTCTTCAACTCCAAAACTTTCCAAAAACTATAATTAGACTCACCATAAGTCTTATGCAATATTTCTATTAATATTATCAAATTATAATTCTACATAATATGTGCCTATTAATTTCTTTTTATTTGCTAAAAAATAAAACTACCTTTAAAATATTTCAAAATATGTTATACAATTTATATGAAAATTTTATAAACTTATAAAAAACTTTTGAGACACTTTTAATACTTATAAAATATTCTAGTATAATTAACATCAATTATATTTTTCATAAATTCTACTATTCAATAATATTTGATAAAACTCAATATTTCATCAAATTATTTGTTAACAAAAATACTTTGTTTATCCTTTTGAACTAATTTCAAAAATTAGAATGTTCAATATATTTAACTAATGAAAATATATCTTTTTTACAAATGATTTTATATATTAATTTTTGCAAAATATCCATCGCACATTCTATGCACCTATGTCCAATTATTCTTGAGAAATACTTTCAAGATTCACAAAAAAGGTTTTTAGGATATTACATTTTTTATACTTCCACTAGGTACTAGCTATCTATTGAGAAATTCTAAAATGTTTATAGAATAATAGGGGTGTGTGTGTGTGTGGGAGAGAGAGAGAGAGAGAGAGAGAGAATAATGTGTGACTCATATATATGGTTGTATTAGCGGTGAGCAAATAAGGTCTAACTCTAATAAATTAGGGTTTAAACAATATTTAGGCCTTTAAATTGAGTTTGGACAAAAGATTAGGCATAGTTGAGTGGGTAAGGGAAAGGAATTTGTTTTTTTTTTTTAATGTTTGGTTTAGTCAGAAAATCAAATCACACTCTTTTGATTTACTTTCTTGTTATTTGATTCACCAATTAGGGAATAAAATCACAATAAAATTTAAAAAATGATAATATTTTTAAATAATTATAATAAAATTTAAAAGTAGTTGTTAAATTATAAATTTATAATGAAAATTTTAAATTTATTAAAATTATTATAAATATTATAATAAGCTATTTGTTTAGCTTATAAATTCATGATATAATCTTTAAAATGATAAAATTTTAATTTTCAATTAAAATAAAATTAGCAAAAGTAATAGTTTCACTCATAAATTTAGAAAAAAAAATATTTTGAAATCATAATAGATTTTGAAAATTTATAATAAATTAATAAAAGTAATTATAATAAAATTATAACAAAACATGTAATTTAAACATTTGAAACCTTAATATACGTAAGTAGCACTTATAATAATGACCAATCAATAAAGGTAAGTACATATCTATTGATGAAAAACAACTAAAATAATATCATTAAAGACGAAGCACATTTTGATAAAAGTATTAAGTATGATGTCTTTAGTGACCTTAGATCTAGATCTTCTTGAGAAGGTATAACATATATTGCTTCCTCAAACTAAGTAGATCTCGATCAAACACTTGAAGCTTATGTTCTTTTGCTATAAGAATAGCATCCACTTCAGAAGCTTTCGAAAGAGAAATAACTTCCAATTTTATCATATCTTCTAGTATCCTATTATTCTTTTCATCTAAAAATTTCTCCTTTTCTTATGCACTTGACCGTGCACTCGCCATGGTAGCAAGATGCTCATTTAGATTTTGAAAAATAGTGTTAAAGTTTTTAGACACAAATTGAAGAGTAGAAGCCAAATCACCATTATTCTCCATTTTTTTTCCTTTCACTTGGAAGTCATCTTTTTCTTTGCTTTCTTTGATGAAGGTTAATGAATGTATTCTTTTTGCATTGTTTAACTCACAGATTGCCCTCCAAAATTAGTTTCACCACCATCATTATCACTATATATAATTAATGGTTTATTTTCTAACTCAACTTTTATATTTTTAATAACATTAACAAAAGTTTCACTAGCTTTTCTATTGCTTTATGTTTGCCATAAATTTTAGCTAACATGTCATAGTGAGGAAATGGCATGCCATATAACCCTTTTGCTTTCTCAAGATTCTGTTATAAAACCAAAAATATCATTCATCTAAAGTGTACACAATTTCAATTTGTACAACATCTTATAATATGAGAAAGAATAAAAATTACCTTGACTTACTCACCATACACACTTTTCTTTGTTTGCAATAACTTCTTTTCATCATCCTACCCAAATCTAGACATGCTTAACATTTCAACTAATGCATTGTACTTTTTAAACCAACATTTAAGCATAGATTCAACTTGTGATTTAACTTTTAATGCTTAATGAGAAAGTTTGGTGTGAATCATTTCTTCCAATTAACTTATATAACCACTTTTAAATCCACCCTCACTTTTCCATGTAGCCAACTTATGTAATGCTTGTATCAATGTGTCATCTTGTTAGAGAGTCCAAAACATTTTATTTTTTTACCTCTACCTCAACTACTGCTCTCTTGGCCATGTTGAGAAGTTATATCACCATCCATCCTTTCCAATTGTAAAATATTATAATTTTACAACTTCACAAAGGGAAAAAAAGATAAAATAGGATATGTATGACATAATTGTATTAAAATAAGATCGCACCAAAGAGTATCATGATATAAAAAGTTATCAATAAGTAACATGAAACCATTATAATACATATAGTATAAGGAATATATCAAAATTTTGTGCTTAAAAAAGCACAAGAACACTAAATTATAATATATTCAAATTTACAATTAAAAATACTATCACAGGACACAAATTAACAACCATCATTATCTAACCCAAATTTTTTAACCATTAGACTTGTCTTATGCTATTGTGTTCCTAAAAGTAGTCTAATGGTTGGAAGTTGCAATGGCCATAATAAATTTAGCTTCATTATGATCATGATCATCATCTTTATCTTTATTTATAAATTCTTCCTCTTTTACATTTGTTATAGGCATGAATCTTTTTATTAGGTCATGCAATAGACAACAAGCCATTACAATACAATCTTGAGTTTGGGCAAGGAAAAATGAAGGATTTCTAAGTATAGCCCACCTTTTTTTAGAATGTCAAAGTATCTCTTTATTACATTTCTAGCTCTAACATGTCTCATATTGAAATATTCTTCAATACTTTGTAGTTGTTAACCACCTGATTCTTTAAAATGATAATGTTACCCTCTATAAGGAGTAATAAATCCTTCATAGTTGGTATATTCACCATTAACCAAATAATAATATAAAGTAAAATTAGATTCATTACTAGGTTAGTTGAATTGAATACAATATTTTAATTGTAAAATTATTAGTGAAAATTATAGTTATCTTGAGGAATTTGTAAACCATTTGGCCTAGAGATAGCATCTTAAGGGACACATATCATGCGCTGAGCCCTTCCAACTAGGTAAAACTTAGATAAACTCCATGTTAGGTGTGTAAATTCAAAATACATTCATAGTAATAGCCTTTTCTTATTTGATACTTCCCTTTTTCTTGAGATGGAACACTAATGTATGTACCATCTAAGGGTCCTAAACAATTATACAAAAAGGAAAGGACATAACTTATTTGCATATACTATTATTGAATATTAATTATTGATTAAATAGGTAGGATTAGTACTTGGAAACAATTCCAATTATCATTTTCGTATTAATCAATTAGAGGCACATACTTTTTGAGTAACTATTGATGCAACTTCAGGAGAGCACTGAGACAAAGACTAAATTGCTGACTCACAGATTCTCCATTTCTTAGAAAATATTGTCCAACTCACCTTTTCATTTTATGGTAAGCCAATGTGTACAAGAGCATAGCAATTGTTTCCTCAAGTGACATATTTTGAGTTCCACTTAACCTTTTAATATTCCTAAGTATCTCACAAAGCACATTAAACATATCTTTATTCATATGAAGTCTATTCATATAAGATATGTTACTCTCTCTTATCAACCTATTTAAGATTTCACATCACAATCTTTTTATAGATTATTTTCCTATCTTGTGAGTGAAAACTCTTGATAATACTAATACTCATCACATACCATATCAAGCATATCATTTGCATTACATTAACCATCATCATTATTAATTAAAGTTATTGTAATTTTTTCTTTTTCCTTAAAGACAGACTAAAACAAATAATTTTTGTACATAGTCTACAATTCACACAATGAATTTATTTCTAAACAAATGTAATAAATAGACATACAAGTGCATATATACATATAATTAATAATTTACATAATAGATTAATTTGTCTTGAGATTAAGTAAATAGATATTAAAATACATTATTTGCTTTATGCTTGTTTCTTGATTTATAAATAACCTTCATATTATCTACTTTATGGGTGTTTGAAGTTGAAATTCTTTATGTTATCTTTTTTTTTTATTTTGAAAGTAAAATGAGTCAATTTTTCATGCACTTTATTATACATAACCTTATCACACATATATATTACATACTTTATTGGTCAAATGATAGATAAATTAATATGTTTGTAAAGTAAAGGATAAAGTTAATATATATAAACAAAGATGGAAATATGGAAATAACTTTATTTTAACATTTGAATATGAATACATTTAGATGTTAAAATAGAGTTATTTCCATATTTTCATCTTTATTCACATATACACACACATACCATATAATGTTTAAAACAATTCCTAATTTATGCAAACGTCATTTTCTAGTTGGTTGCTACATTATTGTCCTTATTCAAATAAGACTTTCTTTACCATCTATTAATTATATATTAGCTATGGTTTAGGCTTTTAGTATTTTTCAATCTGAAAATCTCTCCATGTAGGTTACTTTCACATGTTAGATTCAACATGTCGAAGGCCTTTCTTTTCCTTTTGTATGCCATGTGGCCTTCACTCACAGTCTTGGAGCATTTAACTTTTTTAGAACCTTTTCTTTTTCTCCTTCTTCAGCCTTTTTGGCTATGCCCCTTTTCTTCTTCTTCTTTAACATTATTTTTATACGAATGCCTCCTCTTTTGCAATCTCCTTTTCATCTCATGATCATTCTGATTTCCTCTTCTTGCACGACAATATTTCCTTCTTCTTGGCCTCCATTCTATCTATCAAAGAAGAAGGCTATTATTTCCTCCAATCATTGCTATCCTTGATATCAAGTGAGGCAATCCCTTTCATGACTTAGTGAAAGATGTAAGCCCAACTTTGCCTTCCCTTACTTTAATGCCAATGATAGTAATAAGCATTAACTTTGCCTTATCTTGTTTTATTGGCAATAGTAGTAATGATTGGGAATTTAGTGGTATCCTCCCCTTCTCTTGCCCTATATTTTAATGCTTTAGGAATGAAATCATTATAGCAATTTCATCTCTATTGCTTTAAGTTATTGAAATACAAGATATATGTATATAATCCTTTTGAGTTGTTACCAAAAAAAGTACCATAAAGTGAGATGGCTGAATTTTAGTGAATTTCATTCTAATCCTAATGTAGTTATTCTATTTTTATATTCCTCCATATTAACCTATTTTGCATTGAGCAAGTGTTAATGGAAATAGTTGTCAATCAATGCCTTACTTTTGTATATAGCTTTTAATTAAAACTAAAATTTCAATTATATTTTGTGCAATAGGGCTAATGTAGGGCTTTTTAGAATAGGGTTGTTCTTGCCATTAGGAACAATCAAGCAGTGAAAGCTAAACTATCATGTAGAGATTAGATTGTTCTCTGTTACATATTCTTAGGTTTGAACTTTGTCCACCTATCATGCAAAAACCAGATTGTTTGGTTCTATTGAGAAAAAAAGAGATTAAATTGTTTTCCAAGTCTTATCATCAAGTGGCTATTAAATGAACACTTTTGTGCTTTACATCTTAGATGATGATTGCTTGTTTTCTACAAAGAATAATGGAAAATTATTTTTATGAATCCTTTATGATTGATTTCATCCTTCCATAAGGTTAGTGTTGTGATCTCTAAAAAAATGTCCCTTGATTATCACAAAGAAATTTCCTTCTTTGCCATGACTTGTGAGAGTGTAGATATGTCATCAAATGTATATTTCTACCTACAAGACATTATAAATGCTGATGTGCCTTTAACTCATCTCAATTAGGCTTAGTCTTGCTCTTAACTTCTCCATGTTTTATTAAAAGATCCTAACTCTCCTAACTTTGCTTTTTAAAACAAGTTAGATATACTGAGCATGTCATCCTATTACTATTTCTTTAGGATTATTTATTAATGTTTACATGAAGGAAAGTGGGAAAATAAATTGCAAGTTTTGAAGTAGCTTTTTTTGGCCATGAATTGAATTAGTTTTGTTTAAAAAGTGTGTATTGCATTTTATGATAATTGAATTGTCATCGATTCCCCTTCTCAAGGACAGATCATGAATATACATATGATATTGTAATGCATGTACAAGAAAAATGCAAGTTAGGATTGCTTCTAGTAATTTTTCTTTCCCTTTAGCCTTCTGTATGATCAAAACTGCTATGGATTTATCTTGGGAGAGCAAGCTAGGGATTTCTCTTAGAATTAGAACATGATATGTTATCTTGAAAAAACTTGATCTTTGATCCTTTAAAACTTCAAAAGTTAGGAATTATACAATTCAAGTGTAATTTATCAATCTAATTCCTAAACTTTAAGAATGATACTAGAAATAGACATTAGACATTAAGTTTGCTAAAACACTACTGATATGACTAGGAATTTAAATTTTTGAATGATCAGAATTGCTATAGACTGGGAATTTAGTAAAAAAATCCCTTGATTAACTTTGAACAAAACCAAATGTTGCCATTAGCAAGATCCTGTAAAATCTATTTAGTTTTCTATATTTTGTTTAAGTTAGTTCTAATCCCTCCATGACCATTTTATTTAACATTAAGAAACTCTTACCTCTTGCTTTTCACCTTTAAATGTACTATGCCCTGAAACTCACACCTGAACATAATGAAGAAGTTTCATTTATTAAAAGCATTAAAAGCAAACAATAACAAAATGCATTGAAAGAAAAATAGGAATGTCAAATAGGGAAGAACAAAGAATGGGTGTAAGTGCTTTAGTAAGATAGGATAAGGTTGTGCCTTACCTATTTATAGTAGGAAGTTTATGATATGCTGGAAAGGCTCTTGGCAAGAGAAACAATCTCATTACCTATTCCTTCAAGCTTTTTGCATACCTTAAAATAGTTTAAGTCATATAAATAAGGAAAAAAAAAGAAGTTAATCCTTTTTATTAGGCCCATTGTAGAGGTAGCGATGAAAGTCACACCTAATGTTAAACACACCCACTACTTGGACCCCACAATCAAATAACCGTTCCCACAATTGAAGAAGCAGTTCTTGGATTAGCCTACTAAGTGCCTAAGAAATGACTTAAAATTTAGTTTGAGTAACAAAAGTGAGTGTGTTAAGCACTAAGCTATGGATTTTATAGTGATATTAAATGGTCACATGGCAAAAATTAAATATTAGGACCAAATTGTCAAGTAGTGATAAGAATCAATCAAAAATTTTCTCACAATCAATTATATTATAGTGACCAACAAATTATGAGCTAATTATTTTGCATTTTGATATAACAGTCATCTTGGTCAATTAGCCATAAGGATGAATATATCCATAAGCACTGGTTCTGGTTATATCGTTAGAATCTTAGGGACATTTGTTATGTTTTCTTAATGCTCATTATCAAAGCCATTTTCTTACTAGAATTAAAGATACAAATATTCATTTTTTGTTTAATATTTTTCCTAAGATTATAATAGGTGAACCAAATGTTCTAACTCATATTGAAATTATAACAAGTATGCTCATAACTTTTACAATCCAAAAATAAATGGTTATAAGAAAGTGCTAGAAGAGAAGTTGCCCAAGCAACAAATGTTTCAACGTAGCCTAAGCAAAATCACACAATGACCCTAAAGTATATCATAATTTTTCAATTCAATGAAGTAAATTTGATAGCCTAAAAATATAGAAAGATGCTTATGTTTAAGTAATTATGTTAAATAGAATCAAAGAATATTAAAAAATACTTTAGTTGAAGAATTAAAATTAGAATATAAGAAGCACAATGAAGTTAGGATATCAATATTCAAGAATTAGGGGGGAATGCTTCATGGACATTGATAAAATAAAGCATGAGAGCAAGAAAAATGATGAAATCAAGTGACAATTTTAAGTCATTTTATTGTCAGAAACACAAATCAAATTAGGGCATCAATCACTTTCCATTATAGACATTCAAAAAGTGAGAGCAAAATTGAAACACTTTAAGCATTAATTTAAAAAAAACTAATGTTAATGTGGAAGAAATGGAGAATCCACTTATTATGTGATCCATGTGCAAGTTGTAATCTTCATAAGAAAGGTCAAAGTGCAAGAAGCAATCATTAGTAAGGTTAAGTAGTGTTTGAAGAGGTTTTTTTTTAATTATTAAGGGTATAGGATTTTGGAACTTCTATAGGAGAAAGGGTTTCAAATGAGTGGAATCAATGAGCTTAGGTAAGGGGAAAATATTCCATCACATGTGAACTAAACCCTAATAAAGGGAAGTAAGTATTTGATTCCATTACCGTCCCACTAAGACTTCCTAACCAAATGCCACCTTAATCTTATAAACTTTCTATTCAAGTCCAAACTTCAAGTACAAGCTTTAAAATATTCTAAATAGTATTTAATTAAAGAAACTTACAAAACCACTTTTATTTGACTATGATTAGGAAAAAAGAACAATACTTGTCTTATACTTAATCAATAACCATGGGTTATTGTTCTTTTTGTAACAAATTTGTTATAATTATTCCATTATGATGTTGCTTCTTGCCATCATCAAATTACTATTATTCACCATCACCATGTTTTGTATAACAAAGCTTGAGTATCATATAAATTAGCAAAACACAATGTAAAAATATAATTTTAGATTAGAACATAGATGTAATTTTTTTTACTCTTTTAATCTTTTTCATATCCTTCCATCTCTTACATAAAATTAAGTTCCTTAATTTTTAATAGAGTGCTTTAACTTATTTTGTCCATAAATTAAATATTGAACCACTTTAAGAGAGAATGATGATTTAAAGACATCCATACTGCACCACTAGTAGAAAATTCAGATTTTAAAGAAATAGTAAAAAGAAGGACAATAAGTACATCTCTTTATAATGCTAGAAAGAATAAGAAACCTTAAAGGTGTTAGATTTTTAACAATCTAAAACATCTATTAGCAAACCTTTCTTGATCTTTGATAGAGTATTGTGGCCAAGAAGCAAGTGAATTAGTAATAATAGAATTTAATTCAATAATAAAAAAATGATTTCACCCTATTCAAATTAATCAAAATTAATTTCAATTTCCATCAAACAAGCAAGAATATGAAGAAGCAACTAATTGAAACATATCCATATTAGTATTATTTATCTTGCTAAACTAGTGAATTGTGTAAAGAAATTACTTGCTATAGAATTTGTTAAATTTAAAGTCCAGATGCAAAATCTTCAAAGAAAGTAAATGTTGACAAGACATATAATTTATAGAGGTTCAATTATTCATGAACAGCTTCTCTCAAGTCTTTTTCTCTCTTTTAAAATTCTAATACTTTGTCCTTTTTATCGAATTATACAAGCTTTATAGGAGTTCTTTAACTCAAACTTTCCAAAAACTATAATTAGACTCACCATAAGTCTTATGCAATATTTTTTATTAATATTATCAAGTTATGATTGTAAATAATACGTGTCTATTAATTTCTTTTTATTTGCTGAAAAATACAATTACCTTTCAAATGTTTCAAAATATGTTATAAAATTTATATGAAAAAATTTATAAACTTATAAAAAATTTTGGGATACTTTTAGTGCTTAAAAATATTAGTGTAGTTAATATTAATTATATTTTCATAAATTCTAATATTTAATAATATTTGATAAATTGAATAAAAAATTATTTCATCAAATTATTTGTGAACAAAAATTCTTGTCTTATGCTTCTGAAATAACTTAAAAAATCAAAATGTTCAATATACTTAAATGATGAAAACATATTTTTTTTACAAATGATTTTATATATTAGTTTTCACAAGATATCAATTACACATTTTGCACTTCCATGCCTAGTTATTTTTAGAAATACTCTCAAGATTCACTAAAAGAATCTCTTAGATATTACAAGTTTTTTATTCCTTCACCAATTATTTATTGAGATAATTAGGTATTTTAAAATGCTTGTAAAGTAATACGAGAGAGAAAGAACATAGTGTGTGACTCATATAGGTGGGTCCTTCTTATATTAGGGGTGAGCTAATATGATTTAGCCTTAACCCTAATAAATTAGGGTTTGAACTGAATAATTAGGTCCTTAGGTTGAGTTTGGACAAAAAATAGGCATGGTTTATTAAGGGGTGGTAAGGAAAAGGAATCTAATATTTTTTTAGAGGGTTTGGTTTTGTCAGGGAATGAAATCACTCTTGTGATTCTTTTTCCTATTCTTTGGCTCACCAATCAAGAAATGAAACCACTATAAAATTTAAAGATCATAGCATTTTTAAAAAAATTATAATAAATTTTAAAAGTAGTCGTTTAAATTATAAATTTATAATAAAAATTTTAAATTTATTAAAATTATAATAAATATTAATATAAATTTAATAAAAGTATGCATTTAATTTATATACTCATGATCTAATCTTAAAAAAATAATAATATTGTAATTTTAAATTTTAATAAAATTAGGAAAAGTAGGGGTTTCATTCATAAATTTGTAAGAAATTTTTTTAGAATCATAAAAGATTTTGAAAAATTATAATAAATTTATAAAATTAATCATAATAAAATTATAACAAAACTTGTTATTTAAACAACCCGAAACCTTAACATTTGCTAGTAGCATATATGATAATGACTAGTCAAGCATGTTAAGCACATATTTATTGATAAAATTAACTAAAATAACATTATTAAAGAAAAAGCACACAAAAATTTTACCGACAGAAGTATAACAACCATTTAACAAAACTAAAATTTTTGAGGTTCAAAATATCTGCCTAGCTAATAAATATATTTGCACATATCTCAAGATGAATTCATGCAACTTTTATTATATGTAAATGTTTAGTTGATGCAATTATAAGGGGATTACAATCTTATAACATGATTGAGCTATTTTGAATCAATTTTTTTTACTTCTTTAAATTGTTACAAAGATGTCTTTAGTGACCCTAGATTTAGATCTTCTCAAGATGGTATTACACATATTACTTCCTTAAATTATGTTGAGCTTGACAAAACACTTAAAGTTTGTGTTCTTTTGCCATAGTAGCCATTTTTAAAGCTTTAGAAGGAGAAACACCTTCTAGTTTAATCAACTTTTCTAGTACCTTGTTATTCTTGTCATTTGAATTTTTCTCCCTTTCTTTTGTACTTGACCATGCACTTGCCATAGTAATAAGATGTACATTCATATTAAATAGTGTCAAAGCTTCTGGACATCAATTGAAGAGTGGAAGCTAATTACTTATTATTCTACATTTTTCCCTCCCTTGGAAGTCTTCTATTTCTTTTCCTTCTCTAATGGAAGTTTAGTAATATATTCTTTTTACATTGTTTAACTCACAAATTGACCCCTAGAATCAATTTCAACACTTGCATCATCATTATCTACAATTAATCGTTGATTTGTTAGCTTAACTGATATATTTTTAACAGTACTAATAAAAATTTCACTAGTTTCTCTTGTTGCTCTATCTTTTCCATAAATTTCAATGAATATGTTATAGTGAGGAAATAGTAGACCATATAATTCTTTTGCTTTCTCATGATTATGTTATAAAATAAAAAAAATAAAATATCATTCATATAAAGTGCCCATAACTTTAACTTGTATAAAATCTTACAACTGGAGAAAGAATAAAAATTACTTTAACCCATTCTTCATACATATTTTTCTCTATTTACAACAAAATTTTCATCATCCCACCTAAATCTAGACATGCTAAACCTTTTAGCTAATGCATTGTACTTTTTATGCCAATGTTAAAGCCTAGACTCAATGTGTGGTTTAGCTTTTAAGCCATAATGAGGAAGTTTGGTGTGAATCATTTCTTTTAATGGACTCATGTAGGCTTTTTTAAATCCACCCTCACTTTTTCATTTAGGAATGACAACCAACTCATGTAATGCTTGCATCAACACATGATCTTTTTAAGGAGTCCAAAATATAAAATATGACATATATATATATGACACAATTGTATTAAAATAAGAACTTCATGATAGAAAATGTTATTAATAAGTAGCATATACAAATAGTCTAAGGAATGTAAAAAAAAAATATTCTTAACAAAGTACAAGAACATCAAATCATAGCACATTCAAGTTTATAATTTGAAAATACTATCATACGACACAAATTGACAACTATCATTGTCTAACCTATGTTCTCCAATCGTTAAACATGTCTTATGCTAATGTGTTCCTAAAAATAGTACATAGGTTAGAAGTTGCAATAGTTGTAATAAATTTAGCTCCATCAAAATCATCATTATCATTATCCTTATCCTTTTCATCTTTATCTTTTTCTATGAACTTTTCCTCTTCTACATTTTCTATAAGCATGAATCTTGATATTAGGTTTTCTAGTAAACAAGAAGCCATTATAATATGACTTTGAGTTTAGATAACTAAAAATAAAGGACTTTCAAGTATAACACACCTCCTTTTTAGAATGCAAAAATATCTCTTTATCACATGTTTAGCTCTAACATGTTTCATGTTGAAATATTCTTTAACACTTTGTGGTTATTGACCACCTTGTTCCTCAAAAAGATATTGTTTCCTTCTATATGGAGTGAAAAATCCTTCATAATAGTTATATCCACTATCAATGAAATAATAACAACATTCATATAAATTAAAATTAGATTCATTACTAGGTTTGTCAAATCAATTACAATATTTTAATTATAAAATTATTAGTGCTAATTATAATTACCTTTAGGAACTTCTGAACCATTTAACTTAGAGCTAACATTTTGAAGGACATAACTATTAGGTATTGAGCCTTCCCAACAAGGTAAAACATAGACAAGCTCCATGTTAGGCATGCAAATTCTTATCGTATTCATAGTAATAATGGCATTTCTCATTTGATACTCCCCTTTTCCTTGAGATGGCACTAACACATCAATGTATGTACCATTTAAAACTTTTAAACAATTTTACAAAAAAGGAAAGGAAATAACTCATTTATATTCACTATTATTAAATATTTGTTATGAATTGAATAAGTGGAATTAGTACTTTAAAATATTTTCGCCTATCATTTTTGCATTCATCATTATAAGCATAGACTTGTTATATAACTATTAATGCAACTTGAAGAAAGCACTAAGATGAAGATTAAATTGTTGAATTATAAATTTTTCTACTCTTAGAAAATATTATTCAATTGACATAGTCTTATTATGATGAGCCAATATGTGCAAGAACATAGCAAGCATTTCCTTAAGTGACATATTTCAAGTTCCATTTAATCTTTCAATATCCCTAAGCATCTCATAAAACACATTAAACACATGTCTATTCATACAAAGTTCATTCCCACTAGATATGTGATTTTTTTTATTAACCTATTCGAGATTTCAAATCACAATCTAATCTTATATTTTTTTAATTGACCTAGTGAAAACTCCTATTAATAGTAATACTTATCATGTACCATATCAAGTACATTACTAGCATTACATCAACCATTTTCTTTATCAATTGAGGTTGTTGTAATTTTCACAAACTTCTTGAAAATAAGCCAAAAGAAATTATTTTTGTACATAATTTGCAATTCACATGATGAATAAATTCTTAACAAATGTAATAAATAGACATAGAAATGCATGTATACACATAATTAACAATTCACACATTGGATTAATTTCTCTTGAGATTGAGTAAATAGATATCAAAGTGCATTATTTGCTTTATGCTATGTTTAGAGATAAGCAAACAACCTTCATATTATTTACTTTATGGGTATGTGAAGTTGAAATTCTTTTTATCATCTACATTTTTTTTACTTTTAAATGTAAAATGCATTAATTTGTCATGCACTATATTATACATAACCTTATCATACATATATGTTACACAATTTGTCTTTATTGATCAAATCATAAATAAGTCATCATATATTTCATCCATTAACATAAAACCTCCTTTAATTTATTGATATGTATATATAAGCAAGGATGGAAATATGGAAATAAGTTTATTTTAATGTATGAATATATATACTAATATGAACTAGTCCAGCACTTTGCATGACCAAGCTTAAGTAGAAAAGGACTTAAGTCTAAATGAAGGTCCAATGACAAGAGGAAGGCTCAAAAGGATACAAGAAGCAATTAGAGCCCATGTAAATGCAATTCTAGCCCAAGGAGCTAGTTAGAGGAAACAAATAGAGCTGAAGTGTTGCTCATCCAAGCCTAAGAAATTTAAAGATATTTGGAGTGCAATGAATCTGGATACATTTTTCCAATATGGAGCACTATAAATTAGGAGATAATTTCTTATTATAGAGTGCAACAAATATGGACATATTTTCCTAATATGGAGTGCAACAAATTTGAAGATATTCTCCAAATATAGAATTCAATGAATCTGGACATATTTCCAATATGAAGTGCAGCAAATCCGGAGACATTTTCCTAATCGAGAGTGTAACAAATAAGGAAAATTTGAAGATAATTTTCATTTTTAATTTAATGATAGTCAAAGCTTTATATTTTCTTAAGTATAGCTATTACTATTTGTATTTTCCTAAGAGTAGTATAAATAGGAATCTATGTAACTCAAAATTCAATAATTGATGAATATAATACCAATTTGAGTGTTTTTTTCTCCAAAGTGTGAGAATATTATCTTCTTTTGCTCTTGTGAAACTTTACTTCGTCAATCTTCATAAAATTGGTGATTCAAATTCATAAAAGCCTCCAATTTGTGCTTCAACGTAAGTGTGTTGTTGTATGGATTGGTTAACTCGTGTTTGTGGTTAGACAAGTGGTTTAAATAGCAGGTCATATTCCTTATAGTGTTAGTTAGCTACTTGCATTTGTCAGGTCATCGAACCATCTAAATTTAGAGTTTATCACTTCCAATTTTCCTTCCTCAATTCTAGATCATATGAATCTAAGGGGAGTTAATCATGTGAAAATGAGATAGGAGGAGAGCTCAATTAAGTGCATTATAATTGTGCCATATCATTAATAAGTTAGTGCTACATCATTACCACATCATCAAGGAAATGGTGCCACATTAATGCCACATAAACCATTATCTTAATTGGCGCTACTTTAGCATTTATTTACAATTATTTGATATTTTGGGCTTTAATTTGGTATTTAGGCCTTTAGTTTATGTTTATTTTGTTTTGGTTCATTTTAAAACATTTTGGGCTTTAGCTAATGATGAATGTATTTATGCCCATTTTACTTTAAAACATTTACCATATTACTTAGAGTTATTTAGAGGCCTTTTTATTGGGTTTAGGTTAATGAATTAGTTTTAGGCTAGTTTGCTATCTTTTGAGCCTATTTTCAATTAGGATTTTAGAGAGCTATATATGGAGGTTTATTCCTTATACAAATTAGATTTTTTAGATTAGAGATTTAGGATTTAAGATTTTAGTTGAGTGCCTCTCTTGAGTTCTTGAATGAACTTATGACTTATCAAGGGATTCACCCTTTGTGACATTAATCATCACTGATAAAGGATTCTTCCTTGTGGCATGTTTATCATCATTTATCACTCCTATTCTTCCATTTTTTTTAGTGTGGCATGAATACCTTTTTATTTTTATTTTTAGATTTGCTAAATTTTGGGATGATCTAACACAATTTCACATTAAGAGTGTGACACTCATCATTCTTTTCACTTTGTCTTAATTTACTTGATCTACCTACGCCATGAAGATTAGGCCACCCCCTATTGAATTCCTTATCATTTAGTATCCGAGCTACTAGTTGACATGGTAGGCATTTAATCTTATTCTTTTGTTTTGCAATATATAAAAAAAGTGTCAGAAAAAAGGAAAAAAGTTCAAGCAAAAAAAAAGAAAGCACAAAAAAAAGAAGAAAAAGTAAAAAAAATGTGAAAAAATATACAAAAAAATTGTGAAAAAAAATGAGAAGTGATAATTTAGTTCCTTACAATTTGAATTTTCAAATTTGCAAAATTGTATAATTGAGATAAACATTATTTTGCACAGATAATTCTCCTATTTTTATTGAATCCATTACCTAATAGACCCTATCCTTTTTTATGACCTATTTTGATCATCTACTTTCAAGTGCTTAGTTAAAGCTAAGAAATTGGCATTATTGAATCACTCATAAGGGTTTAAGTTACATAAGAGCTTAAGAAGGTATTGAGAGATTGAGAGTTGGTGAGATTATCAAGAGAAGAGTGAAGACACTTAATCGAGAGAATTTGTGAGATTAAATATTATGTCTATTTTTTTTACTAACATGGCAGGAAATCAATATGATATTCCACAAGCAGGATTAACCCCCATCCAAATGCAAGTATTAGTGAGCCATCTTGAAAGGCTATTTGATAGAAAGTTAGAAGGACTTTATGACCAGTTGGAATAAATGGAGAATCAATTTGTCATATAATAGAACCTTCAAAACAATTAAAAGCAAGGTGAACAATCTTATACAGATGTGAATAGCCGGGATAAGGAAGATGAATTTGATGATTACCAGCCAAGGAGGAGGCCTAATCGAGAAGAATCAAGGAGGCATAGAAATAGAGAAGATAACCTTAGAGGAATCAAAATCAAAGTTCCTTCATTTTAAGGAAAAAATGATCCAGAGGTATATTTGGAGTAGGAGATGCAAGTTGAATAGGTGTTCTCATGCCACAACTATTCTGAAAGGAAAAAAGTAAAACTTATAGCTCTTGAATTTACTAATTATGCTCTTGTTTGGTGGGATTAGATGCAAAAAGAGAAAGTATGATATGGAGAATACCTAATTACCACATGAGAAAAGATAAAGACAATTATAAGGAGGCGGTTCATTCCATCTTACTACCATAGAGAGCTTTGCAACAAGTTGTAGCACCTCACATAAAAATCAAAGAGTGTAGATGAATACCATAAAGAAATGGAGATTGCTATGATTAAAGCTAACATAGTGGAGGATCAATAGGCAATAATGGCTTGTTTCTTACATGGACTGAATTGTGACATAGCTAATGTTATGGAGATGTATCATCATGCAGAACTTCAAAAGATGGTACATCAAGCCATCAAGGTTGAACAACAACTTAAAAGAAGAAATAATGCTAAAAATAACTCAAACTCAAATTCAAATTCCTTTAACTTATGGAGGAATAACTCAAAGAAAGACACCTTTTCTGCTTCAAATTCTAAGGAGGCCAATTCAAAGAAAGCTAAAAAGCCAAAACCTAAGAAAGACCAAATAGAACCTAACCCAACAAGAAATTGTGACATAAAGTGCTTCAAGTGTCAAAGGAAAGGACATATTTCAAGCGAGTGTCTTAGCAAGCACACCATGATCATCAACCACCATAATAATTGGGAGATCAAAGAAGAAACCATTGAGGAGGAGGAGGAGTTGTCTAATGATGATGGAGAAAGTATAAAAGAAAGAGAACTCCAAATGGCTAGAAGAGCACTTAGCATTCAAATAATAGAGGAAGAGAACTTGTTCCACACACGCTGCCTAATTCAAGACAAGGTTTATAATGTAATCATTGATGGTGGAAGTTGTAATAATGTGGCAAGTGTTGAATTAGTAAAAAAGTTGAACCTATCTATATTCAAACACAACCGTCCCTACAAGCTCCAATGGCTTAATGAGTGTGGTGAAATGAAAATCATAAAACAAGTGAAAATTTTATTTTCTATTGGCAAATATAGAGATGAAGTTTTATGTGATATTGTACTCATGAGAACATGTCATCTCTTATTATGTAAACCTTGACAGTATGATGAGAGAGTCATATATGATGGGTTTTCAAATTGTTATTCTTTTATACTTCAAGGGGAACCTATAACCCTTCTTCCTATGTCACCAAAGAAAATATTAGAAGATTAAATTAAGAGATAAAACAAAAGAGAGAGTTAGAATAGGAAAGAAAATCCAAAGTAATAAAGTGTAAATAAAAGTGAGAAAAGACCAGAAAAAGAGAGCCAACTGAGAGAGAAGAAAGAAAGAAAAAACAAATTGAGAGGAAAGGGAGAGAATAAGGGAAAAGGAGAGAAGAGCTTACTAGTGGCAAAAAAGAGCGAGGTTAAACAAGCTTTATTTTATCAACAAAACCTTCTAGTACTTATATACAAAAAGGCTATGTTGAACACTAATAACTTAACCTTTGTATTACCTAGTGTTGTTTTATCTCTTTTATAGGAGTATAAGGATATCTTTCTCAATGAGGTACCTCCAGGATACCACGTAAATCCTGAAGAGGCTAAGGAAATCCAAAAACAAGTTCAAGAGTTAATAGACAAGGGATATATGAGAGAGATCCTTAGTCCTTGTGCAATTCCGGTGTTACTTGTTCCTAAGAAGGATGGTATATGGAGGATGTGCATTGATTGTAGAGCCATTAACAATATAATAGGAAGTTGTGAGGTTGCATGGGATGCCAAGAACCATTGTCTCTAATCGAGATGCTAAATTCTTAAATTGTTTTTGGAAAACCTTATGGAGCAAGCTTGGGATAAGGTTGTTATTTTCTACAACATACCATCCACAAACTGATGGACAAACTGAAGTTGTGAATAGGACACTTTCTTCTTTATTGAGAACAATTATCGAGAAAAACTTGAAGAATTGGGAGGAGTGTCTACCATACGTCAAGTTTGCTTACAATAAGGTTGTTCATTCCACTATTAAATATTCGCCCTTTGAAATTATTTATGGCTTTAATCCTTTTGCACCTATTGATTTAATTCCTTTAGCTTTGTAGAAAAGAGCCAACATGGATGGTAAGCAACATGCTGAGTTTGTTAAATAAATCCATGAAAGGGCATGTTATAACATTGAAAGGATGACTCAACGATATGTGAACCGTGCCAATAGAGGGAAAATGTAAATAATTTTTTAGCCTGGAGACTTAGTTTGGTTGCACTTAAGAAAAGGGAGCTTTCCTAAAAAAAGAAAATCTAAACTCATGCCTAGAGGAGATGGTCCTTTTCAAGTCCTTGAGAGAATTAATAATAATACTTACAAGCTTAAATTACTTGGTGAGTATGGAGTTAGTACTACCTTTAATGTTTTTGACCTCCCACCTTATTTGATGTAGATCTTGAAAAGTCGAGGACGACTCCTTTTTAAGAGGGGGAGAATGATATGAACCAGTCCAACACTTTGAATGATCAAGCTCAAGTAGAGACTCTAAGTGAAGGTCCAATGATAAGAGAAAAGTTCAAAAGGATACAAGAAGCAATTAGAGCCCATGTAAATACAATTTTGACCCAAGAAGCCCAAGTAGAGACTCTAAGTGAAGGTCCAATGATAAGAGAAAGGCTCAAAAGGATACAAGAAGCAATTAGAGCCCATGTAAATACAATTTTGACCCAAGAAGCCTAAGTAGAGGTAACAAATAGAGTTAAAGTGCTGCTCATCCAAGCACAAGAAATCTGGAGATATTTGAAGTGCAACGAATCTGGATACATTTTCTTAATATGGAGCACTATAAATTAAGAGATAATTTCCTATTATGGAATGCAATGAATGTGAACATATTTCCTAATATAGAGTGCTGCATATTAGGAAAATGTGTCTAGATTCATTGCACTCCAAATATTTTTAGATTTCATGGGCTTAGATGAGTAGCACTTCAACTTTATTTGTTTCCTTTAACTGGGCTCCCTAGGCCAGAATTGCATTTACATGGGCTCAAATTGCTTCTTGTATCCTTTTGAGCCTTCCTCTTGTCATTGGGCCTTCACTTAGAGTCAATTCCTTCTCTACTTGAGCTTGGTCATGCAAAGTGTTGGACTGGTTCATATCAGTATTGCCTAGATGAATAATAAAAGAAGATTGATAGTGAGAGTGACAATAGGTATGGAACATAATAGTATATTTTTTTTATGTAACCTTAATGTATGGGTGTTTTTTATTATAATTGTTAATGTGATGATATGTATAAAAAAAATGAAATTGTAAAATATATTTTCACAATTAGGTGTACCATTTCTCATATTTTCATAATTTTATGTTCAACCATTGATATTTGTATTAATTTGTATAATAAGAAAAATATGCATAAAGAAATAATGTTTGGGTCATTGCAAATTAGTAACCAACGTTATAATTCCAATTTAATTTGACACGAATAAATAAAAAATTTATCAGTTCAACTTATGATGCAAGTAATTACCAAATTCCACCTTAACTTGTAAAATTGCATCCTAAAATTTTATTTAAAGACATAATATATTCAATGAGAGGCTTTAATGTGTTTACTAATCGATGAAATTTTAAAACACAACAAAATATTTTACCAAAAAAATTCATGAAATAAAGGACATTAGTTGTTTACTTATAATCAATGTCCAAAAGTTTATAACATTGGTCATTAATGAAAAATTGGTGTTAAATTTTATTAAATTGAACGATGTTGTTTTATCAATGTTTACTAATAACTAACGTGAAATGTAAAATTATGTCACTTTAAAAATTGAAAGGAGTATAAAAACATTATATTGCCATTTGTAGGATCATGATTTCAATTAAATTAAAACTTTATCTTACAAAATATAAGAACTTTAGCAGAATTAAGAAATGTATCTTACTTTTCTACTTTTCTATGCAAAAAAGTTACACTTACCAAATATCCTAGGGTTTCCATTTTGTTTAGATATATTTTCATATTTTTTTTGTAGATATGTGGCTTTGTTTATTTGAGCTTTGTTTTAATATCTTCTATTTAGGATAAGGGTTAATGTTAGAATGTATCACTAAAATGTTTCAAATGCTTTATTATCTCATGTATATTGATTATAACCTTAAGCATGAAATATATTATGTACAAAATCTTGTATTTAAATGTATGAATTTACTTTAGTTTTAGGTATGTACTTGAAAAATGTTTAGCTATGGATCATTTAGGTTACATTTTGATGCATATAAATGTATAAATACATTTGGGTTTTGGGTACATAATTGAGAAGGTGTACATTTTGTAATGATATAGGGTTTGGTTAATGTTCTTTATGTATGATTTTTATTAGATTGGCTAGTTATAGATTAAAGGTGGATACATGCTAATTAGAATAGCATAGAATATGAAAATAAAATTAACGAATTCATAAAATTTGTAGCTACTTATGGGAAAAAAAATATAATGATAACCTTATAAGTTGCCCTTGTACTAAATGTTGTTATATCAAAAATGTGATTATCAAGTAACTATAGGGTCATTTACTTATCCATGACATCAACAAGTATATGTGATGCATATTGCATACTGAAAGTAACTTGTGTAGTATGTCTCTTGATCATCAAAATGATGATTTCAATACTCACTTAGAAGATATGGTTCATTATGTTGCAATTATTTTTTATGCTTATTTAGGGTTCAAGCAACCTGAAAATGAAATAGATGTTATCTTGGCATCATTTATAGAAAATTTAAGACTTATGTAGGATGAAGGTTTATAGGTGTTTAATGCATATTATCATGAGTTTTTGAAGTTTTATGTCATGCTTTTTTGCATAACAAATTACTTTTCAATTTATGAAAACTTGTCGAATATAATATTCAAAGGTGTTGAGCATGTTTTATTTATGACAATGATATGTTCTTTTATCAACTTAAGCATAAACAAAAAAATATATATCTTAACCATAAGAGATTTTTTCCTTGTTCCCTCAAATATCGCATGATAAGAAAGACTTTTAATGATTCATTGGAAACAATGACTTGAAAGCCTTTAACTAGTGAAAATGTATATGAAATAGTGAAAAATATTAATTTCATATTTTACAAACTGAATGCACTTGCATTTAGCAAATTGGCAATACTTCTTAGAAGAAAGATTCCATATTGTTCACTTTTCCATATTAGAAGGACTTGTTTGTTAGAAATAGCATTAATGTCATGGAACCCTTTTAAACATGCCAAGTGTCACAACCCTTCCTCATCATAACTGGCATAAATCTCATTACTAATTTCTACAAGCCTTAACACTTTTTTACTCTTTCTATCTAATGGAAGTCTCCAAAATTCAGGAAAACTTAAAATTTATTTTGATATTTTTGCGAAAAAAATGGATTAAATCTCTCATATTTTTAGATACTTTCCAAAGGCTACATGTCTTAAAATACAAAACTTATATCAATTTCAAATTCAACAGCATCAACACACTATATATTTTCAAATTTAAATATAACTAAATGATTCAACACATCGATGACTAAATTAGCAAAACTCTATATTTGATCCTATTCTAATTATTAAAACTCTTTCGTAAAGCGATTTTATTTCTCCATGGATGCAACAAGATCAAGTCTTCACCTGAAAACATTGAAATACAACAAAGTGAGTTACGTAAATTCAATTAGTATATATCTATCTTTGTTTTGCAGGTTATCAATTTTATACATAATATTTAAAGATTAATTATATATTAATAACTTAGTTTCTGTATTTTTGAAATATGTGAGACCATGATCTAACATGAAAGTCCACCTATACATGATTTAAATTATGTTCCTCACATTACAAACACAAGTTTCTTAACTATCCATTAAAACTCAATATTATATACTACCTATTTTGGGTAAGTATCATATTTACAAACAACCATTAGGGCTAAAGTGCAAATAGATTACCACAATTACATCATCAATGGAAGTCAATCACAAACAATCATATTATATCATATATTCAAATTTTGTAAACATACATATAGTTACTCTATGATATCAAAGTTAATTCCATACTTCTCTCAATTGTTAGTCGAGAATTTCCCATCTGGCTCTCAATAAATTCTATATCCATCATAAGTAGTTATCGAGAATCCTCTGTTCGACTTTCACACTTTCCATCACTATTCATAGTTCCTATTGCCACTATTGGCATAATCTTCATATAGTATCCATATCATAGTAATTCATAAGACTTTCAATGCAAGATCATTAATCTACCATTGAATAATATAAAGCATAGCACAACACACAATATTAATGTCATAACATATAAATATTATAGAAACTGAACCACAATTATACTTTCATTGCGCACTCTGATTTACTAACCTTCATTCATATAGCCAAATACTATTGTTACACAAAATTAAGTTTGTCTGATGTAGAGTTGGTAATAATAATAAGATGAATATAATTTATATTATTTAAATAAAAGTACAATTGTGTGATATATATACTCATTTGGAATGTTGATCCACCTTTGGAGGTTTTCGAGGTACTCATAATCATCCTTTCACATTTATCTCCTATTATCACCATTTACAAAGATGAATTATGATTATATAAACATTCCCTATCTTCTTTTCTAGTCATCTCAATTTCACTTTGTATCAATGGTATATTAATAATCTAAGTCATTAGTTTCCCTTGTTTCCAAATATTCACTCATCCAAGTAATATTATGACACAAGGTTTCCTAAAAATGCATGATCATTACTAAAAATATCATAACATAATACTCTATAATACTTAATAACAAAAAATATATTCATACAAATATATCTTCACAAGTGTTAATCATATATTGAAAATATCTGTAATTGGCTTACTTTCTAAATTATACATGATTCTAATACTCCATATGTATTTTAATGATCTCATTTTAGCATTTTTGCAACGTAAAAATTATATCTTTTATAAATGTCATCGTTTGTATCTCACACATCCAAATACACTTTATATTTCAAGTATGACATAACCCAAGATATTAGAATATAATATTTTAAGAAGATTCCAATCATAATTTAAATCCATCTCTAATGCATTTATCTACATAATTAAATTATGCTATAACTCAGCGTGAATAATCTGACTAAGCTTTTATATTATAACCTCCTACGAGCTTATTAAGGAATCATACAGAAATAACCATAATGTCTCCTTAACATTATAAGTGATTCTTCCAAGATAATAAAATCTGAAGCTCAATATATTTTTAATCATCCTATTTAACATTTTCCAGCATAATATTAAATTCTTATGATGTATTCTTGCTCACCAACATCTGAAGAGCTCAACCCCAGCTCGCCAGTGCTAGAAGCTCGCCGGAGCACTGGTAAACAATGCAAAACAGCAGCTTCCCTGCCACTGTGCTAACACAGCATCGCTCGACTTTGCTGCCGCGGGTCCCTCACCATGCGTTGCGACCTTCCGATCCATCAGCAGCGACGTCAGCAGTTAATCATGGAGGAAGGAGGTTCAGCTACATCAAAACAGCAACAGCATGAACCAAAACGAAATGCACATGGAGCTTGGTCTTCAACCAACTTGATCTGGTGTTCAACGAGGGGAAGAGCTCCGCGCCGGACATACTGCTGGCCAAGAAGGGAGAAGAAGAGAGAAGAGAGGGGAAACTACTAGAATCTGTGAGAGAGGGTTACACCGACTTAAAAGTAGGAGGGGGTCGGTGAAAGAAGAAAGTAGCAGTCAAGAATTTAGAAAAAAGAAAAATCTGGTCTAAGGAGTAGCTGCTACCCGGGAGAGACTAGTGTAAAAGAAAAATAGAAAGAGCTGCCGATGAAGAAAGCAGGGAGGAGGGAGGGCAACTCGGGTCCCACGCACACATAGAGAAATTGTCCGAAAAACGTAAGAGAAGGGGACCACTTTTTCATTTTGAAAAGTGAACAGCAGTACTGACTTTTAATAAGGAAAAGGAATTGGTTTATCCTTTTTTTAATATTCAACAAAATGAGGGGGAAAGAAATTTCTAGAAATAATGAAAAGGGACAGCCGTTGATTTATTAAAATAAAATTATTTTCACAAAATTATTTACAATTCTAATTCAATTATTTGTAATCTCTCTCCAATACATTTATAGTAATAAATGAAAATCCTAAAATAAATATTTTAATATTTTTAAATTTTCAAAAATAATTTATAAAATATATGTAAATGCTTTCATAAATCCTTACCCACAAAATCACCAAAAATTATTTTTCAACTTTATAGGAAATTTCTTATAAAAATTATTTTAATTTAATCTTAAATCAATAATCACCACTAAATAAATACATTACAGAAACTATTATCAATATTATTTTAATATTTTTAAAATCCTTTAAAAATTAAATTTTAATCAAATAAATATTAATTAAAAATAAAAAATCACAAACATTGAAATTTATAAAGTTTTAATTATTCAAAAGTATTAAAATTTATGAAATTTAAATTTTGAGATATGATAGCAGGTAAGACAAATAAGAACTAAGGCCAAACTAAACTTGAAAGAAATGATCATACAAGAGGAACTAGCATTGAAAAGAAAGGATTAACATATGTATTTGCTTTTAGCTTGTTATATCTTGTTTAAAAAAAAAAAGAAATCAAGTTTTTACAAGTTTTTATACAAGGTTTAAGTCCTTAGGACTATTCTTCTAACATCAAAAGCCTTATTTTTATAAAAAATTTGAAATTAGTCAATCTAAAGTTTCATGATTATCTTTGATGTAATAACTTCTACTAATCATCATTCAATGAATATTGTCCAAACTTGTAAGACAAACTATTTCAAGACTCTATTTTCTCTTTAATGCAATATGTACTAAGATCATTAACATCAAAGATTTGAATAGGTTATAGAGGGATATTGTTGTCATACTATGTCAACTTAAGATGTATTTTCTACTTTTATTCTTTGACATCATAATGCACTTGGTTATACATTTGATAAGGAAGATAAAACTTTATGGATTAGTTTACTTGAGATGGATATACCTATTTAATCAATATATGAATACTCTAAAAAGGTACATGTGCTATTGAAATCAGCCTAAAAGATTATTGAGAGGTATATTGTTGAAGAGGTTGTTAAATTTTAGACTAAATACTTATTAAATATGAATGCTATTAGACCCTTAAGCCTCACTCTAAAGGAAGAATTTCAAGGAAAGTTGCATTAATGACTTAAGCAGAGAGCATAAGCTATGAAATATAGGTGCAAAAACACCTATACATCTTGTAAAATAGTGAAGAGTATAAGCCTTACATAGATGACAATATTGCTTTTATGAAAGAGCTCCATCTTGATAGCAATAAATAATGGGTACAAGATAAATAGAATCACTCATTCATCACATGACTCTTCAACCAGGTAAGGAGCATAATGGTATGAATGTTGATGCTATTTTTGAAACAATAAGATGGTTAGCTAATACGCCTTGCATGGAGGTTATATTTTATCAAGGATATTATTTTCACATAAAAGGAAAGGAATAAAGAAGCATAATGCAAAATAGTGGGGTTACTTTAATGCCTCAAATAATACATGTTTTTAATGCCAAAGATAAAAACCTTATCTAAATGATGATATCGTATTACTGGATCATTGAAGACATATGAGAGCTTAATTACATCCAATTCAGAGAATTTGTATTTTGATGTAAGTAGGTGAAGAATAATAATGATATTTGATTGGATGAGCTAGGATTCAAGCTATTGGATCTTAGTAGGGAGGGCCATAAAAGGAGCCATTCATAATAGGCATCCTAAGTAAAATAAGTTTTTTATGTGTTGGACTTGATTGATAGCAAGTGATCTATAGTTTTATAAGGGAAAAGACAAATTGTTAATAGTGGGATTGGAGATAATATAACGACTAATATTGAAAGCATACCTTCTTTCTCATTTATACTACCTTAAGTTAACCATGAAGGTAGTTTAGAAGAGTTTTATACACGAAAAGATCATAATAAAAGGATATGGGTTGATAATCCTTTCAAATAAATTTCCTACCATATGTTCAAGGTAATAATGTCCTTATTTTTATAGTTATGCTTATATGTATAATTACTTGCTTATTAGTTTATGTTTCACTAATAAGAAAAAATTAGTTAATGAAGGTCTCATATAAGAGATATACATGAACAATGATTTAAATAAACCCAAAAAGAAAAATATCTATGATAAATTAGAAATAATTTTTCTTTCACCAATAATTGATTTATATAACTATCAAATTATGTGCTTTTTTTTCTTGTAATTTAAATTAGATTGGCCATATGCTATCATTTAGCAGTGTAAATTCTAAGATATTATTTGATCTTATATCCAAATTGTATAGAATTAGTTTAATAGGAAACGTGGCTTCTATCTCAATCGAGTTCTCATATATTGCATTTGTTGTATATGAGATTTTGTGTTGTAATATAAGATGTACACTACTTTTTATTTCATTTAGGGTGTGTATGTGTTTAAAAATTGGAGCTTTATGTTTCATTTAGGGGTTCAATATGTATTTAAGATTAGGAATAGTATATTATGAAGTATCTTGAGAAGTTGCATATAATAGATTTAATGTGTGAAGGGAACAAGGTGAGTGTATTGAAAGGAATGAATTTTTTTCAGGAGAACATTATACAATATTAGTTATTTAAAAGAACCAATACGGACATCAAGTTTTGAAAGACACTGACATTGAACATTAATTTTCAATGATGGTTATGTGGGAATAATTAATGTCTTTAACTTAATCATAAATATCCTACATGACCAAGTTGTATATCCTATGAGGAAGTAGTGATGGTTTATTCAAAATAGGAACCAATGTTATTTTTTATTTTCATATCAATTATATACCTAATGTCATAATATATTTAGAACTACATTTAATAGGATGTTAATAGAAAACTAATAAGTAATCCCTTAAACAATTGACTTTTATCAATGATTTCAGTGATGTTTGATTAATCAAACCTTGAAACACAATGTATGAGTAATAATTAACCAAAAATTTCTTGTGATAGTGATCTTAGATGTCTTTCATCCTATTTAAGGCTACAAAAATTAAGGACCTTGTGCCCCATAACCATCCATACAAAGATGTAGTAGCTAATTGAGGCTTGCAATTTAGGCCAATTGTAAGTATATGGTCAATGCCTTATTGTAGATGCCATTAATTTTTTTAACCCCTTCCAGCTCATTAACACCATGCAATCCCCTACAAGTTATAAATATAGGTAAAATGGAAGTAGAAGCTTGTGAAAAATGGCTTTACATAGGATGTTTATGAACTTAAAAATTAAAACTTGTAAAGGGTATACTAAGTATAATGACAATCATCATTACAGTGTACATATGGAAAAAATGTCATAGTAATAACAAATTAAACTAATGAGAATAATGATCATCATCATTGGAATGTATCAAAAAATGCCATAATAATAAAAAATTATTTGAAATAACAAACTAATAATAACTTATTTGATAACATCAATAACTTAAATTATACAACAATCATTAAATTAGAAGATAACCTAACCTAAATTGAGAGAATGAAATTCTAATTACTAAGATAATTATCCTAAATATAACATTTCCTTAAGTCCAACAACTATAAGTTAAACAAAACAATCCATTAAACAACACCAATAATTGAAATCACAGAATAATTCTCAAATTAGAAGCAAATGCCACCTATAATTAACTAAAAAAAAAAAAATACTAAAATCAGAGAGCAATTGGAAGAATCAAAATAAAACTCTATTCACACAAATAATTATCATGAATATAGTATTTACTCAAATTCAATAACCATAGCATTGAATTAAACAACCTATTAAATTGTTACAAAATTATTCCTTCTTTAAACATACAAGCATTAGGCAATTAAATTAATTAGAATATTATAATAACGTATATAAATAATTTAATTTGGAACCTTTAAACTTTAGAAAAAAACCATGGATGAGAAAAGATCCACCATATTATTAAAAAATTACAGCATAATGCATGCGAAAGTTCTTAACCATAACCTTACAAATTCATTGCCACTATTCCGACATGTCTTTAAAACTGCTATAAGGGTTCTTACATAACTTGTATGTACTAATATCAAATCTTTCTCATATCTCAAATCCTTAGTCAATATAAATATTTATAACTCAAAAATACTTGCTTAATAAGAAATTTTAATTTTATTTTAACTAAAAAATCTAGGTTAAATGGGAAGATAAGTTACAAATAGAAAATAATTAATAATCAATAATAATTATACTTTGGATCAAATTCAATAATTTTCACCTGACACAGATTCCATCATCTTTATTAATCTTCATGCTCCATTTATTGCCAAAAAAGGCTAAGCATGAAGCATCAATTATGAAAGTCTTTCATCATTATAATTTCTTCAAACTATAACAACCATCTTACTATTGAGTAACTTTATCTTAATTAAGAGTTACAATTTTTATTGGAATCTATACATGACCTCCTTATCAACAAGAATACTAAATCTTGTGAACACTTTCATGAGTCATGAAAATCTCTATAAATCATATCATTATCATTATCACATCACCATCATTAATACCATCACTATTAATTTCATCCATTATCTTTATCTTGCATAAAAAATTGAATTAAATTTTTACTCTCTTAAATTATTACTCTTACACAAGATTGAACCCATTGTAACTAGTTAATGGGAAAAATATCCCTAATCCAAACACACAAATATCATGCAAGTAAATTAATTAGAATATCAAAATAAAGTATGCAAAGAATTTAATATAAAAAACCTTAAACTTTGAGGAAAAACTACAGATAAGAAAAGAATCCACCATATCATCAATAAATAGTTAGATAATGTGCATGAAGGTTCTTACATAACCTTCACAAGCACTTATATCAAATCTCTCTTATACCTCAAACCTTGGTCTAACACAAAAAATACTTGCTTGATAAAAAACTTTAATTTAATTTTAACTAAAAAATCTAGCTTAAATAGGAAGATAAATTATAGTAAGAAATAATTAATAATTGATAATAATTAGAATATATGCCAAACTCAACATTAACAACATCAATAATTTTAACTAGACAACTTGATCCTAACACACAAGATATGTATAGAATTAAATTGAATTTTTAATTAAGTATGTGCATTTAACATGAATAAATTTAAACATAACTAATATTCACATAAACCTAAATGATTGTATAAATTTAACTTAAATTATCTTTGTTTTACATGTGATGATTGAATTTGATCACATGAAATTATAGAAAAATAATAAGCAACATAACAAAAAAAAAACTAAATAAATTTTAGAAGATTATAACATTCACACCTATGGCTAAAGTTGTAATTTTCTTCTCTTTCCTTCTTCTATTCTTTAATGCAACTCTACCTACCTCTACCATTTTTGCTATGAATTAAGATTTATTCCACTATTTAATCACTTTTTCTATGCTCTCAATCAATAGTAAGTATATTTTTCCAATTATATTCTTAATATTTTATCTAAATGTTGATAATATTGTAGTTTCTTGATATTTTGTTAAATTAATTTCTTATTGAATATAAGAATAAATATAAAGAAGTTTGCCCTCTGGTTTGCTTGCGATGAAAATGTTGTGGTTGTAATGAAAATGATCTTAGTAGGCTACCTAGGCTACTCCATGACAACTCAAAATAAATTTTTAAAACTTGTTCCCTTGCTAGCATACTCAAACTAAGCACCTATCTTGTCATAATGTAATGATCTTAAGGGTAAGATTTGAGTGCATCTTGAGGGTAACTCATAAGTATTTTTACATTTAGTGATAATTCTTTTACCATATACTTTGAATGTTTATAAGTTTTTGAAATTTTTTATGCAACTGTAGGTTGATCACTAAATCCTCGCATGATGCACATGACAATGTTAATTCAAGCTTTTTTTAAAAAGCCAATCCTTACATATAGTAGTTTCTTTGAAAGACTAAAAGACTTATGGTTCAACAACTAGGTGATAATTAGTATCAAATTGCATATATATATATATATATATATATATATGTATATAAACACACACATACACACACATAATTCAATACTTTGTCTTTAAAATTTAGGTTGTTAGCATTCATTTTAATTATTGTATTATTGTAAGTCATGTACACGTGGAACATAGGTTTCAACACTTAATCAAGAAGAATTTCACACACAAGGTCAAGGCTAGTTATAGAGGGATGATAAACTTGAGTGGATGCCTGATCATATCTTATCTGCTATAAGGTAGAAGCAAAAGACTTTGAGAAGAATAAAATATTGAATAAAAAGAACAAAGTTTCTATTATAGGTGGCTCCTTGCACATTGGAGGTTCGATTTCTAAGTATGATAACAAGAGAAAGATAATGACTATCACACTTTAATTTTTATGTCCCATGTAATTACTCCTTATGGTAACTGTAGTAATGTATTACATTCTTATGTTTTATGCAAGAACAAACAATTAATCTAGCATATCTAAATATGTTTGCTAACTAATGTTGAGGTTTTTTTTTAGAACTCATGTTAATAAGGGTACACAATAGTTTGTTGACCCAAGGGTGTAACATACTTATTTAAATGTCAAATTTCTACCCAATTTGTTTATTCTTTTATATTTAGATGAATAATATGTTTTTAATTACTTTATGATTAAATTATAACACAATTATAGGAGGATGATGGAGGAGTATTCTTTTCAAGCTTAGGTTTCTGCTAAAGTTGAAATTGGTGTATAGTTAAATGAGGGGTCAATTAGGATGGAAGTGATGAAAGTCAAAATAAAAATAGGCACATTCATTCACTTAAAAAATTTATTTAGGTCTTCATTTTCCATAATTGTTTTATCTTCATAGCCTTACCTCTCGTAATACTAGCTTGATGGAAAAAATGAAGAATTGCAATTGACCATCTAACACTAAAATGAAAAGCTCACCTTCATATGATATCAAATTGTAAGAAAGAAAGGGTCATCACTATTTAATAGCTATAAGTTATTACATGTACTTTTAGATTAAGCATCACGATTGCTATTACTTGATGATGTTTGCAAAGTTATTGTTCAATGAAGCTACTATCAGTGACTTAGGATGATGTTAACCTTTAACTATATAATTACATTCAACCATCGCTAAAGGAGTTAATGGTAAATATCACATAGAAATTAGAAGATTAAGAGTGATGACCACCTTTAAAGGTTTAGATTTTGATTAATTAACTTTAATTTTTATATAGTTTAAGTTTTTGGCAAAAAATATTATATAAGTTCATACTATGTGAACACTTAATTGATAATGAAATAAATTTGAATTTTTTTACTATATTTAGCACCATATACATTATATGATGTGCTATGTGTTTATTATGAAGTATTTTAGATCTGTTAATTTTGACCCATATCCATTTATCCATCCATATCCATTTTTATTTTGATCCATCTATTTTAACTTTAGTATAAATATAAGTTGGGTCATTATTGATCTATTGAAATGAAGGTTATATTGAGCCAATCCCTTAATAACCATTTATCTATTTATATTATAAGAGGTAAATTTGTATATTGTATAAACTAATATTATAAAATAAAGAAGATATTATAATAAAATATGTTCAAAATTTTAATATAATTTTAATATTTTTAAAATTAATTATTTGAAATAAAATATTATAACATTATTATATATATGACAATATCAATTTCTTTTATAAAAAAATAAAATCAAGTCTAGTATTTTGTACTAAAATTTATATAATTTATTGTTTTTGCTTTTAAAACTTAAAAATAATCATAAAATTACCTTTTTGAATTTTTAAATAAAAAAATATTATAATGTTATATGCTACATATAATATACCATATAGCTATATGTTAGGTTCTTAGTTATACTTTGCAAATATTAACACATCGATAAGTTTAATTTTTATTTTTTAGGTGATACTTTACAAATGAAAATCTAATTATTGATAATATGCAAATTTAAAAGTGCAATTTATTATTGTAAAAGAATACACGTAATTCATAATTTTAAATTTTTTTAATTTTATTGTATGTTTATTTTAAATTAAATATATTTTATTTAATGTATATTAAAATTAAAATATTTAATCAACTACATTTAATATTAAATTTTTTAAAAAAAATTAATGTTAAGAAAATGAGAAAAAAACTATAATTTTAAAAAGTAAATAAAAATAAAGAATAAAAATTTTTATGGCATAAGTTTGTTTTAAAATAATACCAATAAATATAAAATAGTGGTGAAAAATAATATCTATAAAAATGATAAAATATAAAATAATAATAATTTAATGGATAAATGGATGGATCATATTAACCATATATCCAAAGATTATGGATTATCCATAACTCATTTAAAATTTAATATTGAGTTGTAAATGGATAAATAGATTAACAATGATCTATCCACTTTTGACCTAATCCATATCCATCCTAATCCAATCATTTGACATCTTTAAAGTCTTTATTGTTTAGTTTAAAATTATAAAAGAATAGCCAAAAGTATGGCATAATTTCTTGGTTTAGCAATGAAATGGCCTAAGTGACACTTGTAATTTTTCAAAAATAATGATGAGATTAATGACATATTTGATTTAGTGACAAAAAAATCTATCATAAAATTCAGGACAATGTAATCCTAATTTACTAATGGGCTTACACATGATTTTAGAAAAGGAATGTCTTGTCATTAAATATCATTCATTGTCCATTTCCTAGAAAACTCGGTTATCAATAATTGTAGAATTGATGATAGATTTTATTAAAAAAATTTCTAATTTTGTTGCTATTTTATTTATAGAATTTTTTTCTTATATACACTTTGTTTCTCATTGATAATTATATTAGTAACTTTTTTAGCATCTTTCTATATTTTATTAATAGCATTTTTCATCGTTAAATAGTGGATTTATTATAGTATTCTTCTTCTCCATTTGAACTTTACATCCTTATAGTGTTCTTCTTCTCTGTTAAACCTCCACATCTTATATTTTACTAAGAAAATTATTAGTAGTTCATTTGTTGTGTTTGTTCTTCTCTCACTCATTCTTTTATATATGTAGTGATAGGGAATTCAATGGGGGTGTCCCGATCTTCATGACGTAGGCAAATAAAGTAAATAAAAAATAATGTAAAAGAATGATATGAGCGCCACACTCCAGAAATGAGAAAGGGAATTGGGAGTGATAAGCTTTAACTTGGGTGGTTCGATGACCTGACAAATGCAAACAAGCAATCAATGCTATAAGGAACGCGACTTGCTACTTAGACTACTTGTCCAACCATGAACACGAATTGATTAATCCACACAACAACGCACCTAGCTTAAAGCACAAATTGAGGGCTTTTATAAATTTGAATCACTAATCTTATAAGGGAAGATTGACAAAGCAAGGTTTCATAAGAGCAAAAAAAGATCATATTCTCACACTTTGGAGAAGAAATACTCAAATTCGTGTATTATTCATGATTTGCTTTATTCTGACTTACATTGCCTCCTATTTATACTAATCTTAGGAAAATACAAATAATAAATGCCATAATTGAAAAAATACAAAGTTTGACTATCATAAATTAAAAATGAAAATTATCCTCAGATTTTTCTTATTTGTTACAATCTCGATTAGGAAAATGTCTCTAAATTTGCTGCACTCCATATTGGAAATATGTTCAGATTCATTGCACTCCATATTAGGAAAATATCTCTAAGTTCATTGCACTCTGAATTAGAAAATTATCTCTTAATTTGTCATGCTCCATATTGGAAAAATATGTCTAGATTCATTGAATTCCGTAGTAGGAAATTATCTCCTAATTTATTATGCTCCGTATTTAGAAAATATGTCCAGATTCGTTGCACTTCAACTATCTTCAGATTTCTTGGGCTTGGATAAGTGGCACTTCAACTCTATTTGTTTTATCTACTTGGGCCAGAATTGCATTTACATGGGCTCCAATTGCTTCTTGTATTCTTTTGAACCTTTCTCTTATCATTAGGCCTTCACTTAAAATTAAGTCCTTTTCTACTTGGGCTTGATTGTGTAGAGTGTTAGATTGGTTCATATCATCCTCCCCCTCTTGAAAAGGAGTCATCCTCGACTCTTCAAGATCTGCATTAAAATAAGGAGAAAGATTAAAAACATTGAAGGTAGTAATTCCATACTTACCATATAATTCAAACTTGTAAGCATTATTATTAATTCTCTTAAGAACAAGAAAAGGTTCATCTCCTCTAGGCATAAGTTTAGATTTTCTTTTCATAAGAAATCTCTCTTTTCTTAAGTACAACTAGACCAAGTCTCCAGGCTCAAAAATTATTTGCTTGCTTCCTTTATTGACATGGTTCATATATTGTTGAGTCATATTTTCAATGTTATGATGTTGTGCCTTTTCATGGATTTGTTTAACAAACTTAGCACATTTGTTATCATCTAGGTTGGCTCTTTCCTCAATTTGTTCATTAGTTTGGGGAAGACATATTGTTGAAAATAACAACTTTGTCTCAGACTTGCTCCACAAGGTCTTCCAAAAATAGCTTAGGAATTTTGCATTCAAGTCAAATACAATAGTTCTCGGCATTTCATGTAACCTTACTTCTTTCCTAAAGAACAAATTAGCAATGTTAAAAGCAACAGTAACTCTATGACATGGGATGAAGTGTACTATTTTAGAAAAACTATCCATAACACAAAGATAGAGCCTTTTCCCCTTGTAGATCTAGGCAATCCCAAAATAAAATTTACAAAAATATCTTACCTAGGTACATTTGGAATGGTCAAGGAAGTGTACAATCCATAGGAATTTAATTTAGATTTTGCTTTATAACATACAATGCATTTTCCTATAAATTTCTCAACATCCCTATGCATCTTAAACTAAAAATATTCATTTAAAACAACAAATATTTTTGCAATGCCAAAATATCTTATAAATCCAGAATACATTTCTTTTAACAATGTCACATGCATTGGATAAACTAACATGCAAAATTTGTCAATGTGAAGTAAGAAGTTATTATACAAGAAGAATTCGTTCCAACCAATATCTGGTTTACAATGACTAAAGGACTTATCAACATCATTAGCAAACAAATCTTTAATAAATTTTAAGCCAAGAATCTTACCATCTAACATGGAAAGAAGAAGATACCTTTGTGATAAAGCATTAGCAATAATATTTTCTTTACCTCTCTTATATTTAATCACATAAAGAAACAACTCACTAAAGTCAATCCATTTAGAATGCTTATGCTTTAATTTGCTTTGGCTCTTCACATGCTTGAGGGCTTCATATTCCTGCAAAATGGACAAAACAACACTAGGCAACACAAAAGTTAAGTCATTAATGTTGAACATAGCCTCTTTGTACACAAGTACTAGGAGGTTTTGCTGAGAAAATAAAGTTTGTTTAAACTCTTTTTTGCCAGTAGCAAGCCTTTCTCTCCTTTTTCCTCATTCTCTCTTTTTTCGCTCAATTTTTCTTTTCTTTCTTTCTTCTTTCTTAGTTGACTCACTTTTTCTGGCTTTTTCTCATTTTTATTTTCACTTTCTTCTTTTTTATTTTTTTTCTTAATCTCACCCTCTCTTTTCTTTTCTCTCTTAATTTGATCTTCCAATATTTGCTTTGGTGACATAGGAAGGAGGGTTATAGTTTCCCCTCGAAGTACAAAAGAATAATGGTTTGAAAACCCATCATATGTGACTCTCCTATCATACTGCCAAGGCCTACCTAATAAAAGATGACACGCTTTCATGGGTACAATATCACATACAACTTCATCTCTATATCTGTCAATAAAAAATAAAATTTTCACTTGTTTTGTCACCTTTATTTCACCACACTCATGTAGCCACTGGAGCTTGTAGGGACGATTGTGTTTGAGTGTAGGTAGGTTGAACTTTTCTACTAATTCAATACTTGCCACATTGTTGCAACTTCCTCCATCAATTATTACACTACATACCTTGTTTTGAATTCGACAGTGTGTGTGGAATAAGTTCTCTTTTTGGTTGTTCTCTTCCTTCATTGTTTGAATGCTGAGTGCTCTTCTCGCCATCAGGAGTTCTCCTTCTTCTACCATGTTAGTAAAAAAGGAAAAAAGAATATTTGATCTCACAGATTCTCTCGATTAAGTGTTTTCACTCCTCTCTTAATAATCTCACTAGCTCTCAATCCCTCAACACTTTCCTAAGCTCTTATGCAACTTAAATCTTTATAAGTTATTCAACAATTGCCAATTTCTCAGCTTCGACCAAGCACTTAAATGTAGATGGCCAAAATAGGTTACAAGATAAGGGATAGGTTCTGTAAATGAAAGTAAAGAAATTCCTTGTGTGTACAAAATAATGTCTATCTCAATTATGCAATTCAACAATTCTGAAATTTCAAATTATAAGAAACTGAATAGTCACGTCTTCTTTTTTTTGTATCACTTTCTTTTTGTTTCACGTTTTTATTCTCTCTTTTTTTATTTTTTTTCATGATTTTTTTACTTTTGCTTCTTTTTTTGTGCTTTCTTTTTTTTTGCATGAAATTATATATATATATATATATATTATAGAAAAAAAAATAAAAATAAAAATAAAAATAAATGTCTACCATGTTAACTAGTAGCTCTGATACCAAATGATAGGGAATTCAATGAGGGTATCTTGATCTTCGCGGCGTAGGCAAATAAAGTAAATAAAAAATAATCTAAAAGAATGATATGAGCGTTGCACTCCAGAAATGACGAAGGGAATTGGGAGTGATAAGTTCTGACTTGGGTGGTTCGATAACTTGACAAATGCAAGCAGCCAACCAATGCTATAAGGAACGCGACCTGCTACTTAGACCACTTGTTCAACTATAAACACGAATTAACCAATCCACACAACAACACACCTGGCTTGAAGCACAAATTAAGAGCTTTTATGAATTTGAATCACTATTCTTATAAAGGAAGATTGACAAAGCAAGGTTTCACAAGAGTAAAAGAAGATAATATTTTCACATTTTGGAGAAGAAACACTCAAATTTATGTATTATTCATGAATTGCTTTATTCTGACTTACATTGCCTTCAATTTATACTAGTCTTACGAAAATACAAATAATAAATGCCATAATTGGAAAAATATAAAGTTTGACTATAATTAAATTAAAAATGATAATTATCCTCAGATTTTTCTTATTTGTTACAATCCCAATTAGGAAAATGTCTCCGAATTTGCTGCATTCCATGTTGGAAATATGTCTAGATTCAATGCACTCCATATTAGGAAAATATGTCCAAGTTTGTTGCACTCCGAATTAGGAAATTATCTCCCGATTTGTCATGCTCCATATTAGGAAAATGTATCTAGATTCGTTAAATTTCATAATAGGAAATTATCTCCTAATTTATTGTGCTTCGTATTAGGAAAATGTGTCCAGATTCGTTGCACTTCAACTATCTTCAGATTTCTTGCACTTGGATGAGCAGCACTTCAACTTTGTTTGTTTTATCTACTTGGGCTCCTTGGGATAGAATCACATTTACATGGGCTCCAATTGCTTCTTGTATTCTTTTGAACTTTCCTTTTATCATTGGGCCTTCACTTAAAATTAAGTCATTTTCTACTTGGGCTTGATTGTGCAAAGTGTTAGACTGGTTCATATCATGTAGTTTAGAATTTTAAATCTTACTAGTATGATAACAAAGAGTAGGTGTAAAGTGTGGAAGTAGCACTACCATTTAGTGAGAGCTAAAATCTCACTATAAAACCAAAAAGTGTCTGTCAAGCTCTAGAATTAGAATAAGAAAATAGTGGTATGGTTATAACTACAATGCTATTTTTTCACTTTTTTTGATTTACACACTTTTAAAAAAAATTAAACTTTACTATAAGTTTCATGCTCTCTGATAATCGGAAAAAAATAACATTCAATTTAGATGTTAACTAAGCATTTTTGTAATAGTATTGATGGAAGATTGTATGTTAGTTTGTGAAAATAATTATATATATATATATATATATATATATATATATATATATATATATATATATATATATATATATATATGCGGTGTTACTCAAGAATAGAGCTTAAAAGTCTATCATTCATATTAGTGGAGTTATTATTAAGAAAAACTCAAAATGACTTTGAAGTTTTAATTAGCAATGTTTCCATGTTAGTTTAACAATAATACTTGACTTTTTTTTAAAGTAAATACACCCTTATTTATAATAATGGTAAGTACTATATTTCTAAAAATTTATAATTGTCACTATTAATCTATTATTTTTACTTTGTTAGAATTATCTGTTTTTCTCTTCACTTTCAATCTTAAAATAAAAATAAATAAAAAATATTGAAGTACATTATTAAATCTTACTTTACTAATGTCAAATGCATGTTTTTTTTTTGTTATATTATTTCTTTTCACCATTTATAATAATGTTTCTAATGAAGTAAAGAACAAATTGTTGGAATTATCCTTAATTAGGGCTGTTATCATATAACATAATGATGATCACATGCTTAACAATTAGGGCATGACATGGCAAAGGTGGCAATGGTTGTGGTATTGGTAATGCAACAATGACAATAATGATGGTATTAGTAATATTAATAGTGATAGTGGTAATGGTTATGGTGTGATAAGGATAATGGTGGTGGTGCAATAATAGTAGTAATAATATTTATATCATGACCTAAGTCATAACCAACATGGAACTTATTATTTAGTTTTTCCACTAACCTAACCTATATTTCTCATTTAGATATTAAGAAGATATGAAATACTAAGAAGGTTAATCATTCATTCAAGAGAAGTAAATGAGACTTCATTTGTCAAATTCAATTCATTTACCTAAAAAAAAAGTTATGCTAACTTATAACCCATTCAAACTTGAGGATAAGCAAACTTAACTACCCTTAAAATAAGGTAAGTTTCTATCTTTTTATCTTTGACCTATACAAAATAAGGCTTAAAATTTCTAATTACATCAAAATATCTTATGCCAAATAAGCCATATCAAAAAGTTTCTTGGAAGTTCAACTCTAAGGTGGTGGTGGAGAAGGCTTAACTTGTGACTTTACAAAATAAATTATAGAGGAGTAAATTCGAGATTTAGGGAGTAAACATCCTAGTATTTATAAAGTTTAAGGAAGTTAAACTCTTCTTGACTAAAATTACCTTTCTTAAACACAACATGCCTTTTTATCAATCTAAACTTGATTATAAATAATCATAACATGTCATCTATTAATAGTATAAGTAAAATAATAGAGACAAATTTATAAGCTCTATTGATGTTAACTCACCATTCCATGTATTAAGCAATTGAATTCACAATATTGTTAGTCCAACAAGAATAATTCAATAACATTTCATAAGTAGTTAAATAAAAAGACATGTAAACCTCCTTATGACTACAAGCATCCCTTAACAAACCTAACCTTATCGCTCAAAGCTTACCTTGTCCTTTTATAAATGGTTATCAGATCTAGTTAATAAATAATCATTATGAATGCACCCTTATATTATTTTCCTTTATCATTGTTATACCTCAAATTCATTCATCATAATTTTATTCAATTCACCTCACAACACATGTACTTGTCTTACCATGCCTCATGGATGGCCACATTACTTAACCATTATCATTTAAATGCTTAAACAAGTATAACTTAATATCTAAGTATTCATATTATATTATAACAATTGTGTAGGAACCCATTATTAAGGATACATAGGTCATATTTAACTATTTACTCGACTACTGGCCACCTAATAAACCAATTATAATAAACTATAAGTTAGCAAAAATCAAGTCATAGTCAACTATAAGCTTTTAGAAGTGAGGCCCAATTGGAGTAGTCAACTATATATTCAATTATGACATTCCAAAAAGCAAGATCTCTAACCATAATTAACTACATAGTCGATTATAACTTTCTTAAGCTTGAAATTTCCATCGGTAGTTGACTATGATCCTTTAGAGGGTAACCTTTATAGGCTATAGCTAACTATATAGTCAATTAGATCATGAATTTCTACATGTTCATCAAGAATTTTACTATTTAAAGCCATAAATACCATTCTAACTCATTTATGAGACCATTGATCGTTATCAAACCATTAATATATTTTTATAACACTTTGTTCATGTTAAAAAACCAAAAAATTCAAGGTTAGGGTTCATATTTTTTTTCCTTTTGAACTCAATACTTATGTTTTACCAAATCTTTAGGAAAAAATGAAAGAAAAGCCTGACACTAATAAAGATTTAGGTGACCTTACCTTGATTATATAAAGAATTTGATAAGATTAGGTTCCTTTCTACCTTAATTGAAGTGGGTGATGAATGAGGAAAAGAAGAAGAAGAAGTTGGAAAGGAAGAGAATTATGGATTAGAGATTGAGAAATAAAGGGGGTTTGGCAAATTTTTGGGGTAAAAAGCAAAATAAAGGGAATGGGTAATTTTAGGAACGTGTCCTAAATTTCCTTCAAATTCATATACTCACCTTTAAATATTAGTAACTTTTAAACATGTTTTTTAAATTCATATTTCCTTGACTTGATAATACAAAATTATCATCCCATGTTCACCCAAATGATTGATTATTGTTTACAAAAAAAATTATTCTATATTTCTTTATGTAAATTTACTATTTTCACCTAGAAATAATTTATAAAATATTTTAAATTGTAGAGAGTTGTGATATTTTGTGACAATAATGGTAGTAGTGACAATGACAGTGGCAATGATGATGACATTAACGATATAGTGGTTGCAACAATAGTGATAGTAGTGATTGTGGTTTTTTTCTATTTTCACTTATTAATGTAATTTAAAATTTTGAGTAAATGAATAGAATCAAATAGGAAAATTTGTTAAAGATAAATAAATGTAACATATTCAACTACATGTGAACGAATAAAGAATCAATTTTTTTTATCTTTTTTCCAATTTTATAGGAATAAAGAATCAAATTTTTTATCTTGTTTCCAATTTTATAATATTTTCGAATTGAATCCCACCATTAGTCGATTTCTTATTAACCTAAGAAAATACTGTCTACTTTCCTATATTTAATTTTTTTATTTATGTTCTCTAACAATTAAAATGGTATTTTAAATTTTGAACTACTCAAAGTGTGAATAAAAATACAAATATAAAAAACTGGATCAATAATTATTTATAGGTCTTTGATTTAGAAACATGCAAGTAATCCTTTATTTATTTAAGTAATGTTACTTAAACACGGGGTTTTTTGTTCTTGTATTTCTTACTTTAGCATGCGTTGCCCTATGACCGGACCAAAAAAAAATGGCAAAAGGGGACGGTAGAAAATTTTGTAATTTAAAAGTTTCACTTGTTTGAATTTAGAGTAAAAGAAAAAAAAATAGAAAGGTATTATTTTTTATTAACTTTGTCTCCACATACAATAGTTTGGGATCATATCTTTTTTATGCTTTCTGTTTTAATCTAACTACTTTTAAGTTTTTTTTTTTTTGTCTTTTTCTTTTCTCTCAACCTCATTTTCCTCCCTTACAAACATGGCTGGAATTTATTCTGCGAGTAAATGTTCCGTATAAAATAAAATAAAATAAAATAGAGCGAAAAAATAATCCTATTTGGGGGCATTATTGAATGAGAGACATGTCAGCATATTGAATGTATTAATTTATTATTACATTTTATTTATTAATATAATATTATTCAAGATGAATAAAATTTAATAATTTAAATTAACGATGCATTAATATAATTAATATTTTATAATTATTACCTGAAATTTAGAAATTACAGAAAAATACATGATCATACGCCCACGTGTACGATAAAAAGGACAAAAACCTGACAGAACGTGAGTGGTTCCTTTCATTTGGCCTTTCTTTTATCCCTCGTTCGTCGTTACCGTTTGGCTTTTCCCTAATTAAAACCTTTTATTTATTTATTATTAACTACAAAAATTGAGATCGATACGATCTTTTCAATTTTCTTCCTCAAAGTTTTTTTACAGGTTTATGTTTATCTAATATTTATATAAATTAATTTTATATTATCATTTATTCATATATTATCATATTAATAAAATTTAATAAAATGTTATTATTAATAATTTTTTTAATTTTTTAATAACATTATTTTCTTATTTATTAATAATTAAAAAATTTATACTATCACTAAATTGAATTTAAACTTATTTTTTATTATGCTAAAGAGAAATACAAATAATTTTTTAATTTCATTATACATTAAAAAAATTATATATCACTTTGCACATGAAAATCCTATGTTTATTTTTCTTCACAATGACAATGGCACTAGACAAAAAAAAATGAGAGAATAAAAATTTCTTGTGCATATTTTGGTTTAAAAAAGGAATGATACTATTGATAACATTTAATCTGAACTACTCATATTTATGAATTTTATGTTGAATTGAGTGTTACTAATAATACTAATTTTTTTAGTTATAATTATAATATGCCAATATTTCTAGATAGCACCGGAGTCTAGGTACCCAATTTGGGAAAATGGCCTTCGTTAGGGCCCTTATAAAAGGAGACTTATCTCACCTTCATCTCATCACAAACCAATTTATTCCAATCCAACAAACATGGCCAAAATTTCCTTTCTTCTCATTCTCCTCCATGCTTTCTTCATTCTTGCAACATCCAATTCCACAGCAACCAATCCCTTAAATTTCATCAAATCCTCCTGCAGCACAACCCAATACCCATCTCTCTGTGTCAAATCTCTCTCAGCCTATGCTTCCACAATCCGACAAAATCCTTATCAATTGGTCCAAACAGCTTTGTCTCTGAGCCTTAACAGCACAATCTCAACCAAATCCTTCGTATCAAAACTCAACAAATTTAGGGGCCTGAAACCCAGAGAATATGCAGCCCTCCATGATTGCTTGGAAGAGGTCAGTGACAGCGTTGACCGGCTGAGCCGTTCACTGAAGGAACTCAAGCTTTGCAATACGAAGGGTGAAGATTTCAGCTGGCATATAAGCAATGTGGAGACATGGGTTAGCGCAGCCTTAACCGATGAGAGCACTTGTACGGATGGGTTTGCCGGCAAGGTTTTGAATGGAAGAATCAAAATTTCAATTAGAGCAAGAATGGCCAATATTACTCAGCTCACAAGTAATGCACTCTGTCTCATCAATCAGTATGACTCCAAGCACTGAGCCTGGAACAGGGATCTCTCAATTTTTTCACTTCAATTCGAAGATATGAATTTAAGAAAGAAATAAGCAGAGTGTGTGTGTGTGTGTGTTTTTAAATATTCAATCAATGAATCTCTCGGTAAAAGGATTGTGAATTTTTCAATTGTAAAATTGTGTGTATGTCTCTCTGAAGTTTGTCATCTTTCTTCTTCTTCCATTTTTTTTTCAAAGATGTGATTAATGTTAAAAAAAAAAAAAAAAAAGCGTGATGTATTAATATAACACCACCATATTTTACAGTTGATATATCTCTGAAGTAGTTTGGCCTACAAATCATACTGGTTCTGTGTAATAATGTAAAAGCGTATAGAATATTATGGAACTGCAATTTTTTAAAGAAAATTTTGATACACTATCCTCTCAACTGAATCATGTGCTTTCTTAAATAAATAAATAAAGAATGACAACGCACAACTTATAAGAAGTAAAGGGGAGTAGAAATGAAAATTTCATTCATACTAAATCATTATTTTTAATTTTTATCTATTTGAATATAAATATGAGATTTTAAAGATAAATATGGATATGGGCAACTGGATTTTTACGAAAAAATTATTGAGTGCAAATATAGGTACACGATAATACTACCTAATTCTCCTTATATCCATATTAGATAATATATAATTAAATAATATAGAATAATATGTATTTACATATAAATTTGATTATATAAAAAAATATATTAATCAATTAATTTAAATATAAAATTTTTAAGATAAACTTTAACAAAAGAATTTAATTATTCTTTATTGTAATGTATTAGTATTATTAGAATTTTTAAGTAACTATTATTTTATTAAAAAATAATAAAGCATAAATAAGTATGATAAATATAATAAAATATAGGTAAATTATAATTGAATAAATATTATAAAAATAATTGAATATATTTAGTTTTGTTGAAAAATTATAATAGGGTGTAAATAAATATATATCATTTAAATACAATAAAAAAAATAAAAATTGATACAAAAATTTAGATATTTGATGAGAACCAAAATGAATATTAAAAATTCTACTTATTCAAATATGAAAATAAAGAACGATAGAATATTTTAACACAGGAACGGACACGAGAACTTTAGTCCTCTACCCATGCCCTCCCAATTACTATTCCTAATGACAAATTCAAAAATTTTAATTTGTGTGGATAATATATATATATATATATATATATATATATATATATATATATATATATATATATATATATATACACACACACAAAAATAAAAAAATAAATTATTATAAAAATTTACTGTTTAAATAAAATTAAAATATTATTTTAATTTTTGGTCTTTAATTTATATATACTAGTATGTGTAATAAGTGAAATTTAATATTTTTACCTTTGTTTAAAAAAAATTTCGATAAGAAAATTTCAGGAGAGAAAATTTGTATAAATTATGGGGGTAATAAATACAATTAATATGTATAAATGTGTAATTTTATTTTATTTTATTTTTTTGGGACGTGAGGTCAATTGCCCAAGTGTACATCCGCCGCTGAGAATAATATTTTGAAAGTCTTTTCAAAGAAATATACGTAGGGGGATAATGGTTAATTTTATTATTTATTTATTAGTTTTGTTAAAATTCACATGTATTAAAGTTTTAATTTTTAAGATACAAAAAATTATAATTATATTTTATTTATTAAATATGATTAAAAATATATGTTGCAGTTGGAACATTTAAAGATTATTTACGGAGGAGTTCTTGCGTTAACTATGGATGCTTCGTCAAGTATGCACCCCTCGCGGCAAAACGAGATTTTATTGGATCTGAATTTTTTTTTGGCCAAAAAACAGATCTGATTTTTTTTTATGAGATCTATAATTTTAATAAAAAATTTATGTATTTATTTTTTCTTAAATTTATACCTTTAATTTATAAAAAAGTTCAGGAGATCTAAATTCAGCTTTCTTGAATTATTTTAAAGATTTTACTTCCGTGCGCCATGAGAGTTTACATAAATTTATAAAAGAATTACAATTTTTTTAGAGCTGTTAGTTTTTTATATAAAATTTTCTATTTTTAATAAAAAGTTACCAATATTTAAACTATGAAATTGGAAATTTACCATCATAAATTCTTATTGTCGTCTTTTATAAAAATTATATGAACAATTATACTTACAATATAAATATTTGAAACTATAAAAAAAAAAGAATTTATCTAAAAATGCCAATAAATTATCTAAAAAAACTTGGAAGAAATCGTCAACACTCCCTCCATTTTTTCCTCCCACCGAAGCAAGTCTCTTGTATGTTCAGTACTTGAGGTGGTTATTTTTCTACTGCCGGCTCCCAGAATTTGACCAAAGATTTCTTGGAATTTGTTTTGTTTTGACATTAGGAATCCTTCATTTTAGGCGAAGTTTGGCACTCCGGTCAGTTCATTTCTGGTAATTCTGGTCACGAAGCTCGTTGAGCAAAAAGGTCTAAAGGTTGGCCTGCCCTCATTATTTTAGTGATAAATTATACCCTGGTGCTAATTCGTTGCTAACACCAAGTGAGACTTATTTAGTTGGAACTTGGAACTAGCTTTGTCTTAAAATTTATTGAATTTCTGATCATTTAAAGGAATCTCAAAGGAAAATGATGCATTTTTTATTCTTTAATAAAGAGGCTAGACTCCTTATCTCTAATTTAATAACACAATGATATCCACAATCATTTTAAAGGTGTTAGGATTTATTTGAAATGTAATTTTTTTAAAATTAATTTCAATTCATTTTAATAAAAATGTTTTTTGATTTATTTATAAATAAATTTTATTATTTAAAAATTATATAAAAATAATGATAATTTGTTTACAAACGAATTTTTTTATCTAGAATATATTGGAAAATACTTATAATTCAATTAAAAAGTAAATTTCATGATATCATAATAAATATAATATTAAGAAGATAGTTAAAATTTTGACATCATATATATGTTTTAGGTTATATAAAATGAATTCTAGTAAAATTTTTAATAAATTTAATAAATTTTATAATGATATCAATAAAATTAAAATAAAATGAAATAAAATATCTCTTTATTGAGAATTAAATGTAATTTAAAATTTGAAATTGAAATTTATTTCAATAAAGTATTGAAATTTTATTTTTAGACACCTTAAACAAAGAATTACTCTTTATCATATTTGATTTTTTAATTCAAAATTTTATTTATATATATTAAATCAATTATTTCCACCGCGAAGAGCAATATCTGGACTCTTTTCTTTTATTGTCCCTCAAAGTTAGTTTAACACGCATTTTTTTTATTTTTATTTTTTGCACACAACGTGCAAAACTTATTTAAGTCCGTGCGATTTTTCAAGTCCAAATTCAATAAAAAAATTACATTGGGTCCCACAATTAGGGGGAAAAACATGTGAAGGGACCATTCGTGAGTCATAAATGGCGAGAATTTTTCCCTCGTGCATGTGCGGGGAATTGTACTTCACTATTTTTACATTATTTATTTTACATAATAAAATTATTTATATATATACACGTAAAAAATTTTCATATTATTTATATATTATATGAACAAAATCTATAATATTATAATAATAAAAGCAAACAATTTTCTTTATAAAATAATAAATATTATTTATTTTAGTATATTTTTTATATATAATATTAAATAAATTCAAATTTTTATTATTTTAATATTTTATAATTATATAAACAAATAAAATTACCGTTTGAGAAAATATTTAATGTGAAATCACCGCGAATAAGGTCGGACTGCACTTTTTACCCACAAGTATAAAACCACAGTCCTTGCGCCTTTAAGTAAATATAAATTATATTAAGGATGACAATGAACCAGGATTGAATTAATCTAACCCAAATCTAATTAGATTTAAATTTATTAAGAGCTTATTATTTTAAATTTATTAAAAATTTATATGCATTAAAAATTTAATAAGATCTGATTAAAAAATTTAAAATAAATTCATTTGGATCCACTAGAAAAAATATAATTTAAAATTTTTAATAAAAAATAAAAAGTTATTTTTTGTTAATAGTAATTATATTTAACAATTATAAATTATATTTATTTTCTTATTCATATTCATTCTTATTTTGAGTCATTCATATTATTCATAATAAGTTTAGAGTAAATATAAGTTGTATTTGATCAACTTATAAATAATTATTTATTTATATTATAATTCTATATTCTTACATTATATAAACTAATATTATAAAATAAAATAATTTTATGTTAAAAGATCTTTATAATGTAATGTAAATTTAAGCATATTTAATATTATTTATTTTAAATAAATTATCACAATATTTTTATATATGTGTTAATATTAATTTTTATATTATAATAGGTTAATAACAAAATATATTATTTAAAAAAGTTTAATATAATATCCAAAATAAATTTAAAATCCATTAAATATTTGTAAAAGATAGACTTGTATATTATATGAATTAATATTAATGTATATTCAAAAAAGATTCAAAGTTCATTGGATATTCAATAAATAAACCCAAACTCAAACTATTATTTAGTGGATCTCATCTGGGTAAGATCCATTAGATGAATATTCATTATTTTAGATAAGACCCATTAGATATAAGTATTTTTATCATCCCTAAACTACATCAAAACGTGTAATTTTATATTTATGAAATTATTCTATGACTAATACTCAAGCCAACTAAAATACTATTTTGCTCTCTGACCAATTTTTTTCCATTTGATTCTTATTTAATTTCAATTTTTAATTTGTTCTTTAAAAGACAAATTAAAATTTTAAATTGATTCAATTAGAACCTTTAATTATTTAACACTAATATTTTTAACAAATTAAATAAAAGTCTAAAATCATATGTGGCACCATTTAGTACTTCTGTAGCACTCTTCATATTCTAAATTAACTATATAACTTTAATTTAAAAATGAAACACGTGATAATCACTTCAATTATATCATTTATTATCATTTATTATAATATTATATTAATTTACTAAAATACAAGCCATATTTAATGTCTATGCAAGTATTAAATAGTTAAAAGTTAAATTTTAAGTTTTTATATTATTATTTTAGTAAATATAGTTTGAAGTATATGAGGATGTTTTAATTAAAGGAAATTAAATTTGTCAAGAATTAAATCGAAAATAAAAATTAAGTATGGATCAAATTGAGAAAACCTGTATTTATAGGGAATTAAAATAGTGTTTTAATCGTGAATTATTGCTAGAGTTATAAATGAATTAAGTTAAGTTAAATATTTACAATTTTGCATTTAAGCTTAGGATTAATAGATAAGTTCAAACTTAATAAGTCTAAAAAATTCAAGTTTGAGCTAAAATTAAATACGAACTTAAATGAGTAGTATATTATTTTATTCTAACTTTTCAATTGAACTTAAAGTATTTGAACTTAAGTTCAAACTCAAGTTATAATGGGCCTAAAGGAGCTTAATCAATCTTGACTATGTATTATATATTATTTATATTTATTTAAATCTTAATAATATAAAATTCATATATGATAATTACTCATAATTGGCCAATATTAAGCCTACTCATTAATAATCCATAAGGTAAAGGATTAAAGGTCTAAGCAAATGTAACCAAAGGCAAACAAATATGATTATAACAATCGATAAAGTGGTTATTCAAGGATCCACCTCTAAACCACTTGCTCTCTTGAAAAGCCAACAATGTCTTTAGCTCATTTTGTGAATGACCATCATAACCTAGGTCCTCTATGTAATATAAATATTGATTAACTCTAATTTTACTTATTTACTACTTCAATTCTACATATTTCTATTTTCTATACTAACTTTGGCATTAAAGGGACAAAACAAGTCTTAACCTTTTGTTATTAGCTTGTTGTAAGTACTTCATCCTTATTTATGGTGTTTTTTTACCTTAATTGTTGATCATCATTTCTCCAATAAGAAAGAATTCACCAATTGGCCCTGTTTGTGTTTGAAATCACAAAAGTAATTGTTTTCTACTTGCAATCTCCAATTCTTTAATGTATATCACTTTCTAGCTTTATCTTCTTTGTTTCATTCATAGCCTACAAGATCTATAAGTTTTCCGACAAATTTAGTCAAATACTTTATTTCTATTTCAATTAATCTTGTTAAAATCAACCTATAATTTAGTTAAGTGCAAAGATCATGTAAATAGCTTTGTTTCTTGGTAAATTCTATATAAAACTCTATTTTTATGCTTATTTCTTGAAAGTTTTCTCAAGAAATAGAAGATATTGGTGAAATGAAGCATACTTGTCAGAAATTATACATAATTGTCCTTTTTCCTGCCACTATGTAGTCTTTATTCATATTAATGGGTATATTATAAGCACAATTATGTTTATGGCTTGAAGCCTTGATAATCATTTATATTTTGATCTTCTATAGTCTCACAAATGAAATTTTTTCCATATTCTTTTTCATTATGTTGTTTCATTTTCATAGATATTTTTACAAAATGATAAAATGTCTAATTTAAAGTTCTTCTTTATTAGAAATATTTCCTTTTCTTGAATAGTTACTTCCTAAATTCTTTTGCAACATTCAACTATAGGCCATTACATTACTCATTCTGCTAGCCAATTTGAAGCTAGTTCCACTTATTAAGTCAAAACTCCTTCTATTCATCAACAAGAAAATAAGAATCTACCTCTTTATCAAATTTTCAAGTAAATGTGCATCTATAATAGGAAATAGATCACTTAAGAGAAAAACTCCAAGTAAACATAAATAACAAGCATTGTCTCTTTCAAAGGTTGGAAAAAGAAGCACCCGAAAAGATAAGCTAAGCAATAAGAACACGAGTGTATAGGATATGTAGAATGAAAGCATGTAAAACGTGAACATTTAGAATGAGAGCATGCAAAGCAGGAGTGTAATGTGCACAAATACAAAGATGACCATAGAGACCACCAATCTTGATTTAGGCACCAATCACATAAAGAAGAAATATTAGATGAACATCATGAGTATGATCACTATAAACATAGTCACTAGGAGAGAAGTCATCATGATCATCAAGATTATGATTGTGAGCATGATCATAAAGCCATTGATCCAAATTTAGACTTCAACTAAATAAAGAGGAAAGAATAGAAGAAAGTCATAAACATCATTACAAAGGAGACTAGAATAAACAGTAAAAGAATGCCAATCTAAATAAGAATTTATCCATTCATTCCCATAATCATGCAAGTTCCTATACTAAATAATTTTAAGATCTTCATCAATTTAGAAGTTTATGATGGATTATTTGATCCCTAAAAGCATTTAGAAACATTTAGAGTTGCAATGCTATTGCTTAGAGCTCCAAATGCAATCATGTGCATGGCATTTTCAACCATTCTTCAAAAAGTAGCCCTTTGGTAGTTTATAACTTTGAAATTGAGCTTTATGCATAATTTTAGAGAATTAGCAGATTAGTTTTTAGCAAACTTTACCACCTTTAAAACTTACAAGAAAATAAGTGCATCTTTAGTAAGCTTAAAGTAGGGATCAAATAAGTCTTTAAAAGAGTTCCTCAATAGGTTTAATTAAGCTACATTGGAAATTAAAGACTTGAAAGAGTAAGTAGCCATTCACACTATTATTATATGTCTTAGGTATAAGAACTTCTCTAAATCCTTAATTATAAAATCACTAAATGACCTCATAGACCTCTTAGACCAATCTACTAAATTCATTAACATGGAAGAATTATAAATGAACGAGTGACAAGTTGCAAACAAGTAGGAAGAGAATAGTAAAACTGATCGCAGGAATGACGATTAGAAAATAGCAACAAAACAAGCCAAAAAGTGATTTATTTGTAGAACTTTAACCTTATTTTAATGAATTCACACCCTTAAATACAACTCTTAAAAAATATTGGATTATGTTAGGATCCTAGAATTACTTAACCAGAAACATAGAGAAGCTCCACCAAGAAACTTGAAATCTTTACCACTAAGGGTCAATATTTTTTGCAAATATCATTGATGAGAAAAATATTTATTATTTTATTTTCCCATATTTTATGTCTCTTAGGTGTTACATGTACTTAATTTTATATAATAGGCTTTGTTTTATAATTTTGGATTAACTTTACAGGTTTGTAAATTTATTCAGTAAATACTGGATTTTAACATTATTCTTGTTTTTAAGTCATATCTTAGGCTTTGGATCTTGGATTGTTGCAAACTTTATATTGTTAGAAATTTAAAAGAGAAATATACAAATTTTATGTTTTGCTCAAAGTCCAGTTTAGACTCCTTCAAACCTTTACTTGGTTGAGAAGCTAAAGTTCCATCTTTGTCCTAGCTGAACCCATTTCTGTATTTGGGCCATATCTAAAGTTATAGTGGTTCGATTAACCTAAAAACCAACGCCTAAATTTTCATAAGACATATTCCTACAAGTTTTATGTTTATGGATTTTCTAAATTATGTTGATTTCATGGTCAAATTCGAGCTGGAAATCAGACCTACGGGAATTCCCTGATGCAGCTTCTAGAAATTTGATAACTTCTAGAGATTTGATTTAATTTAATTAGGTCTAAGCTTCTAGAAATTTTAAAAAACCTTGTTATTGTAATTGTAATTCTAAGAGATATCTAATCTTATTCCAATAAGGTTTTAAGCTAATTAGGTTATATAAATAAGCAAGAGGGCTAAAGAGAAAAATATATTTAGAACACACAGAGTTTAACAGAGTTCTTCTTTTCTTTCTTTTCTTATTTTCAATCCATGGAAGGCTAAAAACTCTTAGTTGATTCAAGGATTGTGAATCTCTTCTTCAAGGATTATGATATTTTGATTAGTAATGTTAATTTCTTCATATTGAAACTCTTTTTCAATTGTTTATGCTGAATTATTGAGATTGCTCATGTTAAGTGCTGATTTAATATAATTGGTGCTCAATCTTATGATTTCTATTATTTTGCTATTTTGATGTGAAATTATAGTTGATTAACCATGGTTTTACATGTTGGGGCAAAGGGTTAGGGGGTTACTTCAATAATATTTGATCTAATTTTTTAAATTAACTGAATTCTATCTATAAGTCAATTTCAATCTAGTTTTGAGATTATGACAATTGCTTAATTCATCTTTTAATCTTAATTGACTAAACTCTAGGCGATTATCTAGCATAAGATTCATGGATTATTGTAGGGATTTCAAATAATCCAAGGTTAAAAAATCAATTGGAATAATTAAATGTTTAGTAATCTAGGATTAATCCACAATAAGAGCTATCATATCTTTGAATTAGCTGCTTCCGCGTATTGAATTCCTTCTATTTTATTTCTATTTTTTCTTGATCATTTCATTGCTTCTACTTTAATTCATGCAACAAAATCCCCCTAATTCTACATTTTGTATAGCATAAATTACATAAACAGCATACAACATACATTATACAACATATATATATTGCATTCTATTTTTGCACAGTAGTTTGTTTTATTACATTGCATTCTATTTGCATTAGTTCTTCATGTTTTCATTACATAAATAATTCAATAATCATGCAAATATTGATAGAAAATCATTTAAGAAGGATAAAATCAAAAGATCACTAAGGGTACAACCTAATTGTGCCACTATTCTACATTATTTTTTTAGCAACCAATTTTAATATAATTTTAGTGCATTACGACTTGCACATCAATCATCAATTGTGGACTTATGATATAAAAGATTGTTTTACTCTTAAAAATGAAATGAAAAAATTGATAGAGGAAGGGTATTTGAAAAACTATATAAAAAATGATTGGTATAGGCAAAGGTAGCTAATTACCTTGAAGCCTAGATCTTAACCATAGGAACGGTGGAATAACAAAAAATGTGAACAATCAAAATCTCCTTCCTATTTTCCACCTCATAAATAGATTAATAAAGGAAAATTAATAAACTAACAAGAATCTTTAGGAGTTATTAATGTCATAATTGGTGGCTTTGCAAAAGGAAGAGTATAAAAAAATGCTAGAAAAAGTCATAGTGATCATTTATGGTTATTGAAAAAAAAATAGAAGTCTAAACCATTTGACTTATCTCATTTTACAATATCTTTTTTCAATGAGGATTACCTAAAAAACTTTGAATGAGACCATAATGATCCAATGGTAATAACCATCATGATTTAGAATTTTCAAGTTAAAAATGTTTTAGTTGATCAAGGAAGCTTAACAAACATTTTATACTTGAACATTTCTAAAAAGTTAGGACTTTCACATAAACTTTATAAAGGAAATTTGATTGGCTTCTCAAGGAAGCAAGTACTAGTAGAAGGGTTAATCAAGTTGAGATTGACAATGGGAACATGGCCACAAACTATAAATCTTGATGTAGTATTACTGATAGTTAATGAACTAACTTACACCTGTGATGCTATCCTAGGAAGAACATATTTGAATTAAGCTAAAGCCATAGTTTCCACATTGCACTTTTTAATGTTATCCTTGCTGATTGAGGCACGGGTGAAGTTAGAGTTGGCCAAGCCACTACTAGAATATACTATATGAATAGTTTAAGCAAAAAAAGAATCCTCAAGATTAACGGATGATTGGAGGAAAAATTAATATTCAATTGATAAGTAGTTAATCAAAGTATTAATATGGATTATAACCTAATAATTGTGAAGTCCCTTAAACTGAAGGTGAAAAGGAAGCAGAAGAATCCCAAACCTAAATTTGACATACAAGAAATAAAGATGTTTAATTAGAATGATAACTATTTGGTTAAGATTAGTAAAAATTTGTCTAATGATTTCAAAAGCAAGTAATTGAAACTCTTTATAACCAATATAGAAATATTTTTATGGATTACTATAGATATGCTTGATATTAATCCAGAAGTAGCTTGTCATAAACTATCAATTAACTTGATAATGAAACTTGTTCAATAAAAGAAAAGGAAGCATGGTCCAAATAGAATGGTACCATTAAATTAAAATAGAGAAGCTATTAAAAATAGTTGCGAAGTTCACCATATAACGTGGTTGTCTAACATTATAATAATAAAAAAAATCCAATAGTTCTTAGAGAATGTGCATAAACTTCATAGATCTTAACAAAGCCTTTCCTAAAGATTCTTACCCACTATCAAGTATAGACCATTTAACGGATGAAGCATTTGCGTTCGTTGTCCTCAACTTTAAAGATGCCTTCTTTGGATATAATCAAGTTCTAATGTAGGTACAAGACCAAGAAAAAACTACCTTTATAATTAATGACATAATTTATTTCTACAAAGTGATTTTGTTCATTTTAAAAAATGCAAAGGCAACCTATCAACAAATGATGAATAAAGTCTTCAAAGAATAAATTAGTCAAAATTTAGAGGTTTATATGGATGATATGCTTATCAAGTCAAAAAGTATAGAAAATCATTTGGAAGATCATAAAGGAATCTTTAACGTAATAAAGATTTACAGCATAAAGCTTAACTCAACCAAATATGCTTTCAAAGTGACAATAGGAAAGTTTTAGGCTTTATACTAATAGAAAGAGGAATAGAAGCCAACCTTGCTAAATGTTAGGTTATTCTAAATATGAAAATTTCCTTTAATTTGAAGAAAGTTTAGAGGATGAATGGTTGCATTGTAACCCTCACAAGATTTCTACCTCGGTAAGCTCCTTATAGTATGTTCTTATATTTTTAGTAAATTAATCAATATTTCTCTTGAGTGCTTCTTCTTCATATGCATTCTTCAAAATGTTTTATAGTTTAATTAGTAAAAGTGGTTTAATAAGGTTGTTTGAAAAATGCTTTCCATCTTACAAGAACTTAAAAAGCTCAAAGAAGTTCAAATAGGATAAAGCTTATGATGATGCATTTATAGATTTTAAAGCTTTTCTCACTTCACCTCTTGTCTTATCGAAGCATAACGTAGGAGAACCTTTTTACTTATATTTAGCAACCATTGATATGACTGTAAATAAGATATTGATAAAAAAATAAATGAATACTAACCAAAAATTAGTCTACTTTATGAGTAAAGTACTATATGGAGTTGAACTTTAATATCAAAGAAAAAAAACTTGCTTTTACATTGATCGTTGCCTCTAAAAGGTTAAAACCATATTTCCAATCTTATCAAATTATGAAAAGAAATGATTAGCCAATTAAACAAATACTACATAAGCCAGATATAATTAGTTAGCTAGTAACATGGTCTATGGAACTAATTGAATATGAGGTTGCCTTTGAACTCAAAAAGGCTATAAAAGCTTAAACTTTTATTGATTTTGTAGTTGAAATGAAAAAACCTTAAGAAATGCAAAAGAAAAGGGACAAACCCTTTGTATGGTTCCTTTACATAATGGTTTATCAAATAAAAATGGTAGTGAAGTATCATATTAGAAAAACCAAATAAAGTAATGATTGGATATGCCTTAAATTTAAGTCGAAACTAACTAATAATCAAGCAGAATATAAGGCATTAATTACCAGTTTGAAGTTAGTAAACGAAATGGGAGCGAAATCAATGTTGGTAAAAAGTAACTCTTAACTAATTGTAAGACAAGTAAATACCACTTATGAAATGAAAGTTCCTTGTCTAATCTAATACATTAAAAAAGTCAAGGAACATAAAATAGAGTTTAAAGACTTCAAATTTGAACAAATCCTTAGAGACAAAAATGATAAGACTAATGCTTTATTTAAGTTGGCCATTGCCAAAGTAATAGTTAATAATTTATCGGTTCTCCAAAAGGTAATATGATGACCAATAATTGAAAAACTTAAAATCTTAAACACCAACCACACATCATCATAGACAATCTGATTAAAGCATTCCTAGAAAAATAGGAATGACCATTAGATTATCTTAAAGTTAAATGATTGAAAAAAATAAACAAAAACCATTCTTTTTAGAAAATAAAAAGTTACATAAGAGAAGTTTTGTCCTACTTATGTTGATATGTTTAAATTTAGAATAAAAAATTATATTCTTAGGGAAATACATGAAGAAATATATGGAAGCTATATTGTAGGATCGTCTCTTACGTAGAAAGTAATTAGATTAGGATATTTTTAACTAACAATGAAAAAAAGATGCCATAGATTTGGTCAAATATGTGATCAATGCCAATTCAATGTAAACATTCTCAAATTACTAACTAATTGAAAAATCATTATTTCACCTTAGCTCTTTGTTCAATGGGGAATAGATTTCCTAAGACCATTATTTATAGCAACATGATAGCTTAAGTTCTTGATTGTAGCTATGGATTATTTCTCAAAGTGGATTGAAACAAAACCATTAGCTACCATTATTGTGAAAAATACATAAAATTCATATAGAAGAACATCATTTTGTAGATTTAGAATATAAAAGGTGATAGTAGGATAATATAGTGTTCAATTTATAAGCAATTCCTTCAAAAAAGCTTTGCAAAGATCTTAAAATCATCTAAAAGTTCATTTCGGTAGAATATCTTTAAAGTAATTGGTAGGTAAAACTGGCTAGTAGGATCATTTTAAAAGGGTTGAAAAAGATGTTAGTATGCCAAGTGTTTTTATGATCTTACAAAACAACACCACAAAAGTTAACTAATAAAACTCCATTTCATTTAACATTTGGACATAAGGCTCTTATTCCATTTGAAATAAGAAAACCTAGTGAAAGGTTTTATCAAATTTCTATTAAAGACATTAATGATAAATTAAAAGAAGATTTGCTGAGTGTTTTATGATCTTATAGAACAACACCACAAAATTTAACCAATAAAACTCCTTTTTATTTAACATATGGATATGAGGCTTTTATTTTAGTTGAAATAGGAAAAATATAGTGAAAGCCCTTATTGGTTTCTATTGAAGACATCAATGATAGATTAAAAGAAAATTTAGATTTACTTGATGAAGATAAAGAAATAGCTTTTGTTAGATCATATGCTTATAAGTAGAAGTAACTAAGTATCACAATAAAAGAGTAATATGAAGAGAGTTTCAAAAGGGATCTTTCATTTTAGAGAGAGCTGATAACCTAAGAAAAGAATAAGAAGAAGGCAAGTTGGCTCCTAGCTAAAAAGAACCATTCGGGTTTACCAAAAATTTGGGAAATGGCTCATATTGTTTATCCATAATTAAAGGAAAAACACTTCTTAGAACATAGAATGCTTTTCATCTATGACAATATTTTATCAACTAATAAATTAAGAAGTTATATAAATATGCCCTTAATAAAGGGAAGAATAATATGAGGAAAATAATTAATTCTATAAAAAATCTTACTTCATAATCTTACATTTTTTTGTGCTTTCTCAAAACTTTTTCAATCATTTGCATAAATAGCAAGCTTTGACTTGTGTTAACTTAGCTAAAAAGTGGCCTTGACTTATATTGATCACTAAATGATCTTAATTTGCATCAATCATATAATATCACAAAGTGGTCTTGACTTCCATTGATCGTAAATGGCCTTGACTTGTGTCGATCACTAAGCGACTTTGACTTGCATTAATTTTATCATATCATATAATGGTTTTAACTTGCATCAATTATAAATGGCCTCAACTTGCATCTGTCACTAAGTGATCTTGACTTCTATTGATTGCATCATATCATAAAGTGGTTTTGACTTGTGTCGATCACCCTAAATCACATTATTTTGACTTACATTGGTCACAAATATCCTTAACTTACATTATTTTTTGAAAAATCATTGGATAAAATAATAGAAATCTTTGGAATTTAAATAAAACATGCTATTAATTAAATAAGATAAAACAACAATGAGTGTTTATTCTAGCATAATATCATAGCATTTTACTTAATATAATTTTTTCCAATTTTATCCATAAGTAAAGTAAGGAATTCTTTTCCCTTATATCAAAGCAAAGCAAAATACATATAATTTGTAACTCCTTATTCTATAACCAAGACATTTTTCTCAGCATTTGTTCAATCACCATTAATAACATTAATAATAGAAGCATCATGTTTTAGCCGAGATTCAACTGAACATCAGTGTTAGCATTTTCAAGGTTGAATGCATCTTCAGCAGCAATGACCTTAACATTTTTTGAAGAACTAATGTTCTCAACAACATTACCAATCTCAGCTATAAGTTGAACATTTAAATTTAAAACACCAAAGGTCTAACTCTAGCTTTCATTCTGGACACATACTTACTAATAATTTCTTCCTTACTTGACTCTCCTTTAGAATCATCTAAATCAATTGACTTTTCAATTTCCCTATCATTGATGATATCTTTCTTTATCTTAGAAACTCTCCTAAAGAAATTCATTTGTTGAAAACTACAATTTAGGTAGAGAGTTTTTACTTGCATTTTTGCAAAACTAAAAACTTTTAAAAATGAATTTACCAAGAAATAATTAAACATTTATATTCTTTTTTAAAGTTATTAAATTCAATATATAGAACAGTATGCCTAGCTTGAATATCTTTATAATTCTTATTCATCATGTATTTTGTTAGCTTTCATATCACTATTTTTCTTCTTTAAAGTATTATATTCTCCTTTCAATTGATTAAATTGATTAATCAACAAATTTAGCTTGTTAAGGTTTTTTGTTTCATCTTCTTTTTCTTTTTACAACTAATTAACTTCCATTGTTTCATTCTTTTGCTCCAAGCTTTTTAGTTAGCTATTCAAATCATTTATGGTGTTGTTTCTCTCTTAAAGTAACTTCTTTCTTTCTTTAAGTGATTGATCTTTCTTATTAAGTAGCTGATCCTTCTCCATTGGTGATTTTTTAACTTAGTCATAATATGCATGAAATGCATATGATCTTTCTTCAACTTTTTTAAGTCTTATTCAATCTCACCAATCCTAGAACAAATTTAGGACTTGTGAACCTTATATAATTCTTCAAAGTGTTTTATTCTTTTTCACATGGCTAATTCTTCTATAATTATTCTAAAACTATGAGCAATATGATGAGTAACAAAGATACTTGACCTATTTAAATCCATTTCAAAAAGAAATCTATTTGATTCAAAAGGAAACATTATTTGGCTAAATCCATAGAGACTGTAATTTACTCCTTGAATATAATGATTAAAAATTAGTTAGCTTGTGTTAATAGGATATTAAGGTTATTATCGAAGAATTTTAGTGATACCATATCTTTCTTTATAAAATGGATTAGGAAGTCTTTCATTTCTATATTAATTTTATAATCATAATTGGGAAGAGTGACGGAGTAATGGAGGAGGAGGATTAACATGGATTGATGTATTAGAAGTTATAGTGGTATGAGTTGAAGGGATATTGCAAATTGATGATGTAGCTTATCATCGAATTCTAGTGTAACATGAGTAATTATAGTTCCATCCTCTAATAGTCCCCTTTTTGAAATTTTAATATAAACTTTGGCCAAAAAGGTTAACTTTTTTTGGCCAAGGGTGATCAACTTCTTTTTTCCTTCTTCTTTTACCCCATCTTTTTTTCTCTTTGGTTTTTCACTTTCTCTTGAACATGTTTTTCTTCTCCTTAAGGAATAACCAATCTAGAGAATGATTTTTTAAAGGAGAATTATTTGGAAAAGGTATATTAACTTATTTTTATTCTTGTCTTAAAGTATGGGTGGATTGAGATATACTAGAATCAATTAGATGATAAGTATTAAATTGATTTCCATGTTTTTTTTACCATAATGATCTGGAACATCGTAACTCTTTTATCTCTCTTTTTTTTGTCTTCAATACTTTTATGGGAATCTTACCCTACCTCTTGTGCTTGAAAGCAAGTTCCTTATCTCATCAATAGTCATTATTTTTCCATGAAGGAAGTAAGTTAAAAAGAAAAGAAAAATAAAAAAATCACCTATTAATAACAAATAGTGTCTATTAAAAATATAATAAAAAAAGCATTAAACTACTAAGCACATTTATAATATCTTTAACATCTAAGAGATCGAGCTTAATGGCCTTATGAACTTCATCTATGACCAGTTGAATTAACTTATCCTTTTCAAGAGCTTTAAATGTTCTACATTAAGACCATATTATAGGAAATAATAATTTTCACTCACATGCATTTAGCAAGGATTAGTTCTTGGTACAGCACAAACATTAAAAATGGATTCCTTCCACATATGAACATTTGAATTAAGACTTATAAAAATTTTATACCTTTGATTTGTATTAATATACATTCAAGTGCATCTTTACTTCAAAGTATTTGTAAAGAAATGTAAGAAATTGTTTATACTCAAGCCTAATCTTAAATGCTTAACTTATTTGTATAGGAGGAACATTAAATTTTTGAAGAAACACTTACTAGAGGAAGCTAAACAGAGGAATAACACCTAATTTTTCTATTATTAAGCCATAAAATATGAAGAAATGTGTCATGTCAAAAGGAGCTTAATCATCTATAGCCTCTTTATATGCAAAATTCTTTAGTTAGCATTCTTGTAGGGGACCACTATTATAAAAAGTATCTATTTTTTGTTTGATGAAGCCAAATTAAAGAATTTCTCCACCTTTTTTACATCTCTATGAACAAAATTAAGTTCCAAATGACCTCTATGTTTTGATACTATTTCCTTTCCTCTCACATCCTTTGATTAGCCAAAAAATGGAACACGAAGGTATGAAACCTTGTAATCCTCTTTAGTGAAGTTGATCAGATGAGCATCAAGATCTATAGCTAATGGGTTTTCTAAGGTAACTAGCCTACTTGACGAATCAATCTCACCTATCTCACCAATAGGTTTAATTGTTGAAGCGTTCCTACTAATTCAAAGTAGCCTGGAAGGAAAAATTATGTAATTGCTAAGTACTACATTGTCCAAAACTAAATCAATAACCTTGCCTTTTCCTTAATTAAATCTATTTTTAACAATGAGATCCCCCATATCTAAAGAAGTAGAAACCATCTGATCAACTCCAGCATCTAATATGAGAGTAGTTTGTTCCAATTATTCATTAAGGTTAGCATCTATAAGAATAGAAGCTGCAACTTAATTTGTATCACTCATTTCTCTATAAGACCTCAAGTTTTTGCAAAGTCCAATAATTAATGGCTACCCAAAATTTATGGATTCACTAGATGATCCACGTCATCCATATTTAAGTTTTGAAACCTCAAAAAGAAATAAAAAGAAAAATAATAAATAGTAAGATGTTGAGAAAAAAAAGGTACCTAAAATAACATGAATCAATCAATATATGCTAGTGTTGAGTAAAAAATTACTTTATTTTAATAAAAAAGAGCACAAATTCTTAGCTTGAAAATACATAAGTGAGCAAAAAATTACTTTATTTTAATAAAAAAGAGCATAAATTCTTACCTTGAAAATAGATAAGTGAATGAAAACAATAGCATCGAAAACTTCTCCATAATTTTAGTAAAAGTTAGGATTGTCACATTATGTAGAAAGATCAAGAAAGTGAAAGTGACAATGGACAAAAAAACTCTTAATTTATAAAGGAACATGGAGGGCCTATTTTCAATTGATAGCATCTAATGGTGAAAAAAGAAGCACAATCATGAATCGTAAACAATATATAAGGATTACAGGTTGTTAGGATTGTAATTCAAACAAACAAATGATATAAAATTAATTTTCTTTGAAGATAAATCTAATGCTCTACAATGTATAGCCTTAATTACTATTAGCACAAAAAACAAAAAATCATGACAAAAGTAAGAAAAAAAACTTGGCATATGAATAATTAGTGATAAAATGTAATAATAACAAAAAATATATTTATATAATACAATAAATTAAATTAAATTAGTTAACTTACAATTATTACACTATTTTGGAAAGGCTAGATGATAAATACTCATAATTGGCCAATATTACGGCCATCTATTAATAACTCACAAGGTAAAGGATTAAGGATCCAATTGAACACAACTAAAAATAACCAAATATGGTTATTACAACTAGCAAGGTGGTTATTCAAGGGACCTACCTTTGAATCACTTGACTCTTTTTATGAATGACAATCATACCCTAGGTCCTCTATGTATTATAAATACTACTTTTGTACTAGGTACAAACTCTAACTTCACTACTTCAATTTTACATATTCCTATTCTTTATATTGACTTTGGCATTGGAGAGCCAAGATAGTTCCTAATCCGCTATTATTAGCTTGTTACAAGTGCCTCATCCCTATTTATAGTGCTTTTTGCTTCCAATATTTGATCATCACTACTCTAGTAAGAAAGAATTTGCTAATATGTTATATTATTTGCATATTATATCTATTTTATTTAAATATAATATAAAAATAAAAAATTAGATTTTATAACTAGGCTCATTCAAGCTCATGTATAATTAGTGGCAAGTAATAAGAAACTCAAGTTTATTTGAGCTTAGTTCATTTAAGCTTAATTCATTTTAAAATCAAACTTTTTGCAAACTAATTTCAAATTTCTCACAAATAGCTCAAGACATTTGCATCTACTAGTTATAGTTTTATTGTTCAATAAAGGTGTAATGTCCTGAATTTTTTTATTTATTTATATTATTTGAATTTCCAAATTCTAAGGTAGTAGAAATGAAGAGCGTGTTTGAATTAGCTTGGTGGGTGAATATTAAGTTGAAAGGAATTAAGTGTAAGTGTAATCGAAATTTTGAAAGGAAAAAGGATAGTAGGAAAAGAATTAATTTTCCTAAACAGTATAGATGATCAGAGGAGGTTAGAAAACCCTAAAAAGGGAAGTTGTCTGAGTCTGACAGTATAAGGAATTTTAAACAAATAGAGACCCTATGGATTAAATTGCAAAAGTACAAAAATTGAGTGTGGTTAAAGTGTAAATAACCAAGAATTTGGGATCTACTATGAATAACCAAGATTTTAGGGTGTGATATGTGATTTTCTTTTAGTGAGACCAATAGACACATGACAAGTGTCATTATTAGAAGAAAATGGCAAGAATAGCCTTACTAATTGGTGAAAAAGGACTAAAATACCTTTGGAAATTTCAAAAAGGACCAAAATACCCTTGAAGCTTCATGAAAGCTCTTCTTCCTTCTCCTTTCTTCTCAAAGTTGTAGAACACCTCCATGAGAGCACCAAAAACGTGCAAGAGAGAGAAGGGAGAGAGAGAAAACTTCTTTTGACTTTTTCACCCAAATATAGTGAGATTTAGGCTTAGTTGTAGAAGGGAAAGTTGCTCTTCTCATCAAGCTCTATCTATTGGTGTGTTTAGATTGAAGAAAGCTCAAGTTTGATCAAGTTTGGTGAGCTCTAAGTGAGGATTTTCAAGTTGCAGTAAGAGGTAAAAATATTCTCCTCTAAAAGCTCTTTAATGTACTCTTTTTAGTTTTTTGAAATTTTTGTGTTGGTGTGGTCAAAGGTAGTTGACCATAGAGTTTTGGATGAATTGAACATGTCTAATAGTGTTTTGGATGTTGTTATGTTGATCTATGGCTTTGGTTTGGTGTAAAAACAATAAGAAACCATGATGTACACACTAGGGTTTTAGAGGCATAATGGTACATGTATGGATTTGGCATGATTTGTTTGGAATTTAGATAAATTGATAAAATTAAGATGATTCTTTTGAATTATGAAAGTGTGTATGAAACTTCCCTTTTGAGAAGCCAAAACCATGAATGTGGAAAAGAAGGAGATTTGGCCATTTAAATTGTATTTTTGGAAGATTGGTAAGGTACACGGGGTATAACACGGCCCGTGTTGTACCCCATGCTCTTCAACGAAGGCTGATCAGTATGTTACACGGGGTGTGACACTCCCCGTGTTTATCTCAGAACTGAAGGGCAGTAAGATACACGGGGTATGACACGGCTCGTGTTTACCCCTGTGTTCTTCTCTGAGCAATCCAGTGAAGCCTCAAAGTAATCCAGAAAGGAACACGGCCCTAAACACGGGGTATGGGAACCCCGTGTTCTTTGTCAAGTGAACAATTTAGTTTTGATTCTTCAAGATTTACACAGTTTTGCCTCCGGATCCTTTTCTAATGCATATATGTGTCATTTCAAAGCTTGAAAACAAAATATAAAGCATCTAAGTATCCCTTTTAATCATTTTGCACAACATACTAAGTAGATGAATGATGAAACACATAGAACTTAAGTGCATTTGTGCATTTATCAATGTGGAGGAAGTGAAGAATACATGAGGTTTAAGGAAAATGATGATATTCTAATAAGAACTATGATGTGTAATTATGTAGACTAAGGAGTGACAAGTTGGAAGGGCAAGAGAAATTGTAAAGAAGTTTTAAGTGAGGGCGAAGGAAACATCACTATTGGAAGCTTATAAAAGGTAGCTAGCTTTATCCTTAAGCTCTGTTTTCTATTTACATGATTTTCTGTATATTACACCATTGTATGGGATGTGTATGAAATAGCTGTGTGCACACCCTGGGAAGACAGTAAAACGCTGTGTGTGAGGCCTATGGCCCGAGTTCCCCGGGATGATAATGCAATTGCTGTGTGTAGTACCTATGGCCCGAGTACCTCGGGAAGACAGTGAAATACTGTATGTGAGGCCTATGGCCCGAGTACTCCGGGAAGACAGTGAAATTCCTGTATATGAGGCCTAGGTACGATTATCTGTGATGGCCATCTAGATATTTATATGAGTCCTTGAATGGGCTTGATGATTGCTATGTGTGATGCACACTTCTTACAATGGTATGGAATGAGATGATAAATGATTAATTGATTTTGAATTTGAAATGTATGTTTTAATTTGCTTAAGGATCTGGAATGGCTCGATATATTTTTACAGTGATAGTTAGCTACTGGGAAACTCTGTTTCTTATGTTTCTGTATTATACTAACCATTGCAGGTGATGCTTCTAGAGACCCTCTTGACAAGGGAGAATAAAGATTTGAAGTTGTATTAAGAATGATTATATAGTTGGTGATGTTGTAAGTGATGGATGTATGTTTTGTAAGTTGAACTTTTTGTATAATTACATGAACCTTACTTGTATTGTATGAGATACAAAAAATTGAGCTATTGTGAGCTAGTCTAAAGTAGAAGGCAAATTAGTATGCAATAATTACCTATTTAATGAGGATTAAGGTGTTAATGAGTGAGGGAGTTACAAGAGGTCTATTTAGCTAAAATATCTACAATGAAGAGGGATCCAACAACAATCTATAGCACTATGGTTTTTTATGTTGTATTTGATTTAGAAATTGAAGTTGGTAATTCAATTATCAATGAATTTAATTTTTATAGGCCAAAATATTTTGTATGGTGATAACTAAATAGAATTTATAAATTACTTAAGTATTTTAATTGAAGAATTGAATTTATCAAATTTAACATTTTAAATTCAATAAAAATAAGTATTACTTTATAAATTTTATATTTACCTTTAAAATATCATATTCACTGTCATTCTTTATTCATGAAAACTAAGCAACGTTTTTATTTTTTAAGTATAAAATTTTAAAATTCTTAATATTTTCTAAATATATTATCCAAACACAAAAGATATTATTGAGGAAATTTCACTCCTTTTTAACTCTTTACATGCATCTCGTCATGCGAAAGTTATCACAATTGATAGTGTCATATCATAGTTTTGAACCACATTATCCTTTAGCATCGAATCATGTGAGACAATCAGTTAATAATATTTATATTAGTCATTAGGCCATTATGTTATTGATTAATTAATAATAATTATATTATTTAATTTATCTAATTGATAGAATTATTTATTTGTATAAAAATATTTGATAAAATTAATTATTTATATATAAAATCACATATAAAAATATAAATATATTTTATAATTTGTTCAAATATTTTTATTTTAATAATATTTCAAATTTTAATATATTATATTTTGTAAATAAATAGGTTTATAGTCTAAATTAAGCGTAGTACCGTGCAATGCTAATCAATTCACACATCCGTTGTTCTCGCATGGGTACACAAACTTACGGATTCTTTACAAAAAAATCTTTCTCATCGATTGATTGGGGAATTATATCGCACATTCGGGTTATTGACACTAAATGAAGTATCTACTAGAGCTGTTAAATCCAATTCTAAAATTATCATGCAAAATCTCATCTCCCAAGTCGAGTTGTGACCCTCAAATGCCCTCCAAATCTCTGTCACAAAGGAGATGCAATGATCTAAATTTTAATATATTATTTATCAGATTTATTTGGTGCTATTTCCTATGTACTAGTTCACATACCTCACGAGGATAATCTCTCCACGCAGTAGCAAAATTACTTCTAAGTTAAGATATGTTACTAATAAAATTAATTAAGGTGATGTGAAAAAGGACAAGAAAAGTTAACGTAGTAGTACTCACACCTAATTCACGCCTTCCATTTGAGAAGTTTTGATACTAAAAAAATCAATTTGCTGTTACAATTTTGAGAAGGAAAAAAATAATTAAATTTCATTTGATACAGCCTGTATATAGCACATTACTCGAGTAAAAGAAATAACTCGTCTCTACTTGAATTCATGACAGATTCTGAAAGGTCATTAATAATCATGACAAATAATAAAAGAGAAGAAGATAAATACCATGGGATTAGAGGCAGAGTTGCTTGAGGTTGCAGACACAAAAATAATTTTCCAATATAGGCGGCAATCTTGCCTTGTCTCATTATTATTATTATTATTATTATTATTATTATTATTATTATTATTATACCTTTTTCCCCATTTCTAAGAGGTTATATGATTCATAAAAATAATATGGTAAGTATAACTTTTAAGAAAGTAAAAATGTAGTATAAATCATGGAATATAATTTTTTTAATTATTTTTAATATCTTTAAGTTGTTTAATTGATCACTATAAATAAAATGGAATATAGAGCATGGAATGTTACTTATATAGATCTTTTTGGTAAAATTTTTTTTATGCTATTTATAGATAGAAATACAAAATTATTCATATTTAATTTAAATAGTGACTATCTTAATTTTTTATCCTCATTATTTAAAAATATAATAAATATAGTTTATTGATTATAAAGTATAAATATAATTATTATTTATATAAAATATAATAAATATAATAAATAGAATGAGTATCATGTAAAATTATATAAGATAAATATTAAATATTATATCATAAATATAATTTTAATAGAAGTTTAATTCTATATATATATATATATATATATATATATATATATATATATATATATATATATATATATATATATATATGTGCGCGCGCGTGTGTCTATTATATAACTTTATTTATTATTTTAATATTCAATTGTAAAAAATTGTATATTTCTTATCTATTTTATATGAATTTAATAGAATTAATTGTTTAATATGTTAATTTGACTAATAATTTTCTTTATTTAAATTATATTTCATTTTAATATAAGATATATATATATATATATATATATATATATATATATATATATAACACATTTTATTTTTTCACATAAAACTATTTATTTTTCATAGTAAATTAAAGAATAAGAAATTATCAATTTAGAAAAATTACGATAGAAAGATTGATTAGACATATAGTTTAAAAATATTATTAGAGATAATCAAAATTTATCATTATCTATTGTTTTTTATATTACAATTTTGAAAATGTATATTAGTTATTTTAATAATAATTCCTACAAAATTTAGAGTTAAACTAAAAAAAAGACCTGATGTTAAAATTTGAAAAGTATCGATTTCTAAATGTCAATTAAACAACTTTGAACACTTCTTAGAAAGTTCACAAAAGAATTTACTTCCTAAGTTCAACTTCTAGTAGAAACTTATTTCATGTGTGAATTAAATGACTCCTAAATTTGTATAAGTTAGCTATTTGAAAATGTTGCTTACTTTCAAATTAGTTAATTGGAGATTAATCAACTTACCAAATATGTCATTTATCAAACACTTAAAATAGCTTATTGACCTAGGTAATCAACTAAAATCAATCAAATTAGCTAAAAGTTAATGGATAAATTGTTTATCAAACACCTTAATGCTATGTGTTGAATGTGAAGGAATGGAGGAGGGAAAGAAAAGGAAAAGGAATATTATATCCTAATAATCTTCTTATTATATTTGACATTTTTTATTAGGAAAGAAGGAAATTAAAATATTTTCTAAAAATCAAATAAAGTGAAGGAGAGTCCTCCTTTTATAATCCATCTTTTTCTTTTCTACTCTTATTTACTATTCATATTAGAACTATAATTAAGTAGCTGACTACACTACTTATGTTTTGTTAAAATGTGGCTCTTTGCTTTGTGAAAGGCAATTGCTATTAAGAGAGATTAATCCATTGGTAATTTCATCCCTAGTCCAAGGCCAACACTTGAAATTGTATATTTCAGCCTTTGATTAAATTATTTGTCTTCTTACCCAAAAAATTACTATTTGTCCAAGATGTTGAATGTAGCTAAACAAAAATATTCAAAAATTGAAGAGTCATATCTTTGTATTTTTCTTGTACTAAGTTAAGATATTATCTATTGTTGACTACTACTTTAGTGCTAGTAAAATTAACATTTTAAAATATAGAGCAAGCCCCTAAATAGCCCTTAAAAGATATAAGTTACATCAAATTTCCCCTGAAAGTTTATTTTACATCATATAAGTACAAAGGTATTTAATTTTTACATCAAATTCATCCTTAAAAGATATATGTTACATTATATTTCCTCCAAAATTATAACTAGTTCATGTAAAATAAACTTTTAGGAGAAATTTAATGTAACTTATATCTTTTAAGGACCAATTTGGTGGTTTACTCTAAAATATATGTTATCATGGCCTTTAATATATGGCCAAGTTGAAAAGTGAGATTTAAATTTAACAGAATTTGCATTAACAATATTACCTTTTAAAGGCTACGAAAGGCCAAGCTATGGCTAACTTTGGAGCAAAATATCATGAACGGCTAATTAATTTTGTCAGTTTGAAATATTGGAAATTGTATTTCAATGGCTTATGTCATAAAAATGGTATTAGTGTTAGTTTCTTAACCATGACACCATGGAACAAGCCAGTTGAATTTTTATTTACACTAAGTGTTAAGTGTTGAAATAATTAGATTGAATACAAAGTATTGATTATTAGCTTAAAAATATTATTGAAGAAGGAGCATGTTGACATAATATGATGAAAACATCCCTGTACAAGTCATTCAAATCCTTTTGGTTAATGAACTTAGCATATATTGTGTCAAAAAAGAAATAAAGCTTCATAATAGTTTGTCTCATATGTTTAAGCAATATTCTTAGAATGGTGACTAGTAATAGTTATTATATCTAAGTGTAACAATCCTAAGACTTCAAGTTGACTAATTTTGGGTCTTTTAATGATACAAGGTCTTTGACATTGGAAGAATAGCCCTAGGAAAACCTCATTTAGAAATTTATTTTCTCCTTCTTAAACAAGGTATAACACGTAAAAGCCAAGTAAGTACATGGACTACTTCTTTTGGTGTTATTTCCTTGAATATGGTTATCTTTTGAAAATTTAGTTATGCTTTGTTTCCATCCTTTATCTTGCTTAGCATTTTCAAGAGCATTCAAACTAGACTATCAAATACATTTTTTCCCACATGCATAACCTTAATATTGTGCCTGACATCCAAGTCATTCTTATATGGAAAATTAAAGAATATGGGCCTCTTTTTTCCATGAAGTGCCATCACTTGCCAAAAACATTAGGTTTAGATCTTTTAATGATATAAAGTCTCTGATATTAGAAGAAAAGCCCTAGGAAACCCCATTTAGAAATTTATTTTCTTTTTCTTGGACAAGGCATGACAAGTAAAAGCTAAGAAAGTACATTGATTACTATTTTTTAGTGTTATTTACTCCAATATGGTTATGTTTTGAAAATCTAGTTGTACTTTGATTCCATCCTTTGTCTTACTTGGCATTTTCAAGACCATTCCAACTAATTCCACATGCATGACATTAATATTATGCTAACATCTAAGTCATTCTTGGGTGGAAGATTAAATAATATGGACTTTTTTTTGGCAAAAATATCGGATTACGTGAATTTTATAAACAATTTATCGTTTCATTGTAGTTTGAAAACTAATTACCAGAATACACAGGGCGCCATTCAAAATGGCGCCCGAAAGCCTTGGAGGCGCCATTCAGAGTGGCGTCTTCCCCTTGGAGGCACCTTTTGAAGTGGTGCCCCCCGAGGCGAGAGGCGCCATTCAAAGTGGCGCCCTCCGTAAGGAGGAGGCACCATTTGAAAAGGCGCCCTCGGCGCCATTTTAAAATTTGAATTGGGAGGCGCCATTTCATTAGGCGCCTCCCCCATCTATATATACACCCCTCGCCCCTCCCCACTCCCCAACTCCGAAACCCTTTCGCAACCGCTCTTCTTCTCTTCTTTCTCGGTAAATCTTGCAGCCCCTTCCCGCAGTTCTTCGTATTTTATATTCCTTCGTTCATAAATCATTATCTGTTCTTTCTTTTGTGCATTTCATTCGGAAGCATTTTCTGCTTTGGATCAAATCTGATCTTCTTTCAATTCTTGCTTGGTTAGTATATTTATAATTTTTGTATTTATGTTATATTTTTTTAATTAATTATTATGATTTATGATATGAAATGATGATCTAGGATTTAGAAAAAATTTATACAAATTTATATGATCTGTTATAATTTATAATTTTTATTTGTTTAAATTTTGATAATTTTTGTATTTATATTATAATATTTATTTTATGTTGATTATTATAATTTATGATGTGAAATGGTGATCTAAGATTTAGAAAAGATTTGTACAAATTTATATGATATGTGATAGTTTATATTTTTTACTGGTTAGTATTTTTATAATTTCTGTATGTATATTATAATTTGTATTTCATGTTGATTATTATGATTTATGATGGGAAATGATGATCTAGGATTTAGAAAAAATTTATATAAATTTATGTGATCTGTGATAGTTTATAATTTTTATTAGTTAGTATTTGTATATTTTTATATTTATATTATAATTTTTATTTTATATTGATTATTATGATTTATAATGTGAAATGATGATCTAGGATTTAGAAAAAATTGAAGCTTTAACATATTATATTTTTTAGAAAACTAACATGTTATTAACAATATTTTTTTTACAATCATTAATTATATTTTTTAATTTATTACAATATTTTAAGTAAATTGAAGCTTTAATATACATTTTTTTTAACAAAAATAAATAATTTCATATTATATTCTATAGAAAAAAGTTAGTGATTAAATTAAATATTATTTATATAAATATCTTTAAATTTTTGTTGATGATAATTTTTAAATATTATATTTTAAATTTAAAATACATCAACTAAAAGTTCTCAGAGGGTTTACAGTTCGTACATAATTTATTCTTCATTTCATGTACTTTGTTGAATTTTTTCTTCTTTATTTCTTCAATCATTCTATTAAAAGTTGAAATGGAATATATTGAATAATATTAATATAATATAGTTTCATATTTTTGACAAAATTATTTTTAATGATCAAATATCTTTTTTTGAAAAATTCATGTTATGGAAAACGCTAATTGAAATAACTAACTATATATTTTAGTTTTAATGATAGTAGTTAAGAATAAAAATTAATTATCTTTTAAAATTCATTAATATTTTCTTGATATAAAAATGTAAACTCTATATTTTAAATTGAATATACATAAATAAAATTTTATATATATTGTTATTTTTATTGCTTTAATATATTATCTTACAAAATATATTTAATTTAGTGTGATTTTTGTATAATTTTTTAATCGATACAATAATATCTAATAACTTTTACTTAGAGATTAAAGTTATTAAATTTTCTAACAAATTTTTCTTTCATGCAGAGGCTTTTTTCTGTTTACTTCTTCGAATACTTATCGGTTAGTATTTTTAGGAATTTTATGCTTATATTATAATTTTTATTAGTCATAGTGAAAATATTTTTTATATTGGTAGAGAAATTTATTTAGAATGTTATGATATAAATAATATAGATTTGTTTATTTTATATTAATTGTTATGATTTATGATGTGAAATTATGATTTAAGATGTGAAGTTTTGATTTATAAAAATTTTGTAGGAATTTATATGTAATGTGATAGGTTGTGCTATTAAAAGAGCAACAAACAAGATAAAGAAGGATGTCCTAATATAGGTCTTACGACCTAGGTGAAAGTTATATTTAGAGAATTTTTTCATGTGAAATCTTAATATATCATAAGAGAGGTACTAAAAAAGATTCTAAGATATGTGAATGTAACCAAAAGCCTTAAAAAAATAGGATATTGTTATTGAAAATTTGTACTTTTTTGTATTTAAATAGTAAATATTATAAATGGAAGAATAGTAAACGTACTTGAAAAAATTATACTATACATAGGTTTATTTAGGAAGAATTAAAATATATATAGAGGTATTGGCAATAATAATGTGTACATAATTTTGGTTGCTATTTGGTAGTAGGTGTGAACGGAGAAAAAAGCCATAAAAATAAAAAAGATAGTGTATTAAAAACGTTAACTAATTTAATTAGTATAATTTGTGCAAAATAACCAAGGAAAATGATAATTGAAAGAGATAAACTAAACCATAGATAAGATTATATAGTCAAATATTATATTAGTTTTGGAAAAGAATAACATTTGCTTGGTCGAAAAAATAATCCTATTATTACGTAGTATTAATAGAATACCTTGCAAAATAGCAATACATCCTGTTCATTTTTAATTATAGTATTAAATACTAGTACACTCATTTATGAGAACAAACTTTGTATATGAGACTATCTGTCAGTTGTAGGGGTGCAGTGAGTATTTTGCAGCTAAAAGTAAGAAGATAAAGAAAAGTTTAATTGCCTTTATATATTCAAATGGTACAATTATTGAGGGATCAATGGGGGTAATGTACAATGGACCTCCCCCAAAGGTATTGAAATTAAGAGGATGCAACACTATGGATGTTTTGCGGGAGAGAATTCATGCCCGACTGAAGCTTCACGAAGATCAAGCTGTGGGGAAGATTGTTTACAGGTTTCCACAGCATCAAACAGAAGCTCAATACATGGCATATGAATTGGACGACGATGAAGAGTTGGCATGTGTCATAGCAAGCTACGAACAGCATCCGACGATGAAAGCAATGGAGTTGTACGCGGAGGTGATCATATCCGAACTGCACACTGCAAACCTGGGTTCACAAGAAAGAGTTCCAACAACTAGATCACCTATGGTTCCAATGGCTAATGTTAGTACTAGTTGTTCGATGGTGTGGGAAGGCCTTCCTTACACGGATGGAATTGAGTTCCACATTTCTGATAGTTATACTCTTGCATTGGACTCATCTGTTGTCGGTGTTTTCCCGAGAAATATATCACATACCATGATGGGTTCAACAAGTGCCTTACCAGTCATAGAGGAAGAATCCGCTGATCCTATATTGATGGATGCCCACCTTGAGTCTGGTTTTGAGGACGATGAGGTGTCTTGCAGCAGCGATGATGATGGTGACATTGATGACGAAGAATGCGCCACTACACATGAGGACAGTGTTGCAATGCGGCAGGTGAGGAGTGACAATGCTGCACAGACATCATGTGGTGTCCCTCAAGCTGCTGTCTTCTCTCACATTGATTGGGATGCCATACGGAATCCTAATGAATTTCTGGAAATAATGAAACCAAGCTATGATTACGACATGGAGGACTTACAGGTTGGGCAAGAGTTCCATTGCAAGGAGGCTTTAATTGTTGCAACCAAGCATTACCACATCAAAAGGCACCACAGTTATTACGTGGAGGAGTTGGATACCAAAAGATTAAGCGTGAAGTGTGATAATTACGGGGACCAATGCAATTTCCACCTCAGAGCAACCAAATTGAAGAATTCTAACACTTGGATAATAACTAGATTTTCAGGGCCTCACACATGTGTTAATGCCAGTTTGACACAGGATCACAAGTCTCTGGACTCCGAGTATATCAGTTCCTTGATACTGGAGATGATTAAAGTGAAGCAAGATGTTCCAATCTCACTTATACAAGAGAGGGTGGAAGGCATGTACGGGTATAAGATTTTGTATAGGAAAGCATGGAAGGCAAAACAAAAGGCAATTGTCAAGGTGTACGGTGATTGGGATAAATTGTATGAAGTGCTTCCCAAATGGTTGGACATTTTAGGCTACTGTGACAAGGCGCTGTTCAAGTTGGAGTCACAAGAATTCATCACAGCTGACAACCGTGTTGATCCGCAGAAACATGTTTTCAACCGAGTTTTCTGGGCTTACAAGCCATGCATTGCCGCATTTCCCTACTGCAAGCAATTCATACAAGTTAATGGAACACATCTGTATGGCAAGTTCAAGTGCGTGCTACTGATTGCTGCGACTCAGGACGGTAACAAATGCCCCGTTCCTCTTGCCTTTGCCATTGTTGACAGGGAGAATTATGAAAACTGGAGTTGGTTTTTAGCATTACTGCGGGTAAATGTTACGAACAAGCAAGGAATATGCTTGATATCAGATCGACACCGAGTTATAAAAGATGTTGTAGCCACCGAAGGCCTGGGATGGCAGCCTCCTTATGCTTTTCACCGGTACTCTATCAGACATATTGCCAGCAATGTTCGCAAGAAGTGCAGGGATGACAATGTGAGGAAAGCTGTCCTTAAGATTGGTATGCGTTATAGCATAATTTCTTTGTTGAACCTTTCATCTATAAATTTGTGTATCTGGTAGTTCAACCCGGTTAACCTATTTGTCTTTTTCTGTTCAGCGTATGAGCCCAGTTGGGAAAAGGCCATGGAGAGATTGGACAACCTTAGCAAAGTCAACGAAGAGATCCATAAGAAGTTGATCGCTATTCTGATGGAGAAGTGGACGCTTGCTTATGATGAAGGCAAAAAGATATGGTTATATGACGATTAACATTGTAGAGTGCATCAATGGTCTCTTCAAAGGATTAAGGAAGCTACCAATCACAAGCTTTGTTCAACAAACATACTATAAATGTGTTAAGTACTTTGTGGAAAGGGTAAAAGAAGCACATGCTGAACTACAACAAGGTCACATATACGCAAGCAGATTCAGACAGGAGCTTGCAACTATCCAGTCATGTGCTTCTTCTTACCACGTTCGTGCTTATAATAGATAAGGGACTAGGTTTGAGGTGGTGGAGGGCCCTGATATGGCCAGGGGGTCATGTGGAAAGGTCGTCCAAGTGTTATTAGATAAAGGGCAATGTGAATATGGACAATTCCAAGCATATAGGTATCCTTGCGCTCATATTATTGCTGCTTGTGCCTCAATCAACATATCGTGGGAATCATATGTCGATACTGTGTACAGGTTTAACACACTACTCAATTACTACAAATCTAAGTGGTGGGCTATCGGAGAGTGGTCACAATGGAATAACCTACCACCATTTCCTGTCCTAGTTCCAAATTATGGAAGATTACGTGTAAGGGGATGACCAAAGTCGACCCGGATCAGAAATGAGATGGATTGACCTCAAGAGAGCGGTGTAAAGCAAAAATGCGGTCATTGTAAGATGGAAGGACATAATCGTAGGCGCTGCCCACTACTACATGGGGAGGAAGGCCCTTCTACACCTTGATTGCATATATGTTATAAAGTATGTTAACCCATATCATAAGTGTAACGGTCGCACACTGTATTTTTTTTTATGGTTGTAAAATTGCACGTCATTATGTATATATATGTTACCTCATTACTAGTAATGTGAACCGACCATTAGTTAATCGTCCAAGTGTATACAAATTGGTTAAAATACTAAAATATGGATATTTTATAAACTTTTTTTCGCTTTACCGCGGTTTCAAAAGTATTTATCGAAGTATGCAGGGCGCCACATGTCCGCTGAACGTGCCTTTCAACATAGCGCCTTTGTTACACCTAGCCTGTTGGGGGGAAAGGGGCTGGGAGGCGCCATTTCACTTGGCGCCCATTTCATTTAGTGCTTCCCCCAACCCATTTCGCATTTCATAATATTTAATATTTAATTAATTAAATTTTATAAATTTATATATTTATTTACATAATTTTTAGGTTATTATTTATTTATACGAAAATTATAATTTTTAAAATATAATTAATTATATTTTATGATATTATTTATATATATTATAATTTAAAATTAAGATACATAATTTTTAAAATACAATTAATTATATTTTATAAAAAATATTTAGATTTATATACCAAACATCAACATTAACTAGTATAGATTATAAATTAAAAAAAATATAAGGGCCTTTGGTATATAAATTTAAATATTTTTTATAAAATATAATTAATTTAATTTTAATACAGTTATATCTTAATTTTAAATTATAATATATATAAATAATATCATAAAATATAATTAATTATATTTTAAAAATTATAATTTTATTATAAATAATAATAACCTAAAAATTATGTAAATAAATATATAAATTTATAAAATTTAATTAATTAAATATAAAATATTATGAAATGCCAAATGACGCCAAGTGAAAAGGCACCTCCCAACTCCTTCCCCTTTCCCTAATACAACAAGCTAGGTGCAGCGAAGGCGCCATGTTAAAAGGCACCTTCAGCGGACGCCCAATGACGCCATACAGTGTGGCGCCCTGCGTACTTTGGTAAATACTTTCGAAACTGCGGTAAAGCGAAAAAAAGTTTATAAAATATCCGTATTTTGGTATTTTGACCATACAAACTCTTGTGTTGAACTTTGTACTTAAATTGCACAAGTCTGTTAAGTTAGTGTGTGTTTAAATTTCATTCTAATGCAATGCTTGTTGTGGCAGATGGCATCCACATCCCGACGCGTTGATCTTGGACCATGAGATCCTTCACTGCTGACGGCTCAGGCCTCACACATATCCTAGTCGATTTGGGCAGGCCATGTATGGAAATAGTTAGATCTTAATAAACTTGGTTAAACCGTTTCTGAATTGTCAGACATGATAATTGGTGATTTTTTTTCTTTTGCAGCCTGACCATGTGCTCAGGATTCGACGAGCTCATCACTACCATCACCAGCAGCCGCCAGAGTTGATTGTCCGCTTTTTACGAGAGGTAGGCTTTTACGGCTTGGCGATGTGCGAGTTTGTGCCGATCGACCATCAGTTGATCAGTGCTTTTGTAGAGAGGTGGAGGCCAGAGACACACACCTTTCACATGCTGCAGGGAGAGATGACTATTACCCTGTAAGATGTTGCTTTTCAGCTCGGCCTACCCATTGATGGTCGAGTAGTGACGGGGCCCACTATGTGGGGATGGGGAGCCCTGATAGAGGAGTATTTGGGACTCCAGTTACCGGTGGATGAGAATGTCATCAGAGGGGGGCGACTGAGGATGGTTGGAGAGACATTTCACTCATCTTCCAGATGATGTGGATGAGATGATAGTGCAGAGATTTGCCTGGGCTTATATTTTACGTCTCATTGGTGGGACGTTATTTCCAGACCATTCGGGCACATATGTCCACCTCATGCATTTACCCTTGATCGGACACTTACATGAGGCTGGCACGTACAGTTAGGGATCTGCTTGCCTGGCCTATTTGTACAGAGAGCTCTGTAAGGCCACTGCTCCGGATTATAGGGAGATAGGAGGGTGTTGCCTACTACTGCAGCTTTGGGCATGGGATAGATTTCCCACTATCGCCCCCACGATAGCTGTTTTAGACATACCAGAAGGGGATGCAGGGATTGGCCTCTTAGCACGCAAGTTAGAAAATTTTTCAACTTTCACTTATAATTAAGTTTACTACAAAGTTGTTTAACTTTGTTATTGTACTTGGCAGGTGGCACTATCAGAAGATGTTCCAGGATAGTCCGGCGCACAGCTTACCCCATTACAGATACATGCTGGACCGTCTTCAACTTGACTAGGTATGTACGGGATAATGGATTTCTTTATTTCAAGGCTTTGTCCATTCCATTATCGTATTTAAATGACAACCTAAATTTGCAACTTCAGATCGCCTGGATCCCGTACACTGAGGAGGTCACCGCATCACTGCCTCAGTACTGCTTTAACGGGAGTGACACGTGGACAGCAGTGGTGCCGCTCATTCACTTTCAGATTGTCGAGTGGCACTAGCCTGATAGGGTTTTGCGGCAGTTTGGACTACGCCAGGCTATTCCAGAGCCACCGAAGCAGGTGGCAGAGGTCTATTGCCTTCACTTGTCCAGTCGGCATGATGAGGAGTGGCACATCCGGCATCAGCCGTATATTGTACTCTGGGATATCTAGCGAGACTTGTGTGCTATCGCCGAGCCGACGACATGCCTAGTTCTGGGACCACGATCCAATTACATGACATGGTATAGATGGGTTACCAGGCGATGTATTACACCCGTTGGGGGAGCGCTAGACCTTGTGGTAATATTGCGTGCTAGTTTTCTGTATTTGATTTTCTTTAAATGCATTAGTATTATAACTAACTTTAATGTCAAAAATTTGTACAGGTAGATGAGGTTTCCATACTACAAGACTTCACTATCCCTGAGGGGGCAGGCTATGTTCACCTTTGATGCGCTTAGATCAGCGACGGAGTCCATCCTTCATGCCATTCAGGAGGTTGATCATGTGATTATTGACTCACATGCGGAGCCAGCTCCTCAGACCCATCATATCCCAGACCCTGCGGAGGGTGACCATGATCAGCCTCGCTCTCACCGATGACGTCGCACTACTCCACGACATACGTCGCAGGCTGATGTTCCATTCGCTTCGATAGTGCAGCAGATTCCACCTTTGACTGCCCAGGAGACCATGACGATGATGCCTGATGTTACTGCCTCATGCATGTGTACCCTACTGCACCTGATGATCCTTCATCCTCCACCATGTTCCCGGCTGCACTATATAGGCCGTCGTCATCCCAGATGTACCAGTTTCCTCTTAGTGTTCCATCCTCATTCCAGGCATTTCCACACATACCAAGAGTTTCATCTTCATTCTATGCCTTTCCTTCCGATGATGCTGGTCCATCGCAGCTATATCATCCTGCATTTGATTGGCATACTCAGGATCAGGGATTAGCACATGGTGGCATGATGACAGATGACTCAGAGCTTGTAGATAGAGGTAGAGGTGGAGGCAGAGCGAGAGCCAGGGGCAGAGGTAGAGCGGGAGCTGGAGGTAGAGGAGACACAGACACCGGGGATGTGACTTCCGAGCCTGCGCAGAGGGTTAGTAGATACGGCCGCCACATTACCGATCTTGGATGTGGGACTGGACATCACTTACGTAGACATTAGCTTTCTTTTCTATGTTTATTGTATATTTATGTATATTTATCTTACTACTTTATTGCCAAACATCAACATTTAGGGTGATTTTACTACTTTATTGCCAAACATCAACATTTAGGATGATTTTAATTACTACGACATTTTTAATTGCTTGCGTAGGAACAATTATAAATAATAATAAACTTCAAAATCATTGCAATATTTAGATTTTTTTAAAAAATGATGATAAGGACATCTCCCAAATATAATAACTAACATTATTAATCATACTTTCACAACTGTTATAATTATCTACTCTTTTTTTATTTACCATGTGAAAATAAATAAATAATATTAAATTAATTTAATAAATTTTATATTCATAATGTGAAATATCCATTTATTTTTTAATTAAATTTTTTTCTCATTATTTATTTAAATATCAAAAAATTAATAATATTAATTATAATATTTGAAGAATAAATAACCATCATCCTTGTAAATGACATTAAATGCTGTGTTTATTCAATACGTTATGAGTTAAGTTCACCAAATATTTAAGAATAAAAATACGTAGCACAATTGTCAACGTAGATGGGGATGCTGCCCATGTACAGTACCAAAATTCAAGTCTCTTGGATTCACAGTCGATACGGTCACTGGCTAATTAACTTAGAAATAAGGAGCGAGGGTGCCATAGGCCAAAGATGCCATATCGCCTGCCGTCCCTTCCCTTCAGCGCCAACGACGCCATTTCATCTAGTGTACCTCTACACGCCATTTGATGTCTCTCCATCGCTGTGCGTATCTTCTGTGCCTATTTCGATAAAATGTTTCGAAGGAACGATAAAACGAATAATAGTTTCTTAAAAAACAGTTAATCGGTACTTTTCCCTCTCATTGCCAAAATATTTTATCATTGTGACGAAATAAAAAATAACTAATTCATGTTACAATTTTGATTTCATTACAAAATGAAAATATTATTGTAACGAAATAATCACATTTTTTTTAAATTTTCAGCTATTTTCAACCTCGTCATTTCATATTTACTTTGTTACAAAATAAAAATAATTTTATTGAGACAAATACAAAGTCACAAGAATATTATTGGAATAAATACAAAATAAGAAAAACATATTTATTTCATTATATTTCTTTTCATTTTTAACAATCTTCAACTTCGTATATAAAGAATATTATTGAATAATTCAATAAAATTACTTATGTGTAATAACATATTAAATAATTACTTGTAATAATATAATTTCAAACGTTGGAAGTTTATAATTTTGAAAATTGATAAATATTAAGTGTCATTAGATCAAATTTTAAGAGATATTAATATAAATTACATAATTATTCTTTATTGATCCTATATTTTTTAAATAATATTTAATTATTTACTAAATATTTATTATTTTTATTCATTATATTATTATCATTAATTACTTTCTTATTTAATTCCTATAATAAATTTATGTATTAGATATCAAAGTGGAGTTAACATATTTTTATATGACATCAAATATAATTATAAAATGAATAATTTATTTTTAAAAATTTATTTTGAGTCACAATCATATATTATTTATTTTTAAAATTTTTATTTTCAAATGATATCAAAATTAATTATTTTTGAAAGGAAAAATTGTAAAAAATAGGACCGAGGGCGCCACCTTGAATGGCGCCCTCAAAGATGGCGGCCCCCCAAATGGTGCCAACCCAAATGGCGCCTCTCCCGATGTGCGTATTTTGGTAATAAGTTTTCAAAAGACGGTAAAACGGAAATAAGTTTCGTAAAAAACGTTAAAATGGTATTTTATCCACTTTTTTTTTTACAAAGTGCCATCACTTGTTGAAGCATTAGGTTCGCTAAAGATGATATCAATATTTTCACCTTATCATAAAACTCCTCACGAAATAAAAGCTTTAAAATGATTGCTTCCTATAGTAAACCATTAAATACCTTTTTTAGCCTTCAATAATTGTTAAAACACAGTAAAAATCTCCTATAGCTTAGATACATTATTTTCTTCTAATGCTTAAGTTCATAAGTCCAGATGTTATTTTTATAAATAAAGCATGCTTTACGCCTTTTAATGCTATACCCTAACAAGTTTCCATAAGTAGGAAATTCATTAATTGTGCAAAAGGGCATTACATGTAACCTTAAGAAATTTTGCTTGTATACATCAAATACTAATACACCTTTATCCAACATAAGTCATAAGTTTTTAATAAGTGATACCAAGAAGGCATCCATATCATTTCTCAGGCTTAGGCTATGTGCTATGTTTGTTGCTTATGTTATCATAAGGGTTCATTCTATTAGTATATAATGCAAGTGTAAGTTTTCTTGCTTCATTATTGAATTTAGGGAATAATCGTTCTCCATTGAGAAGAATCTATTGAATGACAAAGGTTGTCATTAGTAACCACCTACTCCATATGTTGTGCTAAGTTCTTGGAATCTTCTACAATAGAAAACATGAATTTACACCTTAATATTATAGGAAGATACCATAATACTTTAGCTAGAACCCTTTTCTTGATGCTGTCATCATGCTTTTTCAATTTGTAATGGAATGCCTCGCATTTTAGACACTAGTACAATCTTTTGTACTCTTTTTATTCTGATATGCACTAATTAGGACAAGTATATATCTTCCTATACTCCAAACCCTTCAGGCACATTATTTTCTTCACTTATAAGAATAAGTTCATAGTTATTGCCATTAGAAAGCATGTTTGATGGAAATGTAAGGTGTTAAGAGGAGCATTTGCACATTTTTAAAGGGTTAATCATAAGAAGCAAAGCTAAAATGTTTAAAAAGGATTTCCAAGGGCTAATTTAAGATGCTTGGGTGCACAAAGAAGGAAGCTTGGAGGGACAACATATGTAGTATATATGCATTTCAGTCTTATAGTAAAGTTGAGGCTAATTTAACCATTTAGGAGTATTTTATCATCTTAACTTACATTTGTTATACTTTGAGACTTATTGGACCTTTTATTTTTTAATAACTTTGGTCCATTATTTTTTTACCTTTTACATAGAGTTATTTACTATATATTATTAATCATTTGATGATGCTTTTAATGGACTTGACTAGTAAAAGTAGTATTGGCCTTAGTCTTTTATGAGCATTTTATTTTGAATTCTTGAAAAAACTTTTATATTTATCAAAAGATTCACCATTTATGGTATCTTAATCATCACTTATTTCTCTCACTCTTCTCTATTTTCTAGTGCATGACTTAAATAACCTTCTATTTTCTTTTGATTTGTTGTACTTTAGGATGATCCATTAATTATATTCTTATTAGTTAGTATTATCCCAATTTCCAAATTTTTTCTTTGATTTCGTTTTTGTTCTTCTTTGTTCTCATTACTCTTTGATTCATGTTTATCATATTATTCATGCCATTTTGTGTTTCTATTCTTCACTTCATTTCTATTTGATTTTGTCTTAGTTTAAATCATTTGAATTCATTCTATATGTCTTTAATTCATGTCTTTATTATTAATTTCATTACTTTGTCTTATTCAATTTGATGGTATTGTCCAAATTTATTTGAATTCCATTTAGTTCTTTATTTGTTAAGTTCATATTGAATTCATGTAGTGTAGCATTTTGCATCTTTAATTGTTTCCATCAATGCATGTCTCAAATTGTTAATTGATGCTTAGTAGTTTAATTTTAATTTAAATCATATTACTCTCTTATTTTGCCATTATTACATTTTGTCAAGTGGAATTCAATTTGGTTTTGTTTTAATTCTATAATTCATTATGTTATCTATTGGTCTTGTTAGTTATGTTGAAGTTATTTGATTAAAGTTCTAATTATCTACTATTTTTAGTCAAATTCATTTGTATTATGTCCATTATTTTATTATGTGTCTTGTTTTGGTTTCAAATGTACTTAAGTTATTTATCTCTTTGTTTAAGTTATCTTATTTTAGTTAAGTTAAGTAAGTCTTCAATTCATTAGTTAGATCCTTTGGAGCTTATTTAGTTGTAAGAGAAATTGGAAGAGAAAGAAAAGAATGAAAGAAAGAAAATAAGAGAGAAGATATTTTCTGTGGTTATGTTTGTTTAGAGAAAAAATAGGAGAGACTTTATTTTGAACATTTTTTTCATAAAATAAACATGATTTTTACTTTTGAAATAAGAAAAATTAACTTATAATTTTGAAGGAAAAAATTATTGATTTGTTGTTTTTAAGAAAAAAATTATTTTTTAAAATAAATTTTCTATCTTAAAAGAATTTGAAGTTAAAAAAAACTAGTTGGTTGGGTCAAGTGCCCCTCCAAACTAGGTTAGGACCAAATCTAGGTCAAATTTGCACGATTTAGTTATAAGATCATTGTAAAATTAACCTCCATACATCTGCAACATTAGTTCATCAATGACTACAACAATCGACCTTATTTTGGCAGAATGGACACAAATCAATGATAGAGACTAGATTGACGAGCACATCAGTGACTGACCATTCTTATGTGCCAATGATAGAGAGCAAAATGATGGCACTTAGTCATTTTAGCTCTCCATATAATACACATTAACTAACAAAAGCAGTATAAAAATGGTGGAAGAAAATAACAAGAATATTTTGTAAATCTACTAGAGAGAAAGAAGAAAAACACCTGGAGAGAAGTTGTACAAAATGAGAGATGACAACTAAATTTTTTTTAATGTAGAGCTAAGGAGGAGAGCACATAAGCAAGAACCACAAGCATCTAGTTATCTCTTCTTTTCTTCTTTAACGGGAGAAGAAAAATTTTCTAATAGGGCTAGCTTTTTTTTTTCTTTGCACTTTTCTTTCTCTTATATTTTTTCCTTACATTCAAATAAGGGAAAATGTCATTTTTTATCTTATTTTCTTCTAATTGTTTTCTTTCTTCCTTGTTTTCTCTACACCCAAACAAGGCATTAGTTTGTGAGTCAAGGTCCAATTTCGTCTTATGTATTATGTCTTTTTATTGAGTCTTGTAGTTTGGATCATAGTTATGTTAAGTCATGTCATTCATTCATCTAATTTTTTTAAATTACTTTTAGTCATTACTTTAGTGTCAATTAAGTTTTCAATTTTTTATAGCCATCAATTTGCCTTTGCCATGTTGCCCAATTGAAATTCATATTGTATCTTTCCATTTTAGTTAATTGTGTGCTTTTTCATACTAAATTGCATCAAAATATTTACATTGTTTCATTTCATGTCTATATGTGTTAGTGCTAATTGTCACTTTAAATTCAAGTTATTTTCTTGTTCTGCTATTCAAACCATTCTATCTTTATCCAATTTGTTTCATTTCTTAGTGGTGTATCTTTTCATCATTTTCATTGATTATTGTTTAAATTTGTGCTATGCTATTCAATTTTTTTTATTCAATCTTATTTTGAACATTGTTCCATGGTGCTCTTATCTATTATATTTATGCTCAAGTTGTTGCTTAGAGTTATAAGATTTTGAATATTACAAAAGTAGAAGGAGAACAAAAAGCATCAAGTGTTGTATTAAAAAATGTTTCAAAGTGAATTTAAAAAAGAAAGAAATATTCAAAAGAATAAAAGAAGTTTGATTAGTGAAAAATGAAGAAAAGTTAGCACTAGTCATTAAATGCACAAAAGAAGAGCTAGTATACTATTTTTGAGTGATTGAATGCTTATTTTAAAGCTTAAATTTTCAATTTTCAAGTCATTTTTCATTGTTCTAAGAATGTTTGAGTTTCTTTACTTTATCCAAATCTTTGGTACTTTTTAGTTCTCACCTTTGAGTTCATTTTAGTCATTTTTCTCTTAGTTTTTGAATCTCTTAGTTATATTTTTAAGTTTTTAACTCCTTCTTTATCTTTTATCTTTAAACTTTTAAGTTTAAGTCTATAATCATATTTTCATTGTTCTTTTTAAATTTTAGGATTGATTGATGATAAAGGTTGCCACCTCCATTGAATCTCATTGCTTATCGCTCTAGTTCTTAAAGAATTATAAGTAAAAGTTATAAGTGGAAAAAGGCAAGAGAATGTAACATCATTTAAAGGTAAAAGCCTTGATTTAGACTACAAATATAAAACAAGTAAGAAGTGTGATATTAGTGAGGTCTTTTTTTAATCTATCCTTTTCTTGCAAGTCTCTTTTAAGATGTTGTAAGTGATGAAGATATTAGTACTTGAACTAAAAACTTGAGTTCTCAATAAGGGTTATGAATTAACAATTTGTAAGAATTAAATTACAATTTATGGAAATTAGTGAAAGACTTAAGAGGATGGAAGAGAGTCCAAATCAAAGGATGAAAGAAGAGATAGAAGATAAAATGATAGAATTTTTGAAGAATAAAAAGATGAAATTGGTAGGGATGAGAATGATCAATTTTTTAAAGTTAAAAGGGATAAGAGGATGGAAGAGAGTCCAAACCAAAGGATGAAAGAAGAGATAGAAGATAAAATGATAGAAATTTTGAAGAAGGAAAAGATGAAATCGGTAGGAATGAGAATGATTAATTTTTTAAAGTTGAAAGGGATAAAGGAAAAGATGATGGGGGGAATAAGTGAAAAGATCATGATAGGAAAAGGAGAAATAAAGTTGATTCAAACTTTGACAATATTAAAATGAAGATTGCTTTTTTTCAAGGGAAGAATGATTCGAAGTTATATCTAAAGCAGGAGAAAAGGATGGAGTTAGTCTTTGATTGCTATAACTATTCCAAAGAGAAGGAAGTGAAGCTTACCATCATTGAATTCACTGAATATGCTATCATTTGGCAGGATCAACTTATGACAAATGTTAGAAGAAATCATGAAAGGCTTATTAGAACTTTGGAGAAGTTGAAAATTATCATAAGAAAGAGGTTCATTCCTTGCCATTATTATAAGGAGTCATATTGAAGATTGTAAAGGCTTACTCAAAGGTTCAAGAATGTTGAAGACTATCATAAAGAAATGGAAATTGCCATAATCAGAGCTAAGATGGAGGAAGACAATGAAGCTACAATAGCTAAGTTTTTCCATAGATTAATAGATATATTGCCAATATGATGGAACTATAAAACTATACGAAGTTTGAACAAGTAGTACACATAGCAATAAAGGTGGAAATACAACTTAAAAGAAGGAGTTCCTCTAGATATGACACCAATTCAAATTCTATATGGAAGCCATATGAGAAGAAGATTGAAAAGAATGAATAAAAGAGGTATAGGAAATATAGGAATAAACTTTCATCCAAGCCTAAGGGAGAAGAATTTAAGAGCAAAGTCAAAATTGAAAGGCATCAAAAGCATCCAAATATCAAGTACTTTAGGTGCTTGGGTCATGGTCACCTTACCCATGAATGTCTAAACAAAAGAATGATAGTGATGATGGAAAATGGAATGATAGATTCCAAAAGTGATTTTAAGGGGAAAAAAAATAATACCTCATATGGATGAAGATAATAGAAAAAAAGATGAAGATGCTAAATATAGTGAAATCTTGGTAGCAAGAAAAGCCTCAAATACACAAGTCAACTATAATATCACAATAGAGTAAGAAAAATTAAGATGAAAATTAGAATAGAAATTATCCTAATAAAAATCTAGTAATATAATAGGTTAAAGTTCAAGTAAATTGTAAAGGTAGTACGAGGGTTTATCTAGTAATAATTTTTTTAGAATTTATATTAAGCATTAATATCAGTCAAAATATAATTAAAAGCCTAACATTAAGCTTAGAAAAATTACATAAAGGCCCAATAGGAAATTAAAGACCTAAGTAACTTAAAATCAGTTTGGGTAATTGAAAAATCTAGACATTGAGCTTAAAATTGAAATAAATCACTTTGGTTCATTACAATTGACTTAGCCCAACATTTTTTGGCCTGGATGTGATTTTTAGAACTAGAAAATTCAAGGCCAAAACAAGGCCTTATCTATTGAAAGAAGCTTATGGCATTTTATTGACAAAGTGGATGATTAGGGGCATTTGTTAGCAAGCTTTTTTAGGCATTTTATTTGGCTAAATTTTAGTATATATGTAAGAAATATATTCTAGTTTGGGGACAACAAAACCATGCTCCATGTGCTTAAAATTATCACCCAAATTTTTATAAAAATAAAAAAAATAGAAGCTTATGTTAGAAACTTTAGAAATTAAGACTTATATAAACCCTTTAGGTTATTTCTTTTGTACATTTTGCTACTCATTTCTCAGCTTATTCCTAGCTAAAATTGTGAGCTTCCAAGTGACTTTCAATATGGTTTTCCATTTTCTAGCTTTTACAAGAGATTTTATCAAATTTTAACAAGGTAACCTAATTTCTTTCTTATCTCCTTTAAGTTTTTATGATCATATCCTCTTTAAAATTTATAAAATTTAATTTATTTTAGTAGAATTACTATTTTTCTATTCAAAAATATATTTGAAAGGTTAAATACTCAAGAAGTTGAGGTGATTGGTAACTACTCCTTATTCTATTGAGTTTTTCATGAAAGATGAAAGGATTTAATGACAATTGCTGTTGTAATGTAAATTGAGTTATGACGCCAAATGGTTTGATTTTAATATTGTATAAATGTTAATATGAGGATATGATATTGGTTTATAGCATTGAGATGAGTAGGTTATGGTTCATTAAGTTTTTCCTCAAGAAATGACCATAGGAAAATTGTAGGAACAAGATTTTGTTAAGAAAGTTTAATGGCATGTTTTTGTTTCACTTTTGAATTTAGGGTTAGAAATTATTTAGATTTCAATTTTCAGTATAATTATGTTACAATTAGTATTAGGATAAATATAAAAAATTTATGAATTTTTGGAAAGGTTAGAATTATGAAAAGTGTAATTTAATGGACCTTAGTTATAATAGCTTAAAATAAAAATTTGAATTCTGTATCCTATTTTATGGTGCTGTTTGTGCCATAATTTGATCAAGAAAAATTAAAGTGACTAATATTCTTTGATTATTAAAATGTTAATGACCTTACATAAAAATTTGGTAGCAATTAGATTTAATTTGAATACTAAAAATATTTTTTTCCATAACAACCCTAAAACTTCCTAGAATTGGCAATTATGAGATTTTTGATTTTGTATGAATAGTAACCATGTGAAATTTTTGTAAAATAATTAATATTTTTCAACAATTAATATGTTAGGGTTGTTGTATCAAATTTTGGTGACAATTGAAAATAGTTTGAATATCGTAAAAGGGCTTTTGTTGAAATTACTTACATGTTGTCCTATTTGCAACTTCCTACTTTGGTGTTAAGTAAACAATACCTAAGACCTATATAATTGCAGAAAAAAAATTGTGTTTACTTCTTACTAATGTAACAAAAGTATTAGATAAAATTTTGGTAAAAATTTGAATTGATTTAGGAGCTCAAAAGGCATCAAATCATGAGAAATATCTACTACCTAGCATTTATTATGATTGCTATTTACATAAGCTATTGTCATGACCCCATCTTGATTGCAATCGACATGGATCCTGATATCAGTTTTTACAAGCCTTAACATTTTTCACTGTTTTTATCTAGTGGGAGTTTCCAAATTTTCGAGAAAACTTGAATTTCCACTTTAAATTTTTGAAAAAAAAGAGGAAAGAGTCTCCTCTATCTTTGAACACTTTCCAAAGGTAACACACCTTATAATACAAAACTTATATAATTCTAGATACGACAGTAATCAATATTCACACAATACTATACAAACTCAAACTTATTCATAGAGGAACAAATCAACATATCTAATGTTAGATTAACAACATTTCTATCTTCAATGTTGAATTTAATTCCAAATAAAACCTAATTGTCAAATCCCTTGATCAGGTGGTATTTGATTTTTCATGCATGAGACATAGCTCAAAATAGTTTCCTTAACTTTAAAATAATGAAAATAATCAGAGTGAGTTACCAGAACTCAATGAGCATATATCGATCACTATTTTACAGATGATCAATTTTATTCATATATAATAATCATAGGCTAATTGTATATTAAATTAGAAAATATTAGTAAATCCATTTCCTGAATTCTTGCAATATATACAACTTAGCCTTAAATTGGAAATTCACCTACATGTAACTCAAATTCCATATCTTGCATCACAAAATATAATAACATCAACTAATATCACTCACCACCTATTTCAGATAGTCTCCACATTCATAAATAGCCATTAGGACTCAAATACAAATAAATCATCACAGTCACGTCAAGTCTTTGCAATCATGTCAAATAATGATATCAAATCACAAGCAAAGCTCTAATGTTTCATCACATCACATAATCATTAATAATTATTATGCACGTATCCATCTTTTTGATTCCCTGATCATTCTTATATCATTCTCATATGGTATGTCAAGAATTTTCATCTAACTCTTTGATTAATCCTATATCTTTTATAATTGTTTGTTTGAAATTTTCTATCTAACTTTCACATCAAAGCTCCATCACCATTCACAATGTAAGATAATTGATTCTTTGTAGAGTAATATCAATTGTGCAGCAAAATATGTATAATAATACTATCATATTCACCCACATACCCATGACATACAAATACCCTTAAGACTTTACCATCTTTAAGTCATTTATTATTAAGATAAAAATAGTAGTGAGATATACACTCACCTGCTAGAATCCACCTATTTGATTTATTCTAAAGCATCCAAGTTCGACTTTCTTATTTTTCCTATTTGCAATTTATAAGCATAATTTATAAATAAATAAGCATTCCTTATTTCTTTCCACTTAATTCAATTTTGATTTCATCTTATAATATACAAACAATTTAAATGATTAACTTCTTTACTTTTCTAATGTTCTGTTATGAAACAAATATGTGTTATTGTATGGAAATTTGAAATCAAACTAAAATAAACTATTAGAGTTTAAAACTCTAGAAAGGCTTATTTGGTGCTTTTTAATTATCCTAGGTTATCACACCTTTTATTTTGAAATTACCATCGAAATATTTGAAATTTTCATATGTGATCATTTTTCTAACCTAAAGTAGAAAATATTCAATATACTACATTTTGATGATATGAGTGTACTGTAAATATACTAGTTTAATACTGTTGAGCATGTATTTCTAATTTTATTAATATAACACTAAGTATACAAAATAAGATGATAAAATAACTCTAAATCCAATTTAACTTTTTCATAATATTAGATTATACCCCTTTAGAGACTTTATTCATACTGTCTTAACATTTTGTAGCCTGAAAATATCATATTGTTAGAAGCATTATTAGAAATCCAAGTTATACATAAAATAGGTTTCCTCAAATTATGCATGAATCTACTATAATAATATAATATTCCATTTATACTTTAATTATTCTATTCTAGTATTTTATAACATAAAATCATATTTTTGTTATTAGCATCTGCTTTAAAATCTATAAAAGTAGGGTTTTTAGAATTAACTTCAATCATCATACATATTGAGAAATTTATTTATTTATTATTTTATTTTTATTTATTTATTCTTTTTTTATGGAAGGACTTACTACTTTTGGAGGAAGTTGTTGGCCAATCCTCAACAATGGAACCTTGCTAGAATGCTAGTAGAAGCAATGGGTAGATACACTTTCTTTATGGTGGTTACTTTTCCGTCCTTTTTAGTTGTTGACTATGGAGTAAGGAATTAAGAGGGATGACTACAGTCCATGGCACGTATGGTGGTCAAATGATAGCACACCAAAAAATCCCATGCCAAGCTCACAGTTAGACTACCATTAAAGTTCCTCCTTTTATCTTGGGAAAACCTTCCAACCTAAGGGATTCTGTTCCACTTTAAGTTCATAACATATGGCAATAGGGTGGTAGGCAGAAGGAACCCATAACTATGAGGAAGAGAGAAGGGAGGGAAGAAGAAAGAAAAAGGCTAGTTGAAAAAGATAGAGACAAGGAGAGCTTATCAAGAGAGAGAAATGGAGAGGGCAAGGTGGTGGAGTATGAGAGAAGAGAGTGCTAAACTTAAAAAGAGAAAAGAAAAGGCTACTATTATCTAGAAATTGGCAAGAGAGAGAAAGGGACTGGATATATAAAAAGAAGAGTGCTAACTTAGATAAAGCAAACATGAGAAATAAAAAAAATAAAGGAGAGAGAAAATGTAGAAATAAGCTATAGGCATTGCTACAGTGTTTGTCGCCCATTATAAGCTTAGTTCCCTTTTTAAATCTTATCCCTCCATCTAATTAAAAATCTAAGTCATTCATTTGTCCTAACAATTCATTTTCATACATTGATTTTATTTAAAATTTCAACTCTATTATTTTCAATCTTCCCTTGATATAAAAACATACTTGTAATAACTTAATTAATTTTAAAAATCTCAAAATAAATATTCTAATCTCCCATAATTTTCAAAAATGATTTATCAAATACAAATAATTTATTTTATAGATCTCCACACTCCTAATTACAAAAATTATTTCTAATTTATGAGAAAACCCTTATAGGAAATATTTAAACAAGCCTTAAATTAATAATGGCCATTTAAAAATAAGTCTTTTCAAACTTCAAAAAATCTAAAAAATAATTTATTAAATATAATGATTTATTTCATAACTTTTGCACTTATAATTACTAAAATATTTTTCAATTTGTGGGAAATTCCTTATAAAAATAATTTTAAACAATCCTTAAATTAATAGTGGTTATATATAAAAATAAATAAATTAATAATGGTCATATATAAAAATAAATAAATTTAAAATATTATCATAGGTATCATTTTTAATATTTCAGAACCTTCAATTTGAAAAATAAATTTAAACAAAATATTAACTAAGTAAATAAATATCCATAAGCATCAAATTTATAAAACTTTATATTTTAATTTAAGATATTACAGGTATAAGTTACTAGCCTTTTAAAAGAACTAAGTATTATTATAATCTAAAATGGAAAGGTTGTGTCTAAATCTTAGATATAATTCTATGTGATGATAGGAATTGGATATGTATGAGAATAGCAAAATTTTAGAGCATAGTTTGTACTTCCATGTGAAATGAATAAAATAAGTAATTAATGTTATGACTAATACCTTGATATTACTCACTTTGAATTTGATTTGTGGGGTGTGAGATATACATTCTTTGTAGAGAGAAAGAGGAATGGTAAAGGTTAAAAGGATAAGGTTGTTGGCCTTGTATTTAGGGTGATAGGGAATAAGGTTAGATGAAAGATATAAGGTGAAACTTGTGTACTAACTATTTCTATTCTTTGTAACAAACTTTATAAACTTTTTACATAAGAATTTTAATTATTCAGTATTCTATTTTGTCATATTTATTATAGTGAAAGCTCCCTAGAAAAGGAGGAAAGTAGCCAATCATTGAATATTTTAATACTCACACTCTTTGTTGTTCATCTTTTATTTGTAAATTTTGAATATGGGATAACCAAGGAATATCTAATATCTATACAAGAACCTTCTTGACACCCTAGGGAACTTTTCAGGTTATATTCTAGTATAGATTTTAGATGACCGTATTACAGCCTTACATTAATTATTTTGTAGGACTTAGAAAGCTAAATTTTAAGTTAAATCATTTTATTATTAATCTTGTTTTACCTAATCATTTGGGGGAGGATATAATTAGTTCTAGTTCTATCAACATGCTAAATCTTCCATCTTTTTCATCTATTGAATCTAACTTTAAGGAATATCTTGAATGGAAATAGGATTGGTCAAATTAGGAGTCTTTCTTTTTTATAGCTTTTGTATGTAAATATTTATTTTTGAAAAACTTTAGTACTCTTGTATAAATCTTTGTATGTATGTAGATTATATTTTAAACTTTCAATTGCATGTGTAATCTACTTTCTGTAAATGCTTATTTTTATTTTTAGCAAAGTTAAGTTGTAAAGAGTCAAAAATATTTTAAAAGCTTGTAAGGATAGTTGGCTAGTAAATTAATACTAATAAGGTGTTTTTATATTGGTCACGTTGCCCAAAAGTTAGGTCATGACATCAATGAAAAGAATAAAAAGCAAAGATAGAACACTTCCATACAAGATGCAAGGTAAATGGAAAGGTTTACATTGTCATAATTGGTGTTGGTTGTCATGTTAATGTTACTAGTATTTGTATGGTAGAAAAATTGAGTTTCCTTACTATACTATGTCCTTCTCCTGTATAAATTGCAAAACTTAAATGATTATGGAAAAGTTAAGGTGATAAAGCAAGTTTTAGTACCTTTTTACCGAGATGAGATTGTATATGATGTTATACCTATGTATGTTTATCACTTGTTATTAGGGAAACCATGGCAATTTGATAAGTGTGTTGCACATGATGGTATTTTGAACAAATATAGCTTTGTCATGAATGTGAGAAAATTTACTCTTAATCCTTTAATACCAAAACAAGTATATAAAGATCAATTGGTGATGCAAAGGAGAAGAAAGGAAAATGAAAAAAAAAATCAAAAGAAGGAAAAAGGAGAAAAGAATGGGAGTAATAAAAATAAAAAGAATATGTGTGAATAAAATAAGAAGAAAAATGGGACAGAGCTTCATGTTGGAGGAATATTGAGTTTACAAATAGCACTAGAGGGAATTAGTCTCTAATTTTGTATTTCACCAGGGCTTTTTAATTTTTTAGCACTTTTCATGTTGGTCTATGATAACAAACAATATGGAAATAGATACCCATTAAATCAAGGAGGTTATTAAATGTTAGTTCAGTTACAATAATCATAATCTATAATATAATGATACTGTTCTAATTAAAACAATACCATGTTAGTTATAATATTGAAATTGCCATTTTATTTTAAAGTGTCAATTCTTTATAAACAACTAATGTTATTTTGTTGGTCTTTTATTCCACAAATTTCATCAACTTAAATACCACATCTAATTTTACAAAATTACATAAACTAGTTGAAAACAAACTAACTATTTTACAAACTATCTAAAAGATGAATCAAGTGTGAGAAAATTAGAAATTTGTATAAATAAGATGAAAGATTTACTATGCTTTAAGACATTAATTTTACTAAGTTTAAAAAAAAAGTGTTACTTTTGAAATTAATAAAGAAATGTTTCCATAATTTTATTAAACATAAAAAATTTATGATAAGTTATATACTACTTAGCATATTTTTTTGATAGTAATACAGATATCAATACATTGAACCTAAATATATAAAAATATAAGAAAGAAGATATCTATAGAAGAAAATTTATTCTACAATTTTATTTATTCTTTATATTGTTATATCAATAAATGTAAATTTATAATAATATTAAATAAAAAAAGATTTTGGTCTTCCAGTTTTGTTGCCAAACTTGTGCCAATTCTAGTATTCATTATCCAATATTAGTACAAATTCAGTATTGGTAAATCATGAATCTAGGCGATACATTTAGCTTACCAACATTAGCATTTGTTTGTGGAGAAGGAAAAATCATTTGACACATATAAATGATGATAGATAAAGAAGCAATAATTAAATTCTATAATGTTTACAAAGGTATTAGGTGAAATGTTGAGGTACTTATTATCCTTCTCCTCAAATAAATACTAGAATTTGATAATGGTATTTAAGGGATCATCGAGATGCTTTCAAATGGAGAAATGATGTAAAACATATAAGGAATTAAAAAAAAAAACTAAAGACATCAGTTATTAACTTAAAACCAAGGTCTAAGTCATGCACGATTTTCAAATAATTAGTGATTGCATTCCCTAAGAAGACTTGGCCTTTACACATCGGTTTATAACAAAAACTAATGTCTAAATGTTATACATATTCCCTAATGACATTTCAAATTGCCTTTTGTATGACAATTAAATAAATAATCAATATCTTAATTTAATGATGAATTTTGCTTTATTATCATAACAATTCATACTTTAAACACTGATATTTAATTTAACTATCATCTTATATTTTCCTATAAATTTAAAAAATATCATTACATAACTCTAAATGCCATCATATTTATATAAATGTCAATTTTTACTATAATCGATATCTATTAATTGTTGTAGAATTAGAATTCTATAGTAGTGGTTGTTTCAAAAAAACTAGTGTTAGTTATGTAAAATGATACGTAAATAAAGTTAGAAGTTAGCATTACTTAATGATGAACAAAGTAGCAAATATACAATTTTTTTTCTTATAACAAATGCTTCATGGCAAGCATGACAAAATATATAATTGGCATGACAAGTAATTGAACTAAAATTAGATCAATCATCATGCTTTACATACTCTTCTACTAATTTATATAATCAATAGTAAATAGGAGTCATTCTATTATAAAATATATCCGATGCATTGAAGAGATATAATAGCATGGAATGACAAAGGTAGTAAGTTAAAATGATAGAGGCATCACTTCCAAAAAAAGCATGATTATAACCATATATCCTAACCATGGCTAAAAACTAAAAGCATCATTGATCACAAGAAATAATATTATCTTAAATTTAGTGATAAATGGGACTGTTGCAATGTCATTATTTACATACATCCAACTAAACAAGGTTGAATAAACTTTGAATATTAAAAAAAATGAAAATGAGATAGTAAAATGCATCTAAATTTTTTTAATGACTAGAATGAACATAAAACTAAGTCTAAGTATAGTTGAGAATGTGTTAAAGGTTTGGAAATCGCTAAAGAAATGATGACAACAAAGGTGGTCATTAGAGAAGTAGGTTTCGAGTTATAAAAAATAGGTATGAAATGAAAGTAATGCAGCCAATATATTAACACATCAATTTTAAATTAGACAGTTGATATCTTAAACAAATGATGTTGGATTAGTACAAAAACATGCATATAAAGTTAAGATAATATTTTAGAAAACCCAATCACACTATTGATTTCAAAATCAGTTAAGTAAACAATTGATGTCTTAAGCACACTTAGCACTCTCAAACTAATGATTTATATTCACTTTCAACATTGGTTAGTTATAAAACTAATATAATAAGTTTCTCAATAATTTCAAACATGAAGCCACTTCCAAAATAGATGTTAGTTGTAATTTTAACTATCATTTTAAACTTCTTGTGAATTTAAAAAATGTCACCATATTAAAATAGACGTTAATTTTATTTACTAATTGTGATCTTATTTATTTTAGTAATTTTAAAAATATCATTGCATCAATATAAGAATCAATTTTACCTTCGACCGATGTTTATCAATCAATATGGAATTGTCATTTTATAGTAATGTTTATGTCTGATTATCATACTATTACTTTGCTAGAGCACTAACTTGATTGCCGGAGGGATTTTGGTAGAATCACCGCTTAATCTTCTTGTGGGTGCATCATCACAACGTACTCACAGTTCGAAGAAATAACATCAGAGATAATTTTGTATATTAGGTGAACTATGGCAAGATAAGTCTATATTAAAAGAATAATAATATAATATGGTGGGAACCTAAAATTATAATTAAGTTAATCTTGAAAACAAAAGTGAATTTGAAGTGAATATACAAGTGACTTTGACTATATTTTTTGTCTCCAAAATCAATTCTGAGAAGGAGTAAGGAATTGTTATGCCTACTTAGTTCTTCTCAATCTCAATTAATATCAACTTTATTTTTTGCATTCTGATTTATAGTACATTTTTAAGTTAAATTACTAGTACTCGGTCTTCTTTTATAATTTTATTTAATTTTTTATTTTATCATTATGTTTTAAAATTTTGAAATTAAATATTTATATTTATTTTTCATCTCTTATTAGATGTGAACAGTTTGTTAGCAAGGCTTTAGGCATGTTAATATCATACATAGAACTTCAATACTATTCTATTGTGTGTGTATATATATTCTGTTACACAAGGAAACAGTAAAATATATTGCTATATATTTGTAATATTCAGAAAGAATTATGATATTTTACGTAGCTCTGTCATTTTTTTATCGAGAGAAATGATGTGTTGTTTCCTATCTTTCATTTTATATGCCCTTATCAAATCATTGTCCCCGTGCGTTGATAAGTGAGTACTAACAAAATTTACTATAAAATAAAATAAATATTTAATTATAAATAAAAAATTAATTTAAAAATCTTTGTTATAACTTTTAAATGATTTAATTTGAAATTTGGTTTTATAAAAAGCACGGGACTAATTTAACCTGGATTTTTTAATGTCTTGTCTGCACGTCCATATTCAAAAGTACTTCTCTTCTCTTGTATTCAATATAAAAATTTTCAGAAATATTGTAATTTTCATTTTAAAAATCACCACATCATTCAAAAGTAAATTTTAATTTTCATTCTTAAACAAAACACTCATTTTTACAAGAATAATTTCTACAAAATTAATATTCTCTTGGAAATAATTCTGTTAAGAAATAGTTCTCATACAAGTGGTTGATCCTATTAGGCTCTTATATATCTTTGTTATTATTTTGATTTACTTCTACACTAGTGTAAACGACATTTATGTCAAACTAATAATTTTTTTTAAGAATATCATCAATTCAATTGTTAATTTACAAGTAATTATATGTCATATTTATCGTACATATAAATTTAAAGAAATTTTGAATGACAATAAAAATATTGTCTGCATAGCTATATTTTACCTATATTTTTATATGAAAAATCTTAGTTTTATTTAAAATGCATATTCCACACGTGATCGTTGCCGCAACGAATTAGGTTTGACGACGACAACGACCACAATGACCACAATAATAATAATAGTAGACACAATCATAAATAATCATGGTATAGCTTGTCCGTACTGAGGCAACATGTGATTTTTAAAAATTTAAGGTGTGCTTAGATTTTTTTTATTTTTTAATATTATTTTGAGATTTTTTTAAAAAAAGTATAGAGGGTATTTGAAGAAATATATAAGTAGATATTTTATTTAATTATCGAATTGACATAAAAAACTAAAGAACAAGGAGTTACAATTTTCAAAAATAAATTAAGAAAACAACAGTTAAACAAAAAATTTTATTTTCAAAAAAATAAAATTAAACAAATATTTTTAAAAATAAAAATAAATAGACCCTTAAGCACCTGAATGCATGCGGAGTTCAGTAAAAAATAAAAAATGGGTCAAAATTTAAATCGTTAAAGATTAGATGGAAAAAACAAGAATTTTTTTATGGACAGTTGAATTTGGTGGAAGATTTTTTTTTTTTTAATTTGTTATTCTAGCTTTTCCTTTTTCTTTGTTTGGAGCATTGTTTTGAGACACAAACTAGCTTGACCAATTCAATTATCAGCTCAGTATCCAGACTAAAAATGAGTTGATTCAAACTTAAAACCTGCGTTTTGCTAAAATTTCGGGTTAAATTGATCCAACCTGATAAAATCTAAAGTTAAATTAGTGACCTGATTGACCTGTTGTCACCAATTCAACCCCATCCGCCTAGTTCAATATTTCATTTTTTTTCTTTATAAAATAATAGTGTCTAACTCCAATTTAACTTCAAAACTTAATGTAAAAAAGGAAAAAAAAATGGAAGCCTTATGTAATAAAGTATAATACAAAAAGAAAACACTATTAAAAATTAATTTATCCTATATTTGTAATAAGATAAATAAAATACATACTTTAAAGTATTGAATTTGAGAGGTAAGTAATTATAATTTTTCCTTTTTGTAAATTTTGAAAATTTTTAATTTTTTGAAATAGAAAAATGTTAAAATTTTCTTCTAAAGATGGATTAACAAAGTTTTAAAATTTTTGAATTTAAATTCAAACTTTTTTAAAAAAATCTTTTTTAATTCTTGGTAAATTATAAGGATTAGGATGAATAACTTTTGTTATAAATTAATGTTTTTGTCATTTATATTAACTATTAAATGAAAAGAATTAACACTTATGTGAAAGTAATTTGAATTAAAGAAAAAAATTTTGCCATTTGCTTTTTATTTGAACTAAAATTATGTTAGATGATTAATGTAATTGTAGTAAAATTAATATTTATTTATTATTTTAAAAATATAGTAATAAAATATATGCATATAAGTAATATATAATTTATTATACATAAAAATATAACAGTTGATTTGACTACCTAATTTGACCAATTGAATTAGTTAACTTTAACTTGCTCACCTTGTTAGGTTAATGGTCGGGTCGAATTTCAAAACACTGGTTTAAAGTGGATAAAAAAATTGGTAAAAAGGAAATAAACTTTAATTAATAAGTATATATGAAAGAAAATAACTATCCATTTTAATTAAAAATAAATAAATTATTTAAAAAATGTTGTATGTATTGAAAGTGGAATTCAAAATTGCAGATAAAATCTTTTATATCAATTAGATTAAAATTTATAAATTTACCCAATTATCTTATATTCAATTGACACCTATTGATTTATATTTGAAGTCTAATTTTAGATCATACTTTTAACGCATATAGGATTTTTGTTTTTTTGAATTATCTTTTGTAGCCATTGATACATTGTTTCACTTTCTCTTAGTTTCTTTCTATCCATCTCTCTATCCCTTACTCGCTCCGCCTCCTCTCATTTTTTTCTCTCCCTCCTCCATGGCTCTTTATTTCCATTCTATCTTTCTATTCCCACCTCTCTCTTTCTCCCCTTATTTTTCTTCTTCTTCTCTATGTCCTTCTAACTCTACAATGTTGATACTATATATATGTGTGTGTATGTATTACAATTTGTGTAGAGAAAACATTTAGATAAAGTTAAAATGCACCAAATTGCATTGTATTTACAATGATATGTATATAACCCCCTCACCTTTGAAAAGGTGCATTTAACTTCCTTGTACCTTAATTTGCATGCATTTTACCTACATCTATTTATTTTTCATCTATAAAATTAATAGAGTACTCATATGATTATTACATGATCATTAAAAAAATACTATTTTAAATGAAATTTAGGCTTCATCTTCATCATAACAACAAAGAAATTCACCCCTTGCACTATAAATTTAAGGTTCTTTGCTTTTACAAATGTAATTTTGGGCATGAATTCAAGATATTAACTATTAATTTTGATTTGGTTGGAGGAGTATAGATTCAATGACACCATTTAAGCTATTGTACTACAATTTCATTAGAAGCAAAAAAGGATTTTATTTCAATGGTGCTATTATTTGCTATATACTAGTTGGATTGGTTCCTGTGATAAAATTATAGGCATTTGATGTTGCAAGAGAAGAATTCAAAGAAAATTTTATCTAAGATATAGTGATAAAAATAATTTGTTCTCAATGAAAAAATGGAATATTTTAATGATTATGTGATAAATGTAGTAAAAATAATCATATGAATACTCCATTAAGTATACGAATAGAAAATAAATGGATATATGTAAAGCAAACACAAATTGAAATTCAAAAGAGTTAAATACATCTTTTCAAAGGCAAGGGGTTATATGCACATCAACCTAATTACATGGGGGTTTGGGGCATTTTAAGCTTTTGAAGAGATTTGATAAATGTGGTTAATAATTTTACTTAAAATTAATTAAATATGAATTAATTTTATGAATAAATGAAAAAGTTGAAAAATAGAATGCTTTGACATTTTTTTATGGATATTATTTTTTATCTAAAATAACTTACACTATTACAAAAATATGAAATGACATCTGTCAATTAACATTGGTTAAATAGAAAAATTAATGTCATAACCCATCTCATGGTTATTATGACCAATGTGAAGATATTTAATTAATGCTACCTTTCTAAATAGATATATTTATAAGCCTTTAATACTATGATACCTTTATTAAATTATTATTGTAAAAGAAGCAGACATCTAAACTCAAAAAATAAATTGCATATATTATAAGTTTAAAAACTATATACATACATACATATAGGTATATATGTACATATACATTCATACCAAAAATATTATTTATACAAACATAATAATTAACAAAACATTTCAAATTATAATAACTGAACCTGTATCAAATAGTATCCTATAAATATTATAGATAAACTAAATGGTTACTGTACAAGTATCAATTTGTAGCTTTGGCTCCATAGTCAGTACCTATCATTAAGTGTACACAACAAAAAATGAGTAAAAAATATACTTAGTAAGTTATATTCATCATTTTTATCACAAAAGATTAACCTAATCATTGTGTACAATTCCTATCTAATGTCTTATGAGGAATTTTCCTTATGTATATCATTGATACAATTTGCCAAAGAAAATGGCAATGGTAGGTATACAAGTATCACCTTATATTTTTGGTCCAACTTTATCCCCCACTACCTTAGGCTTTAAGCTACCAACCTTTTTCTTTCATTACTAATCACTCATCTCCTTCTCTATGAATGATGTTATATCTCCACCTTTTAATTCACAATGAGCAATAATGAAGTGTTAATATATCAACCATTTTATCCATTTCCAAATATATAGTCAAATAACCACTATGCCATAAGTGTTTTATGTTTTACATCAATGTATCATATACATTTAAATTCCTTTTTGACAATTCTCAAGAAGTTTCAAGCAAACTTGTATTTGTGCCATAGCTTGGAGTATCTTTTTGTACTCCTAAATTTATTCTAAATTTCACCACAATTTGTTCAAAAATTTGCAATATTTTATTACACAAGATAAAATAATAAAATTTCTCAAAATACTTCTATGGATACTGTTCATTCAAAACCCAAAGGAAGAATTACAGAACAGGGCAGCACAATGACACATGTAATTAAAGCCCTTTTTCACTAGTCAAATGGAATCTAATTATTACCAAATTTTTCCATAACATTCCTAAAACATTGAATGAAAGATAACTAGAGTGTTGTACAAATAATTTCGTAGTTTTACTAGTGTATCAAAAGCAAAAACTCAAATCAGCCAAATTCAGATAGCTTTAGAGCTACTAAAATGAAGCTACCATTTGAGCAACCAAATCAACTCTGTTTGCCATTAAATTTTTCCACAAGCTTGATAACATCCCAAATGATATATTCTAATATTTTCATAATTTTTACCATTCATGTGATGGCTTAAATAAATTGAAACCTGAGACCAATTAGACCAGGGTTTTGAAATTGACAAAATTGAAAGTTTCATGATCAAGTTACCTTATCACCTATCTAAAAGTTTTCAAAAATTCTTAATTCATCTACATTCATTATAACACCAAATATGACCATAAAATGCTAAAAATTTAATTTTTAAATTTTTTAAAACTTCAGTTACACTAGGTATCCTAAACCCTTATTCAACATCATATGAGCGAAGTTGGTTTCAATTCCATAAATTCCTATTTCCATTTTTCCTAAATTTTTTATAACACTCTCTAAATCAATAATTAAAAAATGTACCATCATAATATCGATTAGAAAACTCTAAAATAGAATTATACCTCAGCATATTTCAATTAGAAAATAAGGAAGCATAAACTAACAATATCATCACCTATTCATTTGAAATGGCTCTAAAAATAGTGAAAGTTACCACTCACCTTAACCTCTTCACTTTTTATTTTTCAATGACTCTTTGAAACAACAAGAGAATGGCTTCATGGAATTAAATCATTTTTTAGAGATTTGGGAAGGGAAAGAATCATAAAATTTGGAAGAAATTGAAAAAAAATGTTAAGCTACCTTACAAGCTTTGGAGACCAATTTGAAACCCTTGAACAAGTTTGAACTCTTTTCCTATTTTTTTCCTCCTAATGTCACATTTTGAGGCTGGTTGAAGAGAAGAATTTTTCTACTTCTAAAGCCCCATATACATTTCTATAGAGTTTAACCCTAATTTCCAAGAAAATTCAAAAATTTCTTATTAATTTTTATTAATTTTGGTGAAAGGTTTTTGGACATTTGGTTAAGCATTTTTGGTGTCCAAATGTGCTGCTACAACTAGCAAATAATGATTCTTTCAACCACTAAAATTTAGCAACACAAAAGGCTAAATATTATAATTACATAATAGCCCCAATTTTTACTTTTTTTCACTTTAGTTCCTAGCTTCATTTGGAAGCTTGGGCCAACTATGGGTCCACATTTTTCACGCCTCAAAAGTCAAATTTAGGCTTCAAAAACTTGAGCCAAACTAGCGCAATACACATAAAAATTAAACCACTTCAAAAAAATAAAAAGTTTTATTATAGTTTGGCCTTAAATCTTTCACTTCCCCGCATTTTCACCCTTAAACCTCTAAATATTTTTGAAACTTCAATTTGACCCTCCATAATCATTTTTAAGACTTAAAAAATTAATTTAGGTCATCCATAAAATTTAAAATTTAATTTACTATATTTTCGGCTTATTTTCTCTCTTTTTTGGTTTATTGGGTTTTAGAATTTCAATAAATTCCTAAATGAAAATTTTCCAAACCTATTATTAAATTTTTAATTTTTTATATATTTTGATTCATATTAAAATTCCTAAAACTATTCTAGTTGGACTTATTTTCAAATTACTTTTACGATTTCTCCAAAATTTGCCTTATTTTTCTTATCATATTTTCTAGAGAAATTTCTTACTTAATATCTATTGTGCTACTTTATGATATTACAATTAACGTATATAATGATATGGTGGCATATTTTGAAAATATGAGCAACTTAACATGCCAACTTAAATAAAGAACTAACATTATAGCACTTAAAAATCTTTTGCATCGATTATTATAGAAACAATATCAAGAAGGAGGAGAAGAGTCAATTCAAAAAATTGAAATATAGTTTATATGTCAATTTTTTTTATAAAATTGATATTTAAAGTAATGTCAATTTCAACAATGAAAAATAAAATAATCGAAGACATGATGTTTTTATAAATAACTAACATGTTTTCTTTCCACAAGACTTTAGGTATTAGTTTCTAAAATAACTAATGTCTAAAGTCATGTGAGTAGTGAATTTTTTTAAAATATGTGAAAAATTTATACATCAATTCTTAAAAAATTGATGTATTTTATTCCTATAAGATTTTAGACATTGGCTCCTAAAATAATTGATATCTAAAAATAAATGACATTTTTATGTTATAAATAAAACAAGCCTTATTTTTTTCCTCATTATCATTCTTACTCTTTCTCTTATTTATTTTCAAGCTCATTCTCCATCACCTTCCAGCTTCCTCTATAGAATACTAGATTTCATTCCATTGACATGCTATCGATACTTCTTCAATTAACATCTAGCATGAAGAAAGTTCAAAACATAAGATGTTCCCTTCTTTTTTTTATTTCTTAGACCTTTATCTCTTCCATTTTTTTAATTTTATTTTTGCAGGAATTTTTAATAAATTTTTACTTTTGTTTCCTTTGTATGAATTTGGTGGTTATTTCTAAGTTTTAAATGCCTATTATATGATAAGATTATGGAATGAAGTCTAAAATTAGTCATAGAGTGATGAAACATGAAGGAAAAAATGGAAAAGCCTTTAAAAATGGTAATTTTTTTATGACTCTGAGAGGGCATACCACTTTTAGTGTTTACAGATAGATAGATTTTGAAAAGTTACATAAAATTAAAACATTTTCCCTAATGATCAACTGAGTGCAAAGTTATGATTTTCAAAAATTTTAACTCAAAATATATGTTTTTGCTGAGATATAGAATTTATTAAATTTTTATTGTAATCATTTTGGTGAGGAAGCAAAAAAAAGTGACTTAAAAGAATATTATGTCAATATTTCACATTGATTTTTACTAAAAATAGATATGAAATGTAAAAAAAAATTAATTTTTTTTAAAAAATTGTTGGTGAAAAAGATTTCATGATAACTTTAATTTTGCCTTAGTTATATAACCAACATTGTATAGTCAAACATACAATGTCACTTGTATATATGTTAATTTGTAATTGATGTCTAGTTAAATAATTGACATCGTTTAGCATTTCTATAATAGTGTTAACATTTTATTTTTGCTTGTGTGATTTGTTAACTCTATCATAAAAATATTTTAATAATAAAATAATATTTATGTAACATAAACCTAAAGATGAAATTTTACATACAAGAATATCTTTTAGTAAAAGAAAAAATATATTTTTGTACACTAAATAAAAGAAATAATTTCTATTTATGTTATCCAAATATTATAGTAGATACAATTTAAAGTTCCATCTAAAATGATGACACATATATATTGTTGATTTAAGGGCAAAAAATGTAAGAAGGAAGAATTGTGGATTTTTTTAGGCAATTCTTTAATGCGATGACTTTATTGTCACTTTAGAAGTCTAAAGAAAATTGCCCTTTAAAGCAATAACATTGTTATCATTGCTTTATTAGCTAAAATTGCAAGGCAGGAAAATTAGTACATTTTTTTTGGTGTGCAACTATATAAAGCAATGACACATGTTATGACTTTAGTGTTCAATTTTTTTTTAAGCTTTAATGTAATGTGCCATTGCTTCATCTAAATTAATTGTTGCATGGGAATTCAAGTTGCCTTCCTTTGTGCCCAAAACTCTATAATGATGGTAATGATGTCACTTTAGACTTTTCAATTTATGAAGAGTTGCATGCTGATCACCTTTCCTTATAGTAATGACAATGTCGTTGGTTTAGGTGAAAAATGTTGTCACTTTAGAATGGCAAGAAAATAAAGCATCATAACTAGTTTGTGCAACCTTACTATGATGATTTCATTAAACTATAAAGTGATAACAAATTCCAAATATATCAATTCCTAGCACCATCCCTTTCTGCATTTTTAACATGATTTTCCTCCATTTTCTCTAGCAAACATTTGCTTTCCAATGAAGTAAGGTAGTTTCTCTCGCTTTTTAATTATATCTTTCAATATTTCCACCTTCCTTTTCTATCTTACTCTCATTTATATCATTCTTTTTAATTTTTTTCTCTTTATTTCATAGATTTTATTACATTGTAGCAATATAAGGTAAGTTTGTCTTTATTGCAATACATTATTTTTGTATAAATGTAATGGTAGCTGTACTTATGAGTTTGCTATTGTTAATTTCTTTCATTTTTTTCTAGCAATCATATCGACCAAAGGATTCCTTATCTACCTCTTCTCTATTTCAATTTCTCAATTGTTGTGTTATTGTTCTCCATCCACTTAAACACTACCTAAGCTAACCTTTATTATCAACATCAAAATACCTTTGATCTCTAAGCATGAGGAAGTGCCATGATTTTGTAAATTCCAAATTCAAATCATTGTAATATTTGTTGATAACTTTTTAGTCATTCTAAGTGAAAGATGTGTCTTAATTTTTTTTATCATCAAATTATCCCATTAAAACTCCATCTAATTACAAAAATGATGAATATGATTTTCATCACCCAATAGCCATTAATATTGACTCAATTTGGAATATGTAGTTAATATGATTTGTGATATAACTTTCTCTGATTTTCACTATTGTTTTGTTTGCCTTGCTAATGAAAATTTATGAAAATAAGAGTTACATTAATGTCGTAAGTTTGCTAATATAATTGTTCTTTATTTAAACATAGTGTAGGATTTGTAAAGTTAATATAGTAATACTTTGGACCTAGGATAGGATTGGAGGCTTAGAAGTAGTTTAGGAATTGTTAAAGGAGAATATGAAAAGAATAAAAATTTAATAATTTGAATAAAAGATAAAATACTACATAATTGCAAATTAAAAAGATAAATTTATAATAGTTTATTTGTGTGAGAAGTTAAAATGTTAAACTATTACCTATTAAATAATTATTAAAATATTAAATAGTTAAAATAAAATTATAAATAAAACAAATAAGATATAAAATTATTGTAACTTATATTGATACATAAAAATATTAAGATAATAAATATTAAAACATTAAAATTATTAAAATATTAAAATTTATAATAGTTTACAATAAATATTAAAATATTATTAAATATTTCAATTTTGAAATATTAAATTCTATAGTTTATTAATTATTGAAAAAGTATTAACTTTTTAAAAATTAGTTACAATTAGTTCATTTCAAGTAAATAAATAGTTAAAAATGTTAATTAAAGTAGAAAGAACAAATATAAAATTAAAAATAATTGTGGTCATGTAGAAAAATAGAAACCAAAGCCTTTTCAACTAATAAAAGAACCTTTAGGAGATACCAACAATGTAGTTGCATATAAGTGAGCTAAATACTCTTTGCTGAGTGTATTTAGTTTTATTTTCAATTCATTCATTATTGTTGCTCTTACTTGCTACCCACTACTAGGAAAAGTCATTTTACTAATACTTAATATTTCTACATATGGCAATATAGGTTCTTTCAAAATTAATTCTTATGAAAAGGAGGTTGCATCTATGTTAATTTTGGAGGTGGTAAGGATAGGGATAAGAGCCAACTCAAGAACTTTTTTGGCCAACTTATGAATTACACTTAGTTTTCAATAATACAAAAATTGTATTGTTGGCTACTAAATGTAATCCATAAGTGGGCCAAAGGACCTTTGGTTAGTTCTTCTTCCTACCATTATTAAAATCGATGGAGGTGCAATTTCCTTTTTAGAAGAACCAATTTGAAAAGAACTTATATCATAAAATATGAAAATACTAGGTATTGGTAAGAAAACTTCTCTTAATAGTGGGCACGGAGTGAGACAAGTGTTAGTGAATGAATTAAAAATGAAACTAAATGCACTTGTCAAATAATATTTAGCTCGTTAATTTTATAACAATAAAGGAAAATTTTGTCAGTCCAAATGCAAGACCAAAGTTATTTTACATGATCTGTTCATTTTAGTTTAATTTATATAATTTGTTAATATCTATAAAGCACTTGACCATTCATTAAAGACACACACTAATACATCCTTGGGTTTGACTTAACTAATGGTAGAATTTAGGTTGAATCTAAAAGTTAACTCGTAAGTACTATTGGTTATCTTTCAAGTAAATGTTTGTATTAATTATTTTGTATTGTTTAGCATTTGGATTAAATTTACATCATTGTATTTGGCTGTAGGTTAGTTATTGCATCTATCCTATCTCCCATTAGGAATGTTATTAAGAGAAAAAGGTTTACAACGTAGTTAAGAATATTATCAAGAGAAAACGGCTTGCAGAGAAGAGAGAAGAACAAAGAGTTGTGTAGAAATATTATCAAGAGAGATAATATTTGAGTCCTTTTACATATTCATAACAGAAGCAACCAAAGAGTTTAATATAAGTCTTACAACTTTGAAGAAAAGGTGCAAATAACTAAGTATTTAGAGGTGGTTGCATAAGAAGCTTAATGTAAGTCTTATACTCTTATTTTCATATCCATGATCTATGTTTTGTTCTTAAGGCCATTATCAGTGAATCCTCATAGAAATGCTTACTTTTTCTTATCACCAATACTCTTAGATTTACATCATTCAGTAGGCAATACATAAAAGATATAGGGTTGTCTTTGTCTATTTTGAAATAGTAATTTGACATAGATTATGATAGAAAAAAGATGACAGCTTAAGAGTAACGACATGCATTTTAGTGATTGATGATCGAGTAGCATGAATACAACATCAATGCATTGATCAAGAGCTAGCCATTTAGAATTTTTATTTTTATATATATTGATATTGTATTATAATTTTATTAATTATTAAATAATTTTAATAATTAATTATAATTATAATTATTGTATATTTATAACTTCAAAAATTATTTAATAGTTTTATTATTATTTTAATTATTATATATTTATTTTTACAAAAAAAACCTAAGGCAACAATGACAAAAGTCATTGTCATCATTTTAGACAAAAATAATAATTTTAATAATAATTTAAATTGTTATAAGATGATATTATTGTTGCTACAAATTATATGCCACATCATTAAGTTGCAATCCACAACATTCACTGTAATGCCATGTGTCAATTTTGTAGACCAACTCAATAGCAGCATGTTAGGTTGTTACTTTACTCGTCAACTGCCATTAAATTTAAGCATCAATCCTAACGTGATGTTATTGTCATTGCTTTAGACCTATGGCAACGACATCGTGGTCTATTGGAATGACAAAAATCGTTGCTTTAGAATTTTTTTTTTCATGTAGTGAAACAATGAAAAGTTTAACTTTTAGAAATATAATATTTTTAAAAATGTAATTTTCATAAATTTTTATTTGCTGTTAAAACAAATTACGGAGTTCTACAAAGTCCTAAAGTTACACACTTACTAAAATCAATGCTGATTGCGAACGTGAATTACTTTATTTTTATTTTTTATTTTTCAGAAGATTAATGAACTACCCTGCATTTGGGACCCAGGCTCCTCTTCTTTAGGGCAAAGTATATCAGGACAGGTCAGAGCAACAGGCGCAACGTCCTAATAATCCGGTGTGGACAATAACTTCCAAATGGATATCAAAATTTGAGCCACACAATTGGTTGTACAGATTTTTTTCACACAAGCAATAATGCATTTGATTCATTAAAAGGTGTTATACATACAATGTTTCACTTTCAACCACTTGAACGTAATCTAAAGCGTCCATCAAACCCGTAGTTTTCACATATCATTTTGTACAACATGGTCCCCACCCAATTATTGAATAAAAAGCCTTCCCCAGATGAACATGGCAAATTTTATATCCTTGTCCAGATACAAAGGACGTTACACACCAGATTTAACACGAGAATTACATAAATTTTATTGCAACCTTTCAAATTACATTTATCTCAATTGAAATTTAACTTATATTTTCATCCCTTCTACTTTCAAAAATATATATCTACCTCCCTTATTTTTTTTTACAATAATGAAAGTGAGTTTATGTTTAAAATAAAGAAAAAGGGAGTTGAGAGTATATAAAAAGGGAGATTAATATATATTTTTAAAAATAAAAAGGATGGAAATATAATTACACTAAACTTTAGCAAAGATGAATGCAATTTTTCCCTTTTTTTGCCCTTGTATGCTTTGCAAAACGCCATAGAACTGTATAATTTCAGATTCAGTAAGCGAGTTTATTGACAAGAGCCAGAGCAATGCTAGTCCTTGTAGCAACCTTAGCAACACATGTTTTGATCTTCTTCTGCAATGTTATTCTTACTTCCATCTCATCAAATTCATCTGTGCAAGTACCTTCATCAGTTATGGCTGCACTCATCCATGTCTTTATATTACTCCACTGAAATTTTTCATCCGTGGTGCTTGTGCCATTCAATCTTTTCGCAGCACTCAAAGATTTCTTGAGTTCATCCACCGTGTCATTGATGTTCTCCCGGCAGTCGCGAACGACTGCATATTCAGAATCCGTCAGTCCCTTCAGGTTGGAAAGCTTTGTCATGGTGGAAGATGAGTTGTGGGATACTTTTACTGCCAAATAAATTGAAGTTTTTGCGAGTTTTAAAGGGTTTGTTTTGATTTTAAAAGCATACGGAGAGAGAGAATTGTAGCAAATCTTTGGGTAAGAGGTGCGATTGCAAGCATTATTTATGAATGCTTTGTAGGTTTCGAGGGAAGTGGTGGTGGATGTAGAGTTGGATGCAAAGGCTACTTGCATACTTAAGATGAAGAGAAAGAAGAGAGACCTTGTAAATTGATTGAAGGAAGACATTGAGCGTCTAACAAAGAGTGTTGGAGAATAGGATAATTATATCAAAATCCTTTGAATTGCATTGGTTGTGGTGCAAAATGGGCCCTTTTATAGGCAAATTCATTACACAAGAATATATTTAAATTTAGAAAGATGGGAAAATTTCTAAGCAATAATGTGAAAGGTAGATTGGGAAAAAAATTTAAGCAGAGAAAAGGGTTAAGGGAGGCGTCCATTTGGTATGTAAACCGGAATTTGAAACACGGGAAGAACGTACTCAACTGTACAAGATGGGATGGCACATGATGATTTTGTAATGTTGTCTAATAACATGCGCATATACGCTTTTAAAGATATCATAGTCATTATTGAAAAAAGAAAAGGTGTAATTAATTATAAATTTGTGTGTTTTCCAAGTTATTTGTAAATGAAAGTTAGTTGTTGGGGACGGAAGTTAGCTGTTAGCTAATTGTAGAAAGTCGGTTTTTAATTGTTTAAGATGTGACAATTATTTATAATATTTGGTAACTAGCTAATTATACTAGGGTTTAATTAATTTCTTTAATGATTAATTATTAGCTGATTGTAGGAGCTAATTAATTAATTATTTGTATAAAAATATTAACTAAAGTTAGTTATTTATTATTAAAATTTTGTATATAAAATTATAAGTATATTTTATCATTTATTGACTAACCTTTTACCTTAATAATATTTCATATTTTATATATTATTTGTCTAATTAAATTATTTTGTAGAAATATATCATTATAATTTATTATTTATTAAAATTTTTATCAAAAACAAATTATTGTCATTTATTATACTTGTAAAATTTTAATTTAAGAAATAAATAGTAATTTTATTATACTTATTTGATTTTCTTTTAAAAGAATTAGTAATTATAATTTTCGAACGAATGATTAATACACATCATGCATATAAATAAAAAAAAGCTATATATAATAAAAAAGTGTAAGCGAGCGAAGAGATAAACAGTATAAGAAATATTTTTCATACTTTTAAATAAATTTAAAAAACATATTTTATTTGAGTAACCTTATATTTGTTATCTCATATTTTTTTATACATCTAACATTTATCATAAATGAAAGTTAAGATTTAAGGTTTTTTTTTTTGTTAAATGCAAGGGTTAGGGAGGAAATAAATGCATAATTGAGGGGGAAAATATCTTTTTATTGACTTCGGGTTGAATTACTATTTGAAAATGCTGAATTTTCTAACTTTTTCGAAATGATTAATTGAAGACCAATAAACCAACTAAAATCATTTACCAAATTATAGTCAAATCAGTTAAAAACTAATAGAAGAGCCATTTACCAAAAACCCTCCTTATCTTAAAGGAAAATACAGTTTAACCGATTGCAGTAATATTGTTTGTCTACCGTGTGTCCCAATGTGATTTGTAGCGTTAGAATGGATTAATTTTGATTTCCTCTATTAACATCTTTAGCCACTTCAATTGTTTCTTCATTAGCAGACATACGAAATTCTTACATTTTGGTCACGTGAACTTCTTTTAATTCCTTCGTTATACAAAATCAAAAGAGTTAAGATTGGATAATTGATGGGACTAGTAGCATGTCTTGTGAAGTTTCAATTTTGGGGACAACAATTTACCCCTTATTCAATAATTACCTGCAAAATTTACTTGTTCAAGTATTGGTATGTGAGTCTTAAAAATGGACAAGTATACAAATAGTGGAATTTTCAGAAGAATTTACAAGGGCGGATACGAGACTACCCAACCTTTCTCGTATTAGTACAGAAAGTGTGGTGTTTAGCAGCAGATATCCAATGGCGGTTCACTGAATCGTCACTAAATTTTGTATTTTCTAATGACACAAAATTTTTTAATTCTTGGGAAGACTTGGTGCGTGACTGCTCCTAAATGACCGTTAAAATAAATAAATAAATAGAAACACTTCACGATCCTTTTTGACTAGAAGGTAATCTCATTTGAGCTTGTGTCCTAACAGAACAACCATTGAAGCTGCCTCAAATATGGTGCGATCGAAAACATAGAGGCCAATGCTCCATTCAAGCTTCGTTTGAAGTTTCTGAAGAAAAAACTTAACAATGATAATAAAATTATTCACCGTGATCTTAACTTTCTATTGTAGCATAATAAAAAGGAAAAATACAATTATAAAATTATTCATAATATTTTAATTTATACATACTAGCCATTCAAAGTACAAACTTTGACACTAACGTATTAGAGAATTTTTCTTTCACCAATCTCTTAGTTATTGTGCAATAAGTCTCATTGATAAAGTAGAAAACCTAAGATTCAGGAGATGTAAAGTAGGGACTCCTTTATATATTATACAATTTGGATCCTGGATCCTGGATCCTAGATCCTATCATTCATAGAATCCAAACTCATTTATCAGTGTTGGGTTAAGTACTCATATGCTCATATAAAATTGCCATACATATAGGGCCTAATTAATAATAATTCTTTTATTAATAAATTATGTATATTTCATAAAATATTAACAATCTCCCACTAGGACATACATAATTTATTAATAATGGCCACAAAAAAGATTAATGTTAATATAAAATGGTACTTTCACACCAAATGGCCCAATGAAATCATAGGTATTTAGTAGCATAAGTATTATATCCAAAAGAATATTAATATCACAATATATGAGACACCTACACCTCGTTAACCAATATCATCAATATGTGCAGAATAAAATTTACACAACTTTTTGTGACTATGTGTAAATCTATGCACAATGGGTCGTGACATCCGCCTAAGATTCTTAACAAATATAAGAAAGGGTCTAAATGTCTCTATAAATATCTCAAAACCAAAATGTGCACAAACATGGCAATATAATATAAAATTTCATTAACAAATCATAAATAATGTCATATACATCAACTTCCATTGAGCTAAAACATCAAAGGACTTTACATAGACCTTGGTCAGAGGTCTCTATAAATATGGTTTTCATATTCAATAAAAGTTCCTACTGGTAAGTCCTTGGTCAAAGGTTTCATAAGCACATGGCCTGTGGAAATGTGCTTAATAACAATAGCATACTTGCACACCTTCTCTCTTACATAGTGATATTTCACATTTAAATGCTTTGAATAAGCCAAACTTTTGTCACTAAGAGAAAAAATTATAGCAACAGAGTTGTCACAAAAAATGGTTAAGGGCTTAGCAATACTCTTCACAAGATGAAATTTTGAGAGATAATTCTTTAACTATATAGCTTGACAAGAAGCTTTATAATAGGCGACATACTTTGCTTCCATGGTAGAATTTGTAGCAATCAATTACTTAATATTTTTCCACGATGTAACACCTCTAGCCATCATGAAAATATTCTTAAATATAAACTTTAAATTATCTAGACAACTAGCACAGTCTAAGTCTAAGTAACTTATAATGCCTAAATCTCCTTATCTTTTATAAGTTAGCATGAAGTTTTTCGTACCTTGTAGGTATCTTAAAACTCTTTTCACAATAGTCCAATGTCTCTAACCTAAATTACTTAGGTATCTTCCAAGTACACTTACAGCAAAAGTAATATCAAGTCTTGTACATGAGCATACATTAGCCTATCCACAATTGATGCATATGGGACCTTTTCCATTTTCTCTTTTCCTTTATCTGTTTTAGGACATTAGGCCTTTGTGAATACTTTACCTATTTAAATAGGTGAAGTAACTTGAAAATAAGTGGACATATTGAATCTTTTTAGAATTTTCTCAATATAGGACCTTTGAGACAAGCCAAGAATACCTTGGGACCTATCATAAAGTATCTAAATGCCAAGAACAAAAGAGAGATTTCTCAAGTCTTTCATCTTAAAATAATATGATAGCAATTGCTTTCTCTCAGTTAGCAAGCTCAAGTTTTACTCACTAGGAGAATTTTATCAATGTATAGGATCAAAACCATAAATTTATCAATATTTTTCATCATATAAATACACTAATTTGCACTATTCTCCTAAAATCTATAAGAAGTAACTGTTTCATCATATAAATACATATTAATTTCTTAATTTGCATACTATGTATTCTTTACCTTTCTCTTGGAATCCATCTAGTTATTGCATGTACATAGTTTCAGATAGATTATCGTTTAAGAACATTATTTTTGCATTCATTTGGTGCAGCTCTAGGTCAAAATGAGAAAAAAGCCATAATAATTCTGAAAGAGTCCTTCATTGATACTAGTGAAAAAATCTCCTCGTAATCCATACCTTCCTTTTGAGTATAGCCTTTAGCCATAAGTTTGGCTTCATATCTCTTAATCTACCCATAAGCATCACACTTAGTCTTAAAAACCTATTTACGTTTAACTAGTTTGCAATTTACAAGTAGTTCAACAAGATGCCGCACTCAAATTTTATTCATTGAAGCTAATTCATCATCTATTATAATAATCCATTGAGGAGAATCTAAACTAGACATAGCATGAGAGAATGAAATAGGATTAACATCTTTATTTAGATTATACTTGTGCTCTTGCAAATACATAAAATAATGTTATCTAAGTGATCTCCTTAATTGGATCTCAATATTAGAATCCTTATTTTCCTTTAAGGGCTATATCAAATCATGTTGTGGAAGAACGGAAGATGAGGAACCAATAGATTGAGATTAAAGGGATGACTACCTTTTCTTCTCTAAAATCTATAATTCACAATGTTTGACTCCCACTATTTAGTTTATTTTCAAAATAAATGGCTCTATTAGATTTGAAGATTTAGGTAATGTGAGTTAGACAATAGAACCTGCTATTTCTGGAACTAACATAATAACCAACAAAGAATCTAGATACGGTTTTAGAATCAAGTTTCCTAGTAGTAGTAATATATGGCTTTACCTCTATTCTATAGCCCTAAACACAAAGATGATTTAATGTTAGCTTCTTATGATTTAACAGTTCATATAGAGTCAAAGGTACTATATAGTCTATGGTTTTCAATGCTTCTTTCCATAAGAAATTCAAAAGCATAAAATGGAAAAGCATACACTTAACCAAGTCAAGAAGTGTCTTATTTCTCTTTTCAGCTCTCATGTTCTATTTTAGTGTCCTAAGCATAGTATAACTTGCCTCAATGCCACACTCTTGGAGATATTTGGCAAATAGACCTAGATTCCTTCTAGTTTCATCATATTTGCCATAGTACTCTCCATCTTGATAAGAGTTCACACATTTAATTTTTCTTGCTAGAAGCTCGATGACCACTTTGAATCCCTTGAACACATCCAAAGATTTTGACTTTTTTATAAGTAACTTTATCTAACCAAAATGTAAATAGTCATCAATAAAAGTGATGAAATATCTCTAATTTTCGATAGCTGTAAGATTGATGGGACTAAAGATATTGGTATGAATAAGTTCTAACACCTCTTGTCTTCTAACTCTTTTCCCTTTTTTGGCATTTGCAATGAGCTTTCCTTTAATACAGTCCATACAAGTCTAAAAATTAGAGAAGTTGAAATTGTGTAGTACATACTTTCTTATTAACCTTTGAATTTGATTTTTGGATATGTCACCAAGATGCTTGTGCCATAGTATCAATTCTATTTCCTTTCTTCCTTGTGACTATATTAACAATGTTGATAGGATTTGGATCCAATTTCAAATTGTATAGTTTGTCTACCAGTCCATTAGTACCTACAATAGTTAAGCCTTGAAACATATTTACCTCCTTGCCTCTAAAATTACAAAATAGCCTTGTAGGTCCAGGGCTAATATCAAGTTTATTCTCATAGAAGGCACAAGGACAACATTCTTTAGTACTAGCTCATGTTTAGTTGTTAACCACAAAAACATATCCCCCATAAGTTCTACTTCCACTTTCTCATTATTTCCTACTCTAATAATCAGTTCACCATTATTTGGTTTTCTAAAATTTCTTAATGGTTATGATGAATTGATCACATGGATTCTAAAATCGATATCAAGCCACCCAAGTATTTGATAGCACATCCATTAGATTAGACTCAAAACAAACATTGACCTAGTCTTCTCTTATTATCCCATTTAATGTCTTTTTGGAGTTTTGTTGCATAATGATTAAGGAATAATGCATCAAACATTAATGCATATAAAACATAATCATGCCATTGTTTTCCTTATAATATTTAAATATGTAACCTTATACAATATCTGTTATGAATTCAAACATGGAATGGCATTTTTGACTTTACAATGTAATATAAGAGTTAAATGTTATGCTCCTAAAATACTAACATTAAAAGGTATTCAAGTAATTTAGATGCATAACACTCAACTCTGCTTTTATACCATAATCAATTAACTATATCAACAACATAATGTCGAAAGGCATTTATATCATTAATACAGCATCTCCTTCTTTAAATAATTTTCCTTATCAAAATCAAACCAAAAAAATTATGCAATTAGCCCCATGAAGGTAAGTATGAAATTACATAAATTTTTCATGGTATAGTGCAAGCCATCAATAATTTTTCTTTTAACAAAAATAACTCCTAAATTATTAAAATATGCAAATAATATCCAAAAATTTCACAAAAATTCTAAAAGGTTGACAATATGTCAAAGAACACGTAATATTTTTGGCTCAAAATAAGCTCATTTAGATGTTCAAATACAATGGGTAAAAATTAATCAAAATTATTTTTGTTCCAAAAAATTTTGGAAAAAAGCCCATTGAAAAGTGCTGAGAGAGTGGAGCATGGTATTATGGGCACTACCATTAGCTACCACTAGTAGGATGGCATGTGGCCCCCATATGTTGACTATGTTCTTAGGGTTGTATGTGCACATAATGTAGCGTGTCTCCCACCTCCAGCCAGATCCAGTTGGGTTTGTTTTAGACCTTGTTCTAGACCTAATGTGAAACCCACCATTTTCGAGCCAATTTTGCATGATTTTCATGCCAATTTTGTGCAGTACCTATTTTTTAACCTCTTATAATTTATTTCATTGATTTTTTAGCCTAAAAAAGGACTAGAATTGAGGTTTCAAATCTTCCAAAAATTCAAGGTTATGGCTATGGCAGGAAATGGTTTCAAAAGATAGGAATATTATGTTTTATGCATCTTACAACCTAAAATTTCCCTTCCAAGTACCTAGTTCTTATCTACTTATTATTTCTCTTAGTTTTTTCAATTTTTTAGAAGGTCATCAATAAAGGTTTTTCAAAATTAGGTTTTATTTTTTTTATTAAATTATTTTATGTAATTTCAACCAAAATTCCATAAATGTATATTAGGTTGCTACTAGATCTTGAACTTTCAGGATTATTGTAATAGTATCCACATATACAAAACAAATCTATATATCATTCTTATAGGAACAGGCAAATACAAATCCATGGCAAAAAAATTCAAGATAACATAAAAATTTCTAAACAATTATGGAGGCATAAACATTGTTCAAAATTCCTCCAAAATCAATTACAACTAAAAGCCAAACTAGGCTCTGATACTAATTGAAGGAAAAACTTAATAACAATAATAAAATTATTCACCATAATCTTGGCTTTCTATTATAGCATGATAAGGAGGACAAATACAATTACAAAATTATTTACAATATTTAAATTTATACATACTAGCTATGCAAAACACAAACTTTGACACCAATATATTAGGGAATTCTTCCTTCAACAATCGCTTAGTCACTGTGCAATAAGTTTTACCAATAGAATAGAAAACCTAAAACTCATGAGATGTGAAGTAGGTACTCCTTTATATATTATATAATTTGAGTCCTGGATCTTATCCATCATAGGATCCAAACCTGTTTATTAGTGTTGAGCTAAGTACCATACGCCTATATAAAATTGTCATACATATATAGGGCCTATTAATAATTATCTTTTTATTAATAAATTATGTATAGTCCACAAAATATTAATAGTTCCCATAATCCATAAGTTAATGAAAAGTGAAGGAACTTCTACCACTTTCAACCTGATTTCAACAAAATCCAATCCTGTAGATAATTCTAGATCTCTAAATTGCTTGCAAGGATGCCTTATGGCATGCCCTAAACTAATGAAAATAATAAAGTGTGACTTACATTGGTTGAAATAGTTAGACTAAAATGATCAATGCCAAAATAGTTAAAGACAATGGAAGTAACAACCTCATTATTCAAAATTTTGTGATGTTAAGTCAATAAATGGATGAACATAGTAATGATATGGTGCACATGATATCATAAATTATAGCCACCATACTAAAACCTATCCTTAAGAATTCAGCTAATAATCAATAGTGAATAAAGCATATATTGCATCAAATGGCTTAACATTTGGTTCACAACAAGATAAGGAATCAAAGTCAAAGCAAGAAAAGTTTAAAGCCAAACCTGAGGCTAAATACATCAAAGTTAAAAGATGAAAACTAGAATATAGCAATATAAGACTAGCTAGACATGGAGAACAAATGGGAAAGGCTTAATAAATGGACCTTAAAATAAAGGTGCATTAGGAAACATTCAAGATTTGAACTAGAGGGCAACAAAGTATTAAAATAATAATCCAAACTAAAAAGGCTAAGATCAAATTGTGTAAAACTTAGTTAGAAGGTTATTAAACCAACTAGGTGCCTAAAAAGCATTTCTAAATTACCAAGGAGCATTCTTAGAGTAGATACATTAGATCGGACTTCCTGGAGACTTTAATATGTCATAATTCGCAATGGTTTCTAGAGATAATAATCAATCTACCATTAAATATATTACATGACTCATAGCTAAATGTCAAGAGCTAGCTGGGAATGAATTTTTAAAATTGAGACATTTTTCCCTTCTTTTAGCTCATACTGCCTTCTTTTGGTACTTAGGATTACAATTAAACTCTGTGCATTCATGGACAAAAATAAAAAGGATGTTCTATGATTAGTTTTATAAAGGAAAAACTAAAATGATTCTATTTAACTTGATAAATCATCACAAAAATCCAATGAAGTCTATAAAAGATTAGTTATTGCATTTTGCTAAGCTTCTAGCAAATGTTTCACTTAAGTTGCTAAAAATGAAATTGCTAAAATAGTAGTGGTAAGTTTCAATAATGTCATTCACAAGAAATTACTAAATTAAAACATAAATGTTGTTGCTTAATTAGCCAACAAAGTGTGACAAATAGAACAATTACAAGAAGAAGAATATAGAAAATTAAAGAAAACTAACTTTGGAAGAGATTATAGAGAAGAAAGCATTATCTATGTTGAAAAAAATACAATCAATAAAGATAGAGACAATGAGGTCCATGTGGCTAAATTCAAATCTAATCCTCCTTATACTTGCTCATTATTAAAAAATGTTAGAAAGAAAGACAAAATAGACCATGATAATAAGAAAAATCTATTCTTTTGATTTTAGTAAGGTTGTTCAAATATTGACTTATTATTAAAAGATAAACAAATAAAACTATCTAGTAGGACATAGAATTTTATCCAAAGCAGAAAGAAAAAATAGGAAATGCCATAAATATCATAACATGTTTAGCCATATCATTAATAATTATGTTCATTTTAGGGACATCATTGAAAAAGCCATCAAGTAAAAGAAGTTGGAATTCATTGACAAAGGAAAAGAAATGTTAATGGAAAAAGATCCTTTTCTAGCTAAATCTAACTACATAGAGCTAGAAAGTGACTTTGACCTAGTTTATGGTAATATTAGTGTGGTTTACTATAAAGACAAGGCAATTCATAGTCTTTATAAGCCTAAAGTTAACGTTAGCCTATCAAAACTTGAAATTGATATTGCATATTATGAAAATGGTGAAGTTGATAACTACACAAAGTCGAATGTTGGTTTTAAGATATTCTAGTTAGATACTATTGTAGTATGTTACTATAAATATAATGGTCCTTTAGATGCACCTTTTTTTTCTTAAAGTTTATCCTAAAAAGGATGAGTCAAACACTAAATTTATTAAAAAGATTTAATTTAATGGAGGAATTATCAAAATGTGCCATTAATGCAAAAAATGTTATGATAAATTAAAGGCCATGATGCATTGTAATTGGTCAAAAGATCACATTGATCCCAAGTTTAGAAGTATGTTAATGAAAGAAAGAAAGAAAGCCCTAAAAAATGGAAGAGCTTGAGAAAAACAAAGACAAGTTAGAATATTTATTCTAAAGTTAGATTATAACTAACCAAGAGAGAGATAGGGATTAAAATTGAGACGAGAAACCTAAAAGGAGATCATCTTGAAGGAGAATGGATGCACTGTAACAAATCATCACTTGTGCAATGATTAAAATCATGGCGCAATTTTACATTTTTGTGGCTATATTGCTAAGCCATGGGAATGCTAGTGGGATAGACTTATGGCATAAGTGAACATGACAAAGAAATTGCCATGGAAAAATAGCTTCTTGGCATAAATAAATTTTTTATCATAGGTTCACTTGTGACTAATGGATCCTTTTAGTTATGAGTATAAATATGACAAGAAAGGTATATCTGTGGATAGTAACCTATACTACCATGAAAAAATATGGAAAAAATATATAAAGTTGCTACAAACATGAATGTAACTTGTTAAAATGATTGTTATATATCGATATTGAATTGATTATATAACCAAGGAGAGAGATAGGGATAAAAATTGACATTAGAAAGTTGCAAGGAGGTTATCCTAAAGGAGAATGGATTCACTATAACAAATCATCCCTTGTGCTATGATCAAAATCATAGCACAAGTTTAAATTTTTATGGTTCTACTGCTGAGCCACAGGAATGCTGGTGGGATAGACTTATGGCATAAATGAGTATGACAAAGAAATCATCATGAAGAAAAAAATATTTTCTTAGAATAAATGATTTTTTTGTCACAAGGTATACTTGTGACCAATGGATCTTTTTGGCCAAAAGTACAAATATGATAAGGGAGGTATACCCATGGTTAGTATCATGGAAAAAATAAAATAAAGTTGCTGCAAAAACTAATGTACATAGTTAAAACAATTTTTATATATCCATATTAAATCAATTGTTTAACCAATTTAACTACTTATCATTTGACTTATAAGTTTGCAAATACTTTGTTAATGTCCTTAGCTCACATTAAGCCAGTATAAACCATCAAAACTCCACCTTTCTAAAAATTACAAATTATAGTCATAAGGAATTAAACTTAAATCCTTACTATCATGTCGATTTGCTTCTTTAATATCATAATACAATATATTTTATATAAATTTTTAGTTAATTGGTTGACTTCACAGATAAAAATATATTTTACGGCACTAATTATATGATAATATAATATCATATAAATCTATACAATAAAAATACATTCATGCTAAAATACTTTATAACTTTATTGCAAAATTATTTTTATAAACGAAAACTCATTAGTAGCATCACCAATTTTTCTTGCATCAAAATTATCCTTCACAAATCTTTTGTATTAATTTTATCTATCACAAATAATAAATTAGTTAATTTTGTACTTCTATTAATTTTTGTTAATAAGTTTATGACTATAAAAATAGAATAACTAAAAATAATAGATAAATAATATGCAATGGATTAAGTACTTAAATTATATCAGGTACTAAATTAATTTGACTTGCATTTGTGAGAGATCTAATACAAAAGAAATATTAAGAGAATTGATTGATAATAATTTATATTAAATTTTAAAAAACTTTAAATATGTATTTTGAGGTATATATTACCTTACAAATAAAATATTTGAATTTATAATTAGTTATAAAAAATTGTATAAACACACAAACTTACAAATCATACATGTATTACAATACATATAATTAAATTATTACAATATAAAATCAATTCCAAAGTGATATATTTTTCAATTAATTGTTGTTAATTAAGTTATTAAAATATAAAAGTAAAATTTTTACATCTTTCAAGCAAGTTTTATTATTTTCTAAAAATATCTTTAATAAAGGTTAAATTATATGAAATATATAATAATATAAATAATAATTTTAAACTATCATGCATATTTAAATTTTAATTATAAATTAATATTTAAATTATTATAAATTTATTTAGATTTAATTTTTTATTTATAATGACTATTTTATCACCTCACAAATATAAGTTATTCAATCTTTCATAAATTTTTAGTATCATTTTCATCCCTTATATATTATTTATATTTTTGTTTTTTTCTCTTATTTATCAAATCATTAACCTATTGATAGGATTACTGATAGATGGACTAAATTAATTAAATTATTATTTATACGAGATGTAATTTGCATAAAAAATATTTGTGAGAAACAAAATTAATTCAACTGAAATTAATAAAGGATTAAAATGAGATTTTAGATTATTTTATATATACCATGCTCTTAAATATAATATAATTAAATATTTTTTACATAATGATTTAATTATTAAATTATATATAATTTTGTATAAATATTATTTTCAATATTTTAATGAAAGTTTCCTTAGTATTACAATTATGAATATAAAAGTTATTACTACATAATAATTTAATATTATTAATATTATTATAATACATATTTTTGTATAAATATGTAGTAATATCACTAGTCCACCTATCAATTTAACCAATCTCACTATAATACATCTACCTAACTAGTTTCACTAAATGGAGCTTTATAGTTAGTATAAATCTATCCTTTCAAATTTTATTTTATTCTTTCAAATTTCAAGAAGGAAATTCAATTAATTTTATAATTTTTTTATATGTATATTCACCATAAGAAAGAGATATATATAAGGTTATGACTTTATCCATAGAATTAATCAATAACACAAGCAATGCTTTGTCGCAAGTAAAGTTTTCTAAGTTATTTGGTGTCACAAGTACTATTTTGCCATGAGAAATGTGCTTTTATAATTTAGTTTGTGGTATAAGTGATATTTTGCCATAAGTAAAACTTTTCAATGGTACAAGTGATATATTGTTACAAGAAATGTATTCCTATAACTTAATTTATGGCATAATTCATATTTAAACTGAAGTAAAAATTTTTTATGGCATAAATTTTTTTGTATATTAATTTGAAAATTTTTATTCTTGTGCCAACAAAGATAATTGCCATAATTTTTAAATTTTTATGGATAATTTGTGGTATAAGCGTTAATTTATTGTAATGATGAGAAATAAACATTGCTATGATAAAGAAGAACAACAATGGAAGTTAAGGCATACAAATGGGATAAATAAGTGGTTTAACCTTCATTATCAGCAATTTTCACCTATAAAGACATAAAAGAGACATGTAGAGATAAAGTGCATATAAAAGAAGACAAAAAAAAGGCATGCCATTAAATGCTTTAAGGCCTAGTAACTTGAGTGTCTAGGTGAATATGGTTCCCATTTTAACATTTTCATTTACTTACACTAGCACAAGTGATAATGGTGAGGATTTTAAGGACAATAGCCATAACAGTTATAAAACTCTATAATGATGAAGAGATCTACTAGAAGAAAGTGATAGGAGGACAAGTCTATGAAAAATTACTTATAACTATTACACATTTAAATGATCAATCAATGAATAAAGTATTGATAGATGGTGGAGCCATAACCAATCTTATGCCTAGATTAACATTTGTTCGGTTAAGAGTGCTGCTAAAATACTTTATACCATCCTATATCACATTGCTAATTTTAATGGTAAAATGTCAACTTCTTAAGGAATAGTGTTAACAAACCTAAAAGTTGGCTCAATCATTAGGCTTACATTATTTGTAGTAATGTTATCAAAAGCTAACTATAACTTATTACTTGGGAGAGATTGGACTAATACAGTCGAAGTAGTTCCTTATACTTTACACCAAAAGATGCTCATATGGAAGGAAGATGGAGTGATTGTAGGCATAATGGCCAAATTTAGTCCATACTACATACAACAATGTAACATTGACTTCAAGGTACAAAATCCTAATGTTAAGTCCTTGCAAATTAATAGGCAATTTGACCTAGGGACAATCAAGATGGCATTTTAAATGCATCTAATTTTGAACTAATCCTAATATCTAAAAGATTAGGATTGACCTATAATCTTAGATGGTGACTATTAACAATAACTTGCTTGACATTTAGTTTATATGGCTAAATAAGCTTAAAAAAAAGTACCTAATTGTATATATGATGATAGTTCATTTAGATTTCATGAGTTATTGATTTAAGAAGGAACTAAGAAAATTAAAGTTTAAGATTTTTTACAAAAGGATAATCTAGGGATCGATGGCAAAAGGTTAAATTTCATTAATATAACCTTGTCGAAAGACATAAAAAATAGATAGTTAACATCCTAAAAGAGTACAAGAATTGCTTTATGTGGAATTATAACAAGATGCTAAAGATGAGTAGATATTTGGTAGAACATAGACCATTAATTAAAAAGGGCTTTCAACCACACAAATAACAAGCTCAATTTTTTCTTGGAAGGTCATATTAAAGATTATAGAGGAAATAGAGAGACTATTAAAAGCCAAATACATTAGGATAACTAGCTATGTTGAATGGATTTCAAATGTGCTACTTGTGATGAAGAAGAATGAAACAATGTAAGTGTGTATTGACTATAAAGATCTAAATAATGTGACACTTAAAGATGAATATCACATTCTTGTTATAGACATGTTGATAACATAGCTTCCAAACATATGGTACTAAGCTTAATAGATAGGAATGTTAAATATAATTAAGTTTATATAGTTGAATAAGATGTGCCAAAAATAACATTTTGGTGCCAATTTACCATTAGAGCTTTTGAAATGGGTGGTAATGCCATATAGGCTCAAGAAAGCTAGAGCCATTTATCGAAGAGCAATGAACACTATTTTCTATAACATGATAGGAAAATAAATGGAGGTATATATTAATGATGTTGTGGTTAAGGAGAATTCTTATAAAGAACATTTGGTCAATTTGAAATAAGCCTTTACCTAAATGTGAAAAGAAATTTGAAAATGAATCCCCTTAAGTGTGCTTTAGGCATCTTGTCAAGAAATTTCCTAGGTTTCCTTATCCATTAAAAGGGAATCAAAGTAGACCAAAATAAGGCCAAAGCCATCATAGAAATTTTTGCTTCTGATGACAAAAAGGAATTACAATGCTTCTTAGGAAAGATTAATTTTGTAATAATATTTTTATCAAATTTGTCTAGTCGAACCATGGTGTTTTCACCTTTGCTAAAGTTAAAGAAATAAAAGTAGCTCATGTGGTAAGCTGACATCAAGTAGTATTTGAAGACATTAAGAAATATCTAAGTAATTTATTGGTAATATTTTCACTTGTCCAAGCTTAGCCTTTAAAAATGTATGTTTTAGCCTCAAATGATGTAATAAGTTATTTTTCAAGCCTAAGTAAATGATAAAGGAAAAGAGTGAGTAATTTATTATTTATTTAAGGTATTAAATATAACTAAACAAAAGTATTCAATAATTGAAAAATCATGTCTTGCTATGTATTTCTTTTATAATAAACTTAGATATTATTCATCACTAATTATTATTTTAGTGATAGCCAAGTCTGATATTTAAGATACATGTTCACACAACTGTTAATTCACGAGCAAGTTGGAAAATGAGCCTTAGGCTTAACTAGATTCACCTTACAATATTATCCTCTAAAAGCAGTAAAAGGCTAGGTCAAGGCTAACTTTATGGTTAAACATCATAAGAAACTTATCAATTTCATCAAAATAAACTATTGCAACTAGTGTTTTGATGGATCTTGTCACAAAAAGAGAGTTGATTGTGGAATATTGATCATCATGCGACAATGCCAACCAATCGAATTCATGTTTTCATTAAACAAAACATGTTCAAATAATAAGTCTAAATATGAAGTATTAATAATCAACTTATAGTTATTATCATTAAAACAGAATGCAATATGGAAATTTATAGGGATTCACAATCAATTATTGGGCAAATATCACAAAAATATAGATAATATGAATCCAATTATGGATAAGTATTCAAATATTTTGGTTAGATTGTTATATGAATTTGACTATATAGTTGTTAGTCACATACCCAGAGTCAAAAATGAAAAGTCCAACACCTTGGCCTAAATAGCTTGAGGGTATAGAATATATAGTTTAAAGTTAGCCAAACTAACTTTAATACATGCAAATCTTTAACTAGTGGAAAATAGGTTGTTTTATATACATGTGTTGATTAATCCTCAATAGATTGGAAAGCATCTCTAATCAACTATCTCAATGATCCATCTAATAAAGCAAGTCAAATAGCTAAAGTTAAAGCCTTAAAATTTATAATGTGGGATAGAGACTTATACAAGAAAGGCTTGGAAAGGTAACTATTAAAATGCCTAAGAGAAGTCATTTTATATTGATGGATATTGATTATTTTATTAAAAGGGTAGAAGCAACTATATTAAAAGAAATTAAACAATCAAATATTATCAATTTTATAGAAAATAAGTTACTATGTAAATTCATCTTTCTTAAAATCATAACCACTAATATGGAACCTATGTTTACAAGTTAAAATGTTAAATAGTATGTTAAATATAAGGGTATCAAAATTTTATCATCCATTCCCTCTTATACTTAAGCTAATAGGTAAGTCAAGGCCACTAACAAACTTATAATTAACTTAAACAAAAAAACACAATAGCAATCCAAGGAATTAGCATCATATACTCAAAAATGCATTATAGGCAATTTGAAGTTCACCTTAAGGTATAAGTAGAATTAGACCTTATAAATTTATTTATAGGCATGATGTTATTTTGCTAGTCAAAGTTACTATTCAAGCTTTAAGAGTACAAAAACAAAATGGATTGTTGCAAGATGAGTATCATAACTTGATGAGTTAGAGGAATTAGTTGAAATGCATTAAAATTCTTTGGATGTTTTGATTCATAACAAGGATAAATCTATTGAACAATACAATAAGCATATTAAATTGGAAAAAAAAATTAAAGGCCAATTAATATGAAAAGTAATTTTGTTAATGTGACTTAAATTAAATTATGGGAAGTGATCACCTCATTGGGAAGGAACATTTGTGAATATTAAGGGTTTTGATAGGAATAGTTGTGAAATAAAAAATATTGAAGATAACAGAGTTAAAATAATTAACAACAAATATTTGAAGCAATATAACCATGCATCCATGAAATAGCAATTAAAGATATGTAAAATATCTAGTTAACATTTAATATATAGACAAAAATTTTAGCTAAGGTGATTACAAAATAAGAACTAGATTGTGGTTGAGATACCTTATAACATTTTACTTTAAGTCAAGTTAAAAGAAAATGTTACATAATGTTAAAAAGAGATTTGAAGTAGCCCTTAAGTTATCTAATTTTGCCTTTGTCAATGCTTTCAAGTTAAGCATAGCTCTATATTTACCCATCATTTGAGAAAGTTATGCATTAGTTGACTTATAGGCTTATACTACTTCCTTACCTTTCTACTTAAGTTTTATTCTTCTGCTTTCACAACTTGAAGTTTAGACTTTATAGTTAGCTAAAATTCTTCCAATTACTTTAGCTTTTATTACAGTTGAGATATTTTGGCTTTTAAGAATGAAATTTTGTTATCAATAGCTTAACATTTTACAAGATGAGATTTTATTGAAGTCAAGTAATTCTTACTATCGCTAAGTAAGAGATTTGGTTAGTTCTTTTAAAAGTTAAAGTTGTATTCAAATTAGCCACCATGGAAGGGAAGTTTTCTGCTATATCCATGATAAACATCTTGAAGTCAATAGTGATTGAGGGATGTAACTTGACAATATCCTTTAAAATTTGTAAACTTAATTAAAATTTTTCATAACTTTTTGAGTTTTCCACCATTGCTTGCAAATCTTGATTAAGGACTTCTTTAAGTAAAGATCTCAACTTTTTATCTTCTTTGTAAATTGGTTATCGATAGCAAGTTTCTCAATTAAATGGATAGCCTAAGCAAAGGAAGTTAAATGACTACCTCTGGATGCTAAAGAGTTAAACAAAGTAAATGGATCTTTATCATTGTCTTCATTATTTTCATTTTCACTTTACTTATTAACATTTTTCTCTTTCAAATAAAGGTTCATGTTAGACTGTTTAGATTCTTGAAGTGTGACTTCAATATTAAGATGTTCGAGATCATTACTTCCTAAGTAATCTTTAACATCCAATTGTTGCTTAAAGTTGATGCTAGTTAAATTTTCCTTACTTAGTTACTCTTCTTCCCCATTAGATGAGATCAATCTCATGTCCAATAACTTTTGCACTAGAGGACTAGTATGGGTTTGTATAAGTTCCTCTTAAGTTAGAGAAATTGAATTAGATTCAATAGAAGGAATAATTTCTATTGTAAGTTCAATTTCACCCTTTGAATTTCTTAGAGTCAAATTATGTGGAGTTGAATGTCTATCAGAATGAGTTTGCTCAAAGCCAATTAAAGTAAAAGGTTGTGCTTGACCTTCCACTTGTACCTAAAATAATGTATGTTATTTTTTTAGTTTAAATAAAAGAAATAAGTTAAGTAAATCAAACAGATTCACCTTGAGGGTAATTTCTTTTAGTTAAGAAGGATTTTGGATTCATGGCTCAACAGTTAGCATTTTAATGTTAAATGAAGTCCCAAATGAGTCTACATAAGGGTATGGAACTAAAGCCTTTAGTCTTGGTCTCTTTAGCTTAGGATTGGATATTCCTTTTTTAACTAGCTAATTTTTAGCAATTTTAGAAGCTTTGCCTTTCCTAAACTATTTTCATTTCTTTGAAACTTGGATTATGGTTTCATCCTTTTAGGAAACATTTCTTCAGCTTCCCTATCCTTCTTCTTCAATTCCTTAATCTCCTTGTATTTAGCTTTGATCATGACCTAAGGGATAAGATTTAAAGGGATGGTTGAACTTGTAGTTGAAAGCAAAAGTAACAATGTAAGTCTATTAGTAAGACAAAATGCAAAGTATGTTGACATGAATTATACTTTACCAAGAGGCAAGTTGTTTAAAACTTAAGGTATGATTTCAACTAATTTAGCTATCTCATTAGAGCTATATGGAAATAAACTAGCTACTCTCTAGGAGTGCACTTTGTCATTCTAACTATTTTTATATATTTGACTAGTTAAAAAAGCTATTTAGTAAAGGTAATAATTTTGGCTAAAAATGGGGCTTACTAAAGTTAATTTAGGACCCAAGTTCCTAATAAAAGCATTAAAGAAATTCTTTTCAAAAGCTTGATCATTGGTGTCTCTTTTCTTTTTAAAGGTAGCTTTGGATTTTTAGTGTATAAAATTTTTATGTCTATAATCATATTTAACTTTAAAAAATCTCTTAAAGCTTATAGTTTCATCATAATGCATACTTGCAATTTTCTTTTAAGCATCCACAATTTGTGAAAAGGTGATGTGAGTTAGTTTATTATCAGTGGTCATGTTGAAATAATTGTTAGTTTGGCTGGACCATTAAGCTTCAAAAGACTCCATGCAAGCATGGTAGGGTGAATAATGGTTTAAGTTAAGATGTTCAACATAGGATTTATTGATGTTATCAATGAGAAGTACTTTTGCCGTAAGCTAAAATTAGCTTTGAAGTTTTTTGTTAATTAAGTTAAGGGTAAACTTTGAATAAGGTTGAAATGATGAGGTAAAGTGTTAGCTAGGATTTTATAAGTTAAAGATGAAAATTCATTTGGAAAACCAGTTAGGATAAATTAAGGAGGAAAAATCCTTGATTAAATTTGAATAATGGTGAGGTTGGTCAGGTTAAAAGGAGATTTGAACCATTAGGATCACTAAAGGAAGAATAAACTAGATTAATTTTTTCCTCTTGTAATTTATGTAAAAGATTGATAAGAAATATTAGAACAACTCTTTAGGAATTTTTAAATTAAATTTCTTAGTTCAAACACCTGAGGCTAGTTAATTGCCTTTAACATAGGACTTTACTTCCACTCCATTATCTTTTTTCCTTGGTTGCTCAAAGTCATCCCAAAAAATACTTATCAACTAAAATTGAAAAACCTAAAGTAACCTTCCTAAGTTGTTAAAGGCTTGTGTAATTTAAGGGATCTTGAAGTGGTAGTAATGGTGTCAAAATGTAAGCAAGAGCAAAAGAGGATAAAGTTACCTATCAACCTTTATTCAGGACTATAGCCTAAGGGATATAGATCAATGAGTCCTTTAGAGAAAGGATACAATAAAGGTTGTGTAGGCTGAATTTTATGAAGTGACTAGAACTAGATCTTTGTGAGCATTGGTCAAAAGTTAGAGGAAAGGTGACATAGTTTCTCCTATTAAGCTTAAACCTATGATGGTTAAAACGTCAAAGATGGGAAGACTTATAGGATAATAAAGGACATGTAGAAAGTTAGTTAAAGATAACTAAAAATACACAATAATGCCTATCATTGGACCATTCTCCTTTATAAGGAGACTTAATAATTATATAGGTTCAAGAATTCTTATAAACTTCTAGACAATTTCTTTAGATTTGTACATATGATCAAGCTAAGAGGTGTAATTGGTTGTTGGAATGGCAATAAGAGAAAGAAAGTTATAAAAAGTTCCTTTTTCATTAACTATCCAAGGGTGAACAAGAATACAATTATTACTAAATAAAAAGCTAGGTATAATTTTGGTGGTAGAATCCTCATAAGAAAAAACTGCAAGGCTAAAAGCATGGTGATTTACCTTTATCCACAATAAAATATAAGGATTGGAAAAGCACTTGGAGCTTGAATATCTTAGAGCCCTACAAGTTTGGATTTGTCACTCTTATTAAGGTAGAAGTAGATTAAGATTAAGTAGATAAGCTAGATGAAGTAGTAAACATGGTGAACATGATGAGATTACATATGAGTTTTAATAAAAAGAAGTGAGCAAGTTTTACAAATTATGAAAATAAAAGCATAAGTGAAAAATGATAATGAGTTGGGGATTTTATAGAGGGGTCATTTCTATAGTAATCAATGTATTTTATAGTAAATTATGATGGAAGTTCCTTAATGTAGAAAAATAGTATATGGAAGTTGTATAAATTTTTTAAATCCTGTATAGTTATAGCAGGTGATAAGCTAACAAATGTAACAATTAGATTAAAATTGACACACCTTATGATGCCACATGTATTGGTTAAAGATCTGATGAAGATATAACCAAAAGTGCAGAGGAAATGTTAATTAGTAATACAATGTTATTTGAATAACAACATTTTAGATTTTATCTAATACTTACATTGGCTTTCATTTTAAAAAAAAAAATACAAAAGTTGAACAACTACACTAGGATGGTATGGTTTCTCTCTAGTAATAGATGACTCTTTGACTAAGATATAACTTAAACAACCATGATAGGTTGGGCTAGCTTTTCTTTGGCAATTTTTCAACCAAGATATGAATTACACAGCTATGACAAGATAGTTTAGCTTCTCTTTGGCAACTTAAAGCATCTAAACTAAAGGGTCCTTATTTGCCCCTATTGAAAAACTTTTGGACTAGTCAAGGAGAATGGTTGAACTTACTAACAAAGTAAAAGGACAGTGACCAAATTTAATGGAGTATTCTTATAAACCAAAGCTGTAATAGCTACATTGTCTTGCTATGATTTGGCTAAACAAAGACTATAGAAGAAATAAGGTTTTAGCTAAATCATTTCTTAGCAGTTGACTCAAAAGAAGATTGTGCCACATGGGTGCTTAGGAGATGCTCTGAAAAATATGCAACTACGACTCTAACCAATAAGCATTCCTATCCTAAAGGTATAATAAAGTGGAAATGAATCTAACTTTGGTTTTTTTTTTTGCCAAATTTGCTATAGATAGCACATACACATTTTATGTTTAACTTTGCAATAGCTCTATTGCTTTTTTTTTTTCATTATTATTGCAATTCTATGTAATTCCTAGCTTAAATATACAAGTACAAGTGCATTACAATAGTGGTTTCAGAATCATGCCTAATTCTTGCATTTATTTTGATGTACATATCCTTAAAGGACTTTGCAAAGGTTATTTATGAATTATACTTAAATTACTACCTTTAAGGCACTTTTATGTACTTCTTATAATTATTTGCATAACTATGCACTTTATTCTTCCTTTCCAATTTTATTAGCTACTTTATCTACATTAATTCATTATTCAAAACTCCATTAGCATACTAGACAAAATTCATTACCTAACTAAAAGAAAATAAGTTAATTGCTAGTTATAATTTTCAACTCACTTAACATCGAAAAATTGTGACTAGCAAGAAATTAAACACAATAAGGTGTACTCCTCCTTTTCTTCACCTATGTTAGGTGCTTCATTTAGGAACTTTCAACCATAAAAGTTAGCTTTAAAATTGAGCCTTTCCCTTATACTTATAAATCAATAGTTAACTCTTTCCACAATCAATGTGAGATAACCTAGCAATCTCACTCTTACACATTGAGCTATCGGTTGGAAATTTGACATGAATTGCCTTTCCCATGGATTGTTGTGTAAAGATGCTCTAATGAAGCTTTAATGGACCTTGACAACCCCAAAATCTAAATTTAAAGTCAAGGCTTACCCTCATACTTATAAATCAATACATAACTCCTTTCACAATTGATGTGGGATACCTCAATAATGTGATTGATGAAACTAATTTGTAGAGAAAATAAGGAAAGAAATAGACTAAGAAAAGTTGCAAAGGCAATCCAAATAATGGCTAGAATTTTGCTAATAAAAACATAAAAAGATTTTCTTAAACAATGTGATAAAGTAGCTATTGGTGTAAAAGAAGTTCTTCATTTCCTTCTGATATGATTGAAGAGGATAATTTAGAAATTTCAATGCAAACTAGACAACATTAGTCAATATTAGTTGTAAAGGTGGTTTAATGCATCTCTAAAATTCAAAGAAAGGGAGTATGGATATTAATATAATTTACCTTAAATTTATTAATGGAAAATTTATAGGCTTTGTCTAACCTTTTATTTTCCTTTTTTTTCTTACAAAAAGAATAAAAAAAAGAAAGAAAAGCATACATTTGGCAATCTTATCATTAGTTTTTTTTTTTTTTTGGATAAGACAATCTTATTATTACTTTGATGGCCATGGTTATTATCACATATTATGATAGGTAGGTTCAAATTCTCAAATATCTTTAAATCTTTAAATTTATTTTTAAATTCATAATAAAGTGTAAAAATCAATATAGAAAAAAAATATAATGTTAATAATATATCTTTCCTCTTATTAATTTGAATAAAAAATCTAGATATGAGTTTCCTTTATTATTTTTTTATTCATCTTGTAAGACATTCAAATAAGGTTATCAATATTTACCCAAAAAATAAGGTATTTTATTATTTAATAATTTATTTTGCATTCTTTGTTTTTAACAAGGACATTCATTTTTTAGATCCAGCCTCATGCCTTTCTTTTCATTTGATATTGACAAAACTTTCAAATAATATTAAAATTGGAAATCTTGCATTTCAATTTCATTGGTATCTAAACTTGAATTTTTGTATAATCTAAATGTGCTATCTCAACCATTTGGATCATCTAGAAGACATCATATAAACTATGCCAATATAGATAATGAAAAATTTATAATCTTTATCTTACCCTTTAATTTTCATTTTAACAATTTAGAAAGCAAAACAAAAAATTACATCTATTTGAACAATCTCACTATTGTCTTAATCGAAGAAAATAAATCTTTTCACATTAGTACTATAATGCCTATCAAACTTTTAATATTTGGATTCATGTTGTAGGTTCTAACAGAACTTCTGAAGTGAAAGCATACATGCAGTTTTCTTTTGATTATTATTATTATTATTACATAATAAATATTTATTTGTGAGAAGAAGGAAGGATATTGTCACAATGCCAGAGGATGCTACGACATATATGATGATTATTTTAATAAAAATAGAAGTTGTCATTAATTTATTAAAGAAAAAACAAAAATTAATAAAAAATGGATAAAGCAAGTCTTTTACCAGAGAAGATGATTCAAAAGGCTAATTAAGTATAGAAAAGGTGTTGGATACTCCATTGTATCCATCCAAAGAATAGTTACCATGAAATCAATTATACAACGTATTATTGCCAATTTTTATTTATGAATTCCTCAAAACATATAGTAACAATAAAGATTAACAAAATAAATTAAATAAAATATTTTAGATGTCATAATGGTATTGACTTTATACTTTATTAAAAATAGAGAGATTAATAGACTCACTGAGTGATTAAGGTCATTAATATAGGACATGAAAGAATAAATAAAAAATAAAAATAAATATTAAAAAAAGGATTCAACCGACAAAAGTAAGGCTTGCATACCTTCCAAAGAAAGATTAGAGTCAATGTAATTTGTTAAAAAACATTATTTTTATTATTTTTATTTTTCTAAAGATTGAAATAGAAACATAGTGTAAATTATTTTTCAAAAAAATAATATGTATCATGAATGATCTTAGGGCACAGTGTAAAATATAAATGAAATCACATATAAATTTGTATTTTTTGTTGTATTCCATTTTTTATATTTTTTATTATATGAAAGACTAGAAGAAGGAAAATAAAACTTAAATTAAATAAGAAATTTATCCAAAACTCTTTCTAAGCCTAAGATAATATTAATATGAATTTGCTTGCATATAAACATACACACACATATATAATAATGAAATAAAAATGTATGATATACAAATGTATCCCATGGTTCTTTTGCCCAAAAGCCATTGAATAGATTTTTTGGAGGCGTTATTTTTTCTTAAAAAAAGAATTAGCAGGTACCTTGACATGTCACCGTCTATAAGAAAGTCTAGAACTTTTTACAACATAAAAATTATTAAGAGTATGGCAGTAATAACAAAAGAGATAATTAATTAATAACAAAAATAAATATAAATTAAAGTAAAATCTCTCTAAAAGATGTTGATCCACTCACAATGGTATCAAAATTTGTCAATGAATGCCATAATATGAAAGATTAAATAAAAAATTATAGGATAAATTGATCAAAACAAACATAGATATTGAATTGAACAAAACAATGACCAAAGTACTATTTGATGAAGTTATTTAAAACTAAAAAATTTCTTAATTTTACATTATAGTTAAAAAATGGGAAAAATTATAGAATCATATTAAAATTACAACCTAAACATTATCAAAATCATAATGAGAAATGTCATTTTAGGATAGGGAGGTGAGAGTGCATGTTCTCATAAAAGTCCTTTTCACTTACAATAATACCTTTTAAACACAAATAAATTAACAATACAATCTTAAATGTCAAATTGGGCCTGAAGAATATGATGAATAATATGAATTAGAATTTTACACGAACCAACCATAAAAATATTTATCTTTAGCTTGATAAGTAGTAATAGTGTAGTTTCTCTCCTTTTCTCTTTGATTATCTTAACCCCTCTTTCTTGAAAAATTCTTCCACCCTTTCTCCTATTCCCTCTCCAATCTTTTTTTTTTCTTTTTTCTATTTCCTCATCGTATGAAAGATCTTGTACTTATAATTGGAGAAGGGTGAAAAACCCTCTGCCCAATATTAATCATTACAAAATACAATTGAAAAATTAAAATACAATTATAACAAATGAGGATGATAAATCTTAACTAAAGAAATTTTTTTTACTAAGCTGCTCAAATTAAAAAAAATATACATCAATTAGTATTTATTTCTATTTAAAATTAGGGTGATTTTATTTAATGTCAACTATTTAATAAAATTGATATTTTTCAAAAAATGACAAATAAAATCTTTCTTTTTAAATATTATTTTGATTTTTTTATATTTTCTAAAATTTGAAAACAAATACAATTAACAAATTTAAAACAAAAGGAAATGAAAATGGAAACTTTAAAATCAAATATGCTCGATAAATTGAAATCTTTTCTTTTTTATTTATAAAAAATTATAATAAAATAAATTTTCATTTCACTTTTCAACATTATTTTTCATTTACCACACACACGATGTTTAGAAATCTTATGTAGAAGATGATGGAGTTGTTTTTAAAATATAGAGATCAAGGAGAGGAGGGCATACTTTAGCAATATGAGCACTTGTATACATTTTCAAGTTTTTACTTTTTCATCAGCTATGATTATAATTAAACTAATCTTCTATGTAATATCTTTAGAGTCGAAATAAATTGAAGATTTGAACTTCAAATTTAGGCTTTTTAATTCATATGAATAGGTTTTGTGATTCAAATATCAAAGTGAGTGATATAACTATTGAGAGAACAATGTATTGAATAACACGATTTTTTATAATAAGACAACCTAATTTATAACAAAAGTTCGAATACGATATATAATTACCTAATTTCATAAAATTCAATATTGGCAACTAAATAATAAAACCTGTGAAGCCATTACATTAAGAGGCTATTCTGAACTGCCTTCATGTGCATATAGGCAACATCACCACCATTTGAACATGATACATCACCTAAAGAGATTGAAGTGACTACAACATTGGAGGTAGTGGGGGGATGCCCAATGGATGGTGAATCATTAATGGTTCTCATGATGGATCCATCTTTCCTCCGAGCTTTAGGATTATTCAACTTTTTGAAGTACTTTTGAGCATGGCTTGCCACCTGGGCTGCGGTTCTTGTCTTTACATAACTCCTTGATATGCCTTTCCAATTTCCTTCACCTAATGTCTGTAGCCCTTGTAAAAATAACCTATAATTTACATGGTAAAAATGTAAAGTCATATAATCATAGACGAAAAGTCTATCATTGTTCTCATTGAAACAAATAACCACCTATATTAATTATTCATGAACTTACTTTCTAGCAAAAATTCTTGCAGAGAAACTCATACAAAAATATATAATGGTGGAGCCAACACTCTAGGTAGAGTGGATGCATTATATTACATGATGAAATAAATTTCATATGCTTAATTATGACTTTCGTATACAAAATTTCACATATAAAAATCGTTGTACTATATATAAATATATTATAGGTGAAACTAAATATATCTTTCCCACCAGATGGGACTAAACATTCATTCATTGGTGCATCTTTCATTCAATTATGTAATTATTTTTCATAATTTTCATGGAAGGAAAAAAAAAAAACCGTTCATTCCACATCTATAAAAACTATCTATAAAGTTCATGCTAATTCAATGTTTACATTAAAATATTTGTGATTCCACCATTGAGAGTATGTGACATGATTTGCGAGCAAAGTGTTAAAAAGAAAAAAAAGAAAAGATAATAGTGCAAGATTACGTGGCACGTGCAATAGAAATTTATAATTATTGAATGCATACCACCAATTTAATTGGTAACAAAAGACAAAACTATACTTGAAAGAACTTTTGTGAAGGATATTATAAAAGATTATGTCACCTATGGCAGTGTGCAAGTTTCGTTGAATCGGACACAAATTATGGGTGTGACATTATTTTAGAAGACCAACATACAAAAGAAAACTAATGGTGTGATAATTAATACCTTTATAATTAATGTAATGTAAATGAACTTAAGATAATTATTGCAATATATATATATATATTGCCAAGAGGAAAGCAAAACCAATTATTGAATCCTTTCGGATTTTTCATATTAAAATGTAAGGCATAATAAAGTTTTTTCCCCCCAAAGCTTTGCACTTTTGGGAATATATAATAATTTACAAAGATATACTAAATCTATACTATTATAAGGGATAAGCATGATTAATCTCTCTTATATTAGTTTTCTTTTCAAAGAACCAAAATTTTATAACTACTGTGATGTCTACTTATTAATCTGCTATGTCTATTTGCAACTCCAAGTATTCTTGGTCCAATTTTGCATTCTATATCAAAATTATGAGAACATAAAATTCTTTAGTGTTGTCAAACCGAATACTCTACTTTCTAGAGACTCATTTTGCTGAAAAAAAAATGGATTTAGAGATAATGGAAATATTGTTCAATTGTAAATATGAATATATAAGGGTCATCGAATTAAAATTAAGATGGCTATTTTATCCATAACTAGGTCAAATTTCCATTTCATCCCTTCGTCATAAGATTTCATATTCATACCTTTACGATAAGATTTCATAATTATTTTAATTTCACAAATCACACATATTATTGTAAAAAAAAAATTACTATCCCCATCCATCATTAGTACATAATCATTGTTCATTATTATATATGATTTTTTTTTTCACCTCATTGTGAGCACCACCATCACCCATCCCCATCCCCCTCCCTGCTTGCCACAAATTGACACATTCTCCCATTATCACCTACCACCTACTACTAGCATTTCTTCCCTTAAATTATCCATCCTTTCTCCGCCTTTCTTGTGAGATAACCTAGTAAGAATATTATTATCATTCATGTATGATTCACATGGAGCATATCACCATTCGTGATGTTGGCAAGCATAATGGACAGAAGGATCATGTTATCCTATTCCTTTTTTATTATTCATAATCTCGCGAAAATCATTAAGACAAATTAGATACTGTAAGTGATTAAACTTTATATAATCCATATGTTTATAATAGTTCACTCTCTACTTTTTATAATCATTCTTAAATGTGAAGTGGAAATTATATCTCATTTTTTCAATAATAAAATTAGAGAAACATAATGAGAACAATAGCAATGCATAAAAGCAAGAAAAATTTCTAACAATTAAAATACCGTACCTATCCTTCACTCATGGTAGTTTCTCCAAATGAAAGAGTGTAAAAGGAGATAATTTACTCCAAATAAGACAAAGTACAAGTATCTAAATTATTCTATCTTTTATAATTGGGTAAAAATAGTTGAGATATTTTATACATGGCATGTTACAATATTTTACATGAAAAATTGCACATGAGAGATAATTACTTCAAATAATATGTATTCCAGATAGTAGCTCTGCATTTACTGGTGTATCTTGAAGTGTCATTCGGAATCTACTGATCAAAATATAAAGATTTTAACCTTCAAAGATTAGAGTAGGTCATTATCTGTCACTTACAAATTAAGAATAACACAAAACCGGCCTAAGATTTCTTTAGTTGACTCATAACTAAGTTATATTAGATCCCCTTTTTTATTTGAACGCAAGTGAATCATAAATGCATGATGCCATTCCATCATGAACCCTCCTGGCCTTAAAGAATTCCTAACTAAATGAAAATAATTAAGAGAATTACTTTCTAGTAAAAATATGTTATTAATAATTTGTAAATGAATTAATTCATCTCATTCTTCATTGTAGCAATTTGAAACTAATCAACAAAAAAAAGCTTGAATTTTGAAAGAAAGGGAAAGTAAAAAGTCAGAGTAACATATTTTAGATCATAGGAAAATTATCAAGGACCAAATTGTTGAAGATTGTTAAATTTCTCTGCTTCAAGTTTTTATAGTTCTGAATCCAGATTTATTGCTTGGTGAAATTTTCAAAATTAAAATTTAATTAGATCAATCTTCCAAATTGTTTTTAACTAGAGATAATTGTAAAAATTCATGAAGTAAACAATGGCAAATTTGATAAGTAAAATCATATGCATACCCATGTTCACTTGTTGTCCAGGGAGTTGGTCGTTTTCTTTCTCCATTACCAGATCTGCGTTTCCCCGTTTTGCTATCATCAATCTTGACTTCGTTTGATTTTAATTTTTTGTTGACTTCGTAGTTGGGAATTTCAATAAGACCTTCTTCAATCATCCCAACATCTTCGATCAATGCTTTATAGTGATCGTTTATTTGTGAAATAGTTTTTCTTGGAAGTTTCAAAGCAAGGATTGGAAGAAAGGTTTCAGATTCAACACCAAACTCCGCTAGGGTATTCTCAAAGATCTTATTTTCCTCCCATGTCCATTCAACATGCTTCTCTTCTGGTTGGGCAATTGGACTTGAAGTTGAATCAAATGGGGGCATATTTGGGGCAAAGGTTACACTGGGATAAAATGAAGGATTCATTTTTTAACAGTAGATCAGTAGATTGAGTGTGATGCTTTATATATATATATACAGCTTAAACCTTTTTTTTTTTTTTGTGGTAGAAACAAATTCACCTGGTCAAAAAAGTAAGGTTATTGATTTATCTTAACGCCCTTGCCAAAAATGTTTATTACATAAATAGTATAAATGGAATAATTATGGAAATAAATATAAGTTACCAAGGCCTTTAAAATATTGTATAAAACTAACATAAATAACATTATAAATGCAATAGATTTTAGAAATCATAGTAATAACATATGATTTTTAGAATTGAATTAAAGGAAATGATTTATGAAACTCATTAACCATTATTATAAGATTAGAATCACATTTATTATCAACTTAAAATTAATAACGTTGTAATTCACTGAGTTTACATTTATCATAATTTAATTTTTCTATTGTGCATGACTAATTTTTTACTCTAACATTAATTTTAATCTTACAAATTTGATCATTAATTTTGAGATTTTAATCATCTTAGCATCAATGAAAGCGAGCTTAAATAAATTCGTCTCTGTAGAGTTTCTTAATTTTATGTGTTAATTATACATTCTTGTAAATTTTCATTTTAAATTCTTATCGTTTTGTTTTTTTTTTTTCAGTTAGATATATTTTGTCATATATTCTCTAGCGCTAATAAATTATTAATAACATGCATGCTGACGAAAGTCAAATGTGATCAAAAGCAAATTTATTTTAAGTTTAAAAATAATTTTGATGCCATTAACATATAAATTATATAATTTTGATTTCCTATTTTAAAATAATCTATGTTAGTCCCTTTAAATATGTAATTAAATTAGTTTTGATCGTATTGTTTATTTTTCCATCCAAAGACTAATAGAATTGATGCATGGACTAATTATTTCCACCTTAATTCCTCATATTAATTATTTCATTTTCAACAAGGTGGATAAATGGATTAAATTTAAAAAATTGAAACAAAAAAATAGTTCAAACGGCAAATCCAAATATCGAAACCCAAACTCCACAGAGTCTCACGCGACCGGAATTAAAACAAAAAGTCATATACATGTGATTAAATTAAATCACCAATAACAATCCTCTTCCACGTTCCAAATTCAAGAAATCAAGTTTATATTCTATGCACGTGTGCACACACACGCACACATCAATATGGGGCAAAAATACCGGATTACGCTGATTTTATAAACAATTTATCGTTTTACCGTAGTTTGGAAACAAATTACCAGAATACGCAGGGCTCCATTCAAAATGGCGCCCGAAAGCCTTGGAGGCACCATTCAGAGTGGCGTCCTCCCCTTGGAGGCGCCTTTTGAAGTGGCGCCCCCCTAGGCGGGAGGCGCCATTTTTAATTTTCAAAATTTAAGTTTTAAAATTTGAATTGGGAGGCGCCATTTCATTAGGTGCCTCCCCCCATCTATATTAACTACCCCTCGCCCCTCCGCACTCCCCAACTCCGAAACCCTTTCGCAACCGCTCTTCTTCTCTTTCTTCGTAAATCTTGCAGCCACTTCCTGCAATTCTTCGTATTTTATATTCCTTCGTTCACAAATCATCATCTGTTCTTTCTTTTGTGCATTTCATTCGGAAGCATTTTCTGCTTTGGAGCAAATCTGATCTTCTTTCAATTCTTGTTTGGTTAGTGTATTTATAATTTTTGTATTTATGTTATATTTTTTTAAATTAATTATTATGATTTATGACATGAAATGATGATCTAGGATTTAGAAAAAATTTATACAAATTTATATGATCTGTTATAATTTATAATTTTTATTTGTTTATATTTTGATAATTTTTGTATTTATATTATAATATTTATTTTATGTTGATTACTATGATTTTTGATGTGAAATGGTGATCTAGGATTTAGAAAAGATTTGTACAAATTTATATGATATGTGATAGTTTATATTTTTTACTGGTTAGTATTTTTATAATTTCTGTATGTATATTATAATTTGTATTTCATGTTTATTATTATGATTTATGATGGGAAATGATGATCTAGGATTTAGAAAAAATTTATATAAATTTATGTGATCTGTGATAGGTTGTGATTTTTACTGGTTAGTATTTGTATATTTTTTATATTTATATTATAATTTTTATTTTATGTTGATTATTATGATTTATAATGTAAAATGATGATCTAGGATTTAGAAAAAATTGAAGCTTTAACATATTATATTTTTTAGAAAACTAACATGTTATTAACAATATTTTTTTACAATCATTAATTATATTTTTTAATTTATTACAATATTTTAAGTAAATTGAAGCTTTAATATACATTTTTTAACAAAAATAAATAATTTCATATTATATTCTATAGAAAAAAAGTTAGTGATTAAATTAAATATTATTTATATAAATATCTTTAAATTTTTGTTGATGATAATTTTTAAATATTATATTTTAAATTTAAAATACATCAACTAAAAGTTCTCAGAGGGTTTACAGTTCGTACATAATTTATTCTTCATTTCATGTACTTTACTGAATTTTTTCTTCTTTATTTCTTCAATCATTGTATTAAAAGTTGAAATGGAATATATTGAATAATATTAATATAATATAATTTCATATTTTTGACATAAAATTATTTTTAATGATCAAATATCTTTTTTTAAAAAATTCATGTTATGGAAAACGCTAATTGAAATAACTAACTATATATTTTAGTTTTAATGATAGTAGTTAAGAATAAAAATTAATTATCTTTTAAAATTTATTAATATTTTCTTGATATAAAAATTCAAACACTATATTTTAAATTGAATATACATCAATAAAATTTTATATATATTGTTATTTTTATTCCTTTAATATATTATCTTACAAAATATATTTAATTTAGCGTGATTTTTACATAATTTTTTAATTGATACAATAATATCTAATAACTTTTACTTAGAGATTAAAATTATTAAATTATCTAACCAATTTTTCTTTCATGCAAAGGCTTTTTTCTGTTTGCTTCTCCGAATACTTACCGGTTAGTATTTTTAGGAATTTTATGCTTATATTATAATTTTTATTAGTCATAGTGAAAATATTTTTTATATTGGTTGAGAAATTTATTTAGAATGTTATGATATAAATAATATAGATTTGTTTATTTTATATTGATTGTTATGATTTAGGATGTGAAATTATGATTTAAGATGTGAAGTTATGATTTATGAAAATTTTGTAGGAATTTATATGTAATGTGATAGGTTGTGCTATTAAAAGAACAACAAACGAGATAAAAAAGGATGTCCTAATATAGGTCTTACGACCTAGGTGAAAGTTATATTTAGAGAATTTTTTTCATGTGAAATCTTAATATATCATAAGAGAGATACTAGAAAAGATTCTAGGATATGTGAATGTAACCAAAAGCCTTAAAAAAATAGGATATTGTTATTGAAAATTTGAACTTTTTTGTATTTAAATAGTAGATATTATAAATTGAAGAATAGTAAACGTACTTGAAAAAATTATACTATACATAGATTTATTTAGGAAGAATTAAAATATATATGGAGGTATTGGCAATAATAATGTGTACATAATTTTGGTTGCTATTTGGTAGTAGGTGTGAACGGAGAAAAAAGCCGTAAAAATAAAAAAGATAGTGTATTAAAAACGTTAACTAATTTAATTAGTATAATTTGTGCAAAATAACCAAGAAAAATGATAATTGAAAGAGATAAACTAAACCATAGATAAGATTATATAGTCAAATATTATATTAGTTTTGGAAAAGAAATAATATTTGGTTGGCCGAAAAAATAATCCTATTATTACGTAATATTAATAGAATACCTTGCAAAATAGTAATACATCCCCTTCATTTTTAATTATAGTATTAAATACTAGTACACTCGTTTATGAGAACAAAATTTGTATATGAGACTATCTGTCAGTTGTGGGGGTGCAGTGAGTATTTTGCAGCTAAAAGTAAGAAGATGAAGAAAAGTTTAATTACTTTTATATATTCAAATGGTACAATTATTGAGGGATCAATAGGGGTAATGTACGATGGACCTCCCCCAAAGGCATTGAAATTAAGAGGATGCAGCACCATGGATGTTTTGTGGGAGAGAATTCATGCCCGACTGAAGCTTCACGAAGATCAAGCTATGGGGAAGATTGTTTACAGGTTTCCATAGCATCAAACAAAGGCTCAATACATGGCATACGAATTGGACGACGATGAAGACTTGGCATGTACCATAGCAAGCTACGAACAGCATCCGACGATGACAGCAATGGAGTTGTACGCGGAGGTGATCACATCCGAACTGCACGCTGCCAACCTGGGTTCACAAGAAAGAGTTCCAACAACTAGATCACCTATGGTTCCAACGGCTAATGTCAGTACTAGTTGTTCGATGGTGCGGGAAGGCCTTCCTTACACAGGTGGAATCGAGTTCCACATTTCTGATAGTTATACTCCTGCATTGGACTCATCTGTTGCCGATGTTTTCCCGAGAAATATATCACATACCATGATGGGTTCAACAAGTGCCTTACCGGTCGTAGAGGAAGAATCCGCTGATCCTATATTGATGGATGCCCACCTTGAGTCTGGTTTTGAGGACGATGAGGTGTCTTGCAGCAACGATGATGATCGTGACACTGATGACGAAGAACGCGCCACTACACATGGAGACAGTGTTGCAACGCAGCAGGTGAGGAGTGACAATGCTGCACAGACATCATGTGGTGTCCCTCAAGCTGCTGTCTTCTCTCACATTGATTGGGATGCCATACGGAATCCTAATGAATTTTTGAAAATAATGAAACCAAGCTATGATTACGACATGGAGGACTTACAAGTTGGGCAAGAGTTCGATTGCAAGGAGGCTTTAATTGCTGCAACCAATCATTACCACATCAGAATTCGTCACAGCTGACAACCGTGTTGATCCGCAGAAACATGTTTTCAACCGAGTTTTCTGGGCTTTCAAGCCATGCATTGCCGCATTTCCCTACTGCAAGCAATTCATACAAGTTAATGGAACGCATCTGTATGGCAAGTTCAGGGGTGTGCTATTGATTGCTGCGACCCAGGACGGTAACAAATGTCCCGTTCCTCTTGCCTTTGCCATCGTTGACAGGGAGAACTATGAAAACTGGAGTTGGTTTTTGGCATTACTGCGGCTAAATGTTACAAACAAGCAAGGAATATGCTTGATATCAGATCGGCACCGAGCTATAAAAGATGCTGTAGCCACCGAAGGCCTGGGATGGCAGCCTCCTCATGCTTTTCACCAGTACTGTATCAGACATATTGCCAGCAATGTTCGCAAGAAGGGCAGGGATGACAATGTGAGGAAAGCTGTCCTTAAGATTGGTATGTGTTATAGCATAATTTCTTTGTTGAACCTTTCATCTATAAATTTGGGTATCTGGTAGTTCAACCCGGTTAACCTATTTGTCTCTTTCTGTTCAGCGTATGAGCCCAGTTGGGAAAAGGCCATGGAGAGATTGGAGAACCTCAGCAAAGTCAACGAGGAGATCCACAAGAAGTTAATCGCTATTCCGATGGAGAAGTGGACGCTTGCTTATGATGAAGGCAGAAGATATGGTCATATGATGACTAACATTGTAGAGTGCATCAATGGCCTCTTCAAAGGATTAAGGAAGCTACCAATCACAGGCCTTGTTCAACAAACATACTATAGATGTGTCAAGTACTTTGTGAAAAGGGCAAAAGAAGTACATGCTGAACTACAACAAGGTCACATATACGCAAGCAGATTCAGATAGGAGCTTGCGACTATCCAATCACGTGCTTCTTCTTACCACGTTCGTGCTTATAATAGACAAGGGACTAGGTTTGAGGTGGTGGAGGGCCCTGATATGGCCAGGGGGTCATGTGGAAAGATCGTTCAAGTGTTATTAGACAAAGGGCAATGTGAATGTGGACAATTCCAAGCATATAGGTATCTTTGCGCTCATATTATTGCTGCTTGTGCCTATGTCGATGCTGTATACAGGCTTGACACACTACTCAATTGCTACAAATCTGAGTGGTGGCCTATCGAGGAGTGGTCGCAATGGAATAACCTACCACCATTTCCTATCCTAGTTCCAAATTATGGAAGATTACATGCAAGGGGACAACCAAAGTCGACCCGGATCAAAAATGAGATGGATTGGATTCAAGAGAGTGGTGTAAAGCAAAAATGCGGTCATTGTAAGATGGAAGGACATAATCATAGGCGCTGCCCACTGCTACATGGGGAGGAAGGCCCTTCTACACCTTGATTTTTATTATTTACTTTCGCATATATGTTATAAAGTATGTTAACCAATATCATAAGTGTAACGGTTGCACACTGTATTTTTTTTTATGGTTGTAAAATTGCATGTCATTATGTTTATATATGTTACCCCATTACTAGTAATGTGAACCGACCATTAGTTAATCGTCCAAGTGTATACAAATTGGTTAAAATATCAAAATATGGATATTTTATAAAAAAATTTTTGCTTTACTGCGGTGCCCTGCGTACTTTAGTAAATACTTTCGAAACTGCGGTAAAGCGGAAAAAAAGCTTATAAAATATCCGTATTTTGGTATTTTGACCATACAAATTCTTGTGTTGAACTTTGCACTTAAATTGCACAAGTCTGTTAACTTAGTGTGTGTTTAAATTTCATTCTAATGCAATGCTTGTCATGGCATATGGCATCCACATCCCGACGCGTTGATCCTAGACCACGGGATCCTTCACTGCTGACGGCTCAGGCCTCACACATATCCCAGTCGATTTGGGTAGGCCATGTATGGAAATAGTTAGATCTTAATAAACTTGGTTAAACCGTTTCTCAATTGTCAGACGTGATAATTGGTGATTTTTTTTCTTTTGCAACCTGACTGTGTGTTCAGGATTCGACGAGCTCATCACTACCATCATCAGCAGCCGCCAGAGTTGATTATCCCCTTTTTACGAGAGGCAGGCTTTTACGGTTTGGCGATGTGCGAGTTTGTGCCGATCGACCATTAGTTGATTAGTGCTTTTGTAGAGAGGTGAAGGCCGGAGACACACACCTTTCACATGCCGCAGGGAGAGATGACTATTACCCTGCAGGATGTTGCTTTTTAGCTCAGCCTACCCATTGACGGTCGAGTAGTGACGAGGTCTACTGTGTGGGGATGGGGAGCCCTGATAGAGGAGTATTTGGGACTCCAGTTACCAGTGGATGAGAATGTCATCAGAGGGGAACGACTGAGGATGAGTTGGTTGGAGAGGCATTTCACTCATCTTCCAGATGATGCGGATGAGGTGACAGTGCAGAAATTCACCCGGGCTTACATTTTACGTCTCATTGGTGGGACGTTATTTCCAGACCATTCCGGCATATATGTCCACCTCATGCACTTACCCTTGATTGGACACTTACATGAGGCTGGGATGTACAATTGGGGATCTGCTTGCCTGGCCTATCCGTACAGAGAGCTCTGCAAGGCCACCGCTCCGGATTACAGGAAGATAGGAGGGTGTTGCCTACTACTGCAGCTCTGGGCATGGGATAGATTTCCCACTATCGCCCCCACGATAGCTGTTTTAAATATACCAGAGAGGGATGCAGGGATTGGCCCCTTAGCACGCAGGTTAGAAAATTTTTCAACTTTCACTTATAATTAAGTTTACTACGAAGTTATTTAACTTTGTTATTGTACTTGGCAGGTGGCACTATTAGAAGACGTTCCAGGATAGTCCGGCACACAGCCTACCCCATTACAGATACGTGCTGGACCGTCTTCGACTTGACCTAGTATGTAGGGGATAATGGATTTTTTTATTTCAGGGCTTTGTCCATTCCATTATTGTATTTAAATGACAACCTAAATTTGCAACTTTAGATTGCCTGGACCCCGTACACTGAGGAGGTCACCGCATCACTGCCTCAGTACTGCTTTGACTGGAGTGACACGTGGACAGCAGTGGTGCCGCTCATTCACTTTCAGATTGTCGAGTGGCACCAGCCTGATAGGGTTTTGCGGCAGTTTGGACTACGCCAGGCTATTCCAGAGCCACCGAGGTAGGTGGCGAAGGTCCATTGCCTTCACTTGTCCGGTCGGCATGATGAGGAGTGGCACATCCGCCATCAGCCATATATTGCACTCTAGGATATCCGACGAGACTTGTGCGCTATTGCCGAGCCAACGACACGCTTAGTTTTAGGACCACGATCTAATTACATGACATGGTACAGACGGGTTACCAGGCGATGTATTACACCTGTTGGGGGAGCGCTAGACCTTGTGATAATATTGCGTGCTAGTTTTCTGTATCTGATTTTCTTTAAATGCATTAGTATTATAACTAACTTTAATGTCAAAATTTTGCACAAGTAGATGAGGTTTCCACACTACAGGACTTTACTACCCTTGAGGGGCAGGCTATGTTCACCTTCGATGCGTTTAGATCAGCGACGGAGTCCATCCTTCATGCCATTCAGGAGGTTGATCATGTGATTATTGACTCACATGCGGAGCTAGCTCCTTATACCCATCATATCCTAGACCCTGCAGAGAGTGACCATGATCAGCCTTGCTCTCGTCGACGATGTCGCACTGCTCCATCACATACATCGTAGGCTGATGTTTCGTCCGCTTCGACAGTGCAGCAGATTCCACCTTCAACTGCCCAGGAGACCATGACGATGATGCCTGATGTTACTGCCTCATCTTATGTGTATCCTACTGTACCTGATGATCCTTCATCCTCGACCATGTTCCCGGCTGCACTATATGGGCCATCATTATCCCAGATGTACCAGTTTCCTCCTAGTGTTCCATCCACATTCCAGGCATTTCCACACATACCAAGAGTTTCATCTTCATTCTATGCCTTTCCTTCCAGTGATGCTGGTCCATCGCAGCCATATCGTCCTGCATTTGATTGACATACTCAGGATCAGGGATTAGCACATGGTGGCATGATGACAAACGACTCAGAGCTTGTAGATAGAGGTAGAGGTGGAGGCAGAGCGGGAGCCAGGGGCAGAGGCAGAGTGGGTGCTAGAGGTAGAGGAGACACAGACACCGGGGATGTGACTCCCGAGCCTGCGCAAAGGGTTAGTAGATATGACCGCCACATTACCGATCTTGGATGTGGGACTGGACATCACTTACGTAGATATTAGCTTTCTTTTCTATGTTTATTGTATATTTATGTACATTTATCTTACTACTTTATTGTCAAACATCAACATTTAGGATGATTTTACTACTTTATTGTCAAACATCAACATTTAGGATGATTTTAATTACTACGACATTTTTAATTGCTTGCGTAGAAACAATTATAAATAATAATAAACTTCAAAATCATTGCAATATTTAGTTTTTTTTTTAAAAATGATGATAAGGACATCTCCCAAATATAATAACTAACATTATTAATTATCATACTTTCACAACTGTTATAATTATCTACTCTTTTTTTATTTACCATGTGAAAATAAATAAATAATATTAAATTAATTTAATAAATCATAATGTGAAATATATATTTATTTTTTAATTAAATTTTTTTCTCATTATTTATTTAAATATCAAAAAATTAATAATATTAATTATAATATTTGAAGGATAAATAACTATCATCCTTGTAAATGACATTAAATGTTGTGTTTATTCAATTCGTTATGAGTTGAGTTCACCAAACATTTAAGAATAAAAATACGTAGCACAATTGTTAACGTAGATGGGGATGCTGCCCATGTACAGTACCAAAATTCAAGTCTCTTGGATTCACAGTCAATACGGTCACCGGCTAATTAACTTAGAAATGAGGAGCGAGGGTGCCGTAGGCCAAAGGCGCCATATCGCCTGCCGTCCCTTCCCTTCAGCGCCAACGACGCCATTTCGTCTAGCATACCTTTACACGCCATTTGGCGTCTCTCCATCGCTGTGTGTATCTTCTGTGCTTATTTCGATAAAATGTTTCGAAGGAATGATAAAACGAATAATAGTTTCTTAAAAAACAGTTAATCGGTACTTTTCCCTCTCATTACCAAAATATTTTATCATTGTGACGAAATAAAAAATAACTAATTCATGTTACAATTTTGATTTCATTACAAAATGAAAAGATTATTGTAACGAAATAATCACATTTTTTTAAATTTTCAGTTATCTTCAACCTTGTCATTTCGTATTTACTTTGTTACAAAATAAAAATAATTTTATTAAGATAAATACAAAGTGACAAGAATATTATTGGAATAAATACAAAATAAGAAAAACATATTTATTTCGTTATATTTCTTTTCATTTTTAACAATCTTCAACTTCGTATATAAAGAATATTATTGAATAATTCAATAAATTTACTTATGTGTAATAACATATTAAATAATTACTTGCAATAATATAATTCCAAACGTTAGAAGTTTATAATTTTAAAAATTGATAAATATTAAGTGTCATTGGATCAAATTTTGAAAGACATTAATATAAATTACGTAATTATTCTTTATTGATCCCATATTTTTTAAATAATATTTAATTATTTACTAAATATTTATTATTTTTATTCATTATATTATTATCATTAACTACTTTCTTATTTAATTCCTATAATAAATTTATGTATTAGATATCAAAATGGAGTTAACATATTTTTATATAACATCAAATATAATTATAAAATGAGAAATTTATTTTCAAAAATTTATTTTGAGTCACAATTATATATTATTTATTTTAAAATTTTTTATTTTCAAATGATATCAAAATTAATTATTTAAAATTTTTATTTTCAAAAGATATCAAAATTAATTATTTTTTAAAGGAAAAAATAGGACCGAGGGCGCCACCTTGAATGGCGCCCTCAAAGCTTCCCAGAGGCGCCATCTTGGATGGCGCCCCCCCCAAATGGCGCCTCCCCCCTCCGTGCGTATTTTAGTAATAAGTTTTCAAAAGATGGTAAAACGGAAATAAGTTTCGTAAAAAACAGTAAAATGGTATTTTATCCTCAATATGGTATAGTATGAGTTAAAATTTGATTGTTTCAGTAAAGTGTAGGAACTCAAGCAAAATTACGAACACATAGTAGACTAAAAGCTGGGTTTCTTCTTCCTTATTAACAATTAAGAAAAACACATGAAAACGAAAATTCGGATGAAACATAAAAGTTATTAAACTAGGTATCCATATAATATGAATTCAAAAAGGAACGAAAATGCAACGTAAGAATGGGCAGAGAGAAAGCTCAAGTACATGGACTCTTTTGGCTTGGGAATCATCAGAACAACCAAGCACAACATGTATTCCACACATTCTCATGAAGGAATCAAAAGAGAAGATAAAAATGTAAACTTGAAAAAGACAAAATATAAATGAATTGAAAACCAAGTGTAATCCGTACAAAGAACAAAGAAGAAAACCAAGGGAGAGAAGCAGCAAATAGTGGAGCACAAAGACCCATGGAGCTCATAAATCCACACCATTTTGTGGACGTTGAAGCAACAAATGGTATTCACATTATGTTACACTCATTGATCAGGAGCAACTAGAACTTAACACCGGCAATTTGGCGCAATTTGGGGTTCAGTTTAGCCGTGGACTGAGCAGCCGTACTGGTGGCTGCAAAGGCTTGATCCAATACCAATTTAAAGGATGAGATGGGGAAGTGGTTGATAGAGATATTAGAGACACAGAAGTCAAAGAAGAGGATCGATAGTTCGGAGAACACCAAAGCGAAAAGAGAAAATGGGGAAAGGGCGAAAATTAGGATTAATTTATTTGCTAAAGTGGCTCTGACTTGTGAGCAATGTAAGAAAAAAATAATGTCACTTAGGGCAATTTCCATTAAAATTTAGCAGAATATTGATAGGAGGAATAATTTTAGCCTAATTAAATATTCAAAAGGATCAAAATGAATTATTTTAAATGAAAAGAATCAAAATTGCATAATTATATTTTAAAGAAATCAAAGTTGTATTTAAATCTTTATATTATTTACAATGTTACATGATATGTGATGCATTCACATAGACATATTACATGAGACTATTTGTAATACTATTATTCATTAATTATTTAATATATAAGTTAAATCACTCGGATTTAGTAATTTTTTTTTAAATTTTTTATGAACACATTATCTCCATATTCTTTAATACCCTAATAGGAAAAATAAGAGTCTCAATATATGAACATGTGTTAAAAAAATATGAGAGAATGTGTGAGTATGTATAATATGTGTACACATGCCTCCTAAGGAAATAATGATGGGTTAGTATGAATACATGTGTGAATGTATAAATGTACGTATGCATGTACATATAGGCCTTATAAATTTAGTTTTTTAGAGGATTTGATTTTAATATCACAAAATTGAGGAATAATTCCATTTTTATAAATTTAATATACACTTGGTGCTATTTGTAGAAGTGTTTAATTTGTGAATTGTCAAAAGATTCAAAAATTAGATATTTGGGGCTTCCACCTATATAATTTTCATAGTTTAATTCCTTGCTAAGAAATGCAAAATAATTTTTAAGAAGAGGCAAATTCTAGGTATAATGGCACTAACCAAACCCTAGTAATTGAGCTATAACATTGTTTAGGAAAGTCCAATGGATAAACAATCAAGGCTAGTAGAAATTAGACACATGGATCTCTTTTATATAAAAGTTTAATGAAATGGGTCATACTCTATAAAAGGATACATAAATTCCCTAAGAGGTTACTGTAAAAAGGGTAAGATAAGAAAGGAATTTAAACCTATTTATTAAATTTTACAAACTGATATTTAGAACCTAATATACCTAGGTAAGTTATTGAGATCTTTTAATAAAATTTTTGGACAATGAATACACTTAAGGAAAGGTTTACTTAGAGTCTGTAGAAAGGAGTAACTAAATGAAGCCTCCTTGTATCCTAAATTGTTAAAAATTTCAATTTAAGGAGCTTAGGGTTTAAGTATAGTATAGACATCATGATCAATTGATGGCCCATGGAAGGTAAGAAAGGAATGAGGTAAGGAAAACTTATAATCCTAGTTAGCCAATACTTGAAGAGATGGTAAGCTAAACTAACTACTTAGCCAATGGATGAAAGGGTGGGGAAATAATTATTAAAACTCAATCTTCACTTCTCCATCTCTCATTTTACATGGATCCTACCCTCACATACCATAAAAATCCTTTTTTTCTTTACAAGCAAAGACCCTAAAGCTTTATTAGTGCTAAACATAGAATTAAGCTTCACTTTAGTGTTGAAAACACTTATATCCTTTAGTTTTTCATGTAAATTTTTAATTTAAGATGACTAGTGATTATGGGCTCTTTTGTTTTTGAAAAGAAATCTCTTTCCCATTAAACGATGTCAAGTTACTGAGTTAAGTGATCCTCTTCCTTTCCAACCCATATGATTTTCCTCACTATTCTCAAATGTATTATATAGACGAAATAGAAGATTAAGAGAAAAGAGGGAATTAAGGTTGCATTTGTATAGAAAATATAGATAGTGGGTTTGCATATCTTTACCTTAAAAATATTATGAAAGGATAGTTGGATCTTAAATATAAGAATGAACAAGTTTAGATTAAAAAGAAATCATTTGAGTAATAAGACAAGATTCATGCAAAATCAATAAGAAAATCTCCTTCTTAGGAAAATGTACATTACTTTAGGTAGGAGAGTGAATACAAGAAATATTTGAAAATCTTGTATTAGAATAAGCAAGAAGATATGAACTAATGAAACAATGGGAGAATGGGTTCGATAGCGCCTATTTTATAACCTAAAATATTATTCAATAAGTATCCTTATTAAAAATGGATGGACTAACTAGTTGAGAAAGACTTATATTTTGAGTACTTCAGAAATGTTGTTAAAAATGATTATTTATGCTTATGCATGTTTCTAAGACTTATGAAATTGAGTTTTTGGATTAACATTTTCTTACATGATTAGATCAATCAATAGATGGAAGAATGAATGGTAGAAATAGGTAAGAGAGACTCCTTGAAATTTTTTACATTATATTTATGGAATTGGTGAGTTGATATGTTTGAAAGCATGAGAAATTAAGGGGAAGAGACTTATAGCATTATCTTAGGTCCCTAACAACAGATGTCTACTCATATTAACATGGTTTGACCAAATACAAGCCAACCTAGTCTATAATGTATATAAGCCCATTTCCAATTATATAGAAGTCCATTCTTAACCTAGGCTTAATCACTAATTGGACACTAGCTCGCTAGATCTCCTTTAAATATGTACTCAACTTAACTAGACTAGCCCAAAAGATTCTAAAACATATTGTAAAAAGCATGCTCATAAGGAACTATAACCATTAGGACATATGTTTGTTTGATATTGGCTTAAATATTATGCCATAAAAATAACCTCCTTGAGGTCTATAAAAGTGGTCCCTATAGGTCAATCCAAAGCATAATCTATCTTTATTTGATCAAACCAAGTCTTTAGAATTACTTTATGTATTACTACTCATTTGAACACTTGTTTGTTATTAGCGCTATCTATAGCCTATCCAACCATTATGTTTTGATAGGATAGCACTACCATTTCATCTCATGAAAAGCCTATAAAATTGCTAGATCTTTCATAGAAACTTTGGGTGGACAAGCTTATCTAGATGAATTGCAATACAAAGCACAGTGAATAGATTTTGAACTTGAGTGCAATACTTTCAAATAGACAATCTGAAAACTTTAAGTTAAATTGGACACTTAGCATAGTTCTATCTGGACAAACCAAACTAATTACAATAACCACACAAATTACACTCTCATACCCCCATTCTTAACTATTTAAACTTTTTAGATAGCTATGGAATATGCTTCTTATTGCAAACCACCATCCTTTACCACCTAAATACTTATGTATCCATTGCATGACAAAATGAATACCATTTTTTCCACCCACATGACCACTAGCTCTATTAGAAACTATCACAACCAATATGACCTTATCTAACCCTAACATCTTTTCTCAAAATGAACAAGTAACTATAGGCTAACTCCATCTTTTTACCTAGAACATTATGATGGAACCCTTACCTTATACTTTTATACTTTTTACCTATTTAGATCCCCATGATGGCTCAATAGACCCTCAAGAGAACTTAAAGGCATTTTAAGTTGTAATGTTCATGTTTAATGCACCAGATGCTATAATATGCCATATGTTTTCTACAACTCTTAAGAAGGTTAACCTTTAATGGTTCAATAACCTCCTTTCTAGATCTATCAATAGTTTTAAACAATTGTCTTGTGTCTTTACTACATTTTTAGTAAATAATCGAATACCTAAGAAAAATTCTATAGAACTACTCAACTTTTAGCAATGGAAGAATAAATATTTAAAACAATATCTGGCTAGGATTAACACTTTAGCCTTTGAAATTCATGATCACAATAAAGGTGTTGTTGTCCACCAAGTTATTACAAGCTTTTGCTTAAGGCACCTCTCTCTCTCTCTCTCTCTCTCTCTCTCTCTCTCTCTCTAGCTAAAAAACTTGTAACTACCTCAAGAGATATGTTAAATAGAGTAAAAAATGAATGCAAAAAAGTATAAAGTAATGCAAACTGACTCTAGCATTGGAGCTTATGCACATGATGTTCAACTATTAATCTAAGGCATTTAATCATGGATGAAGTCCAAGTGGTGGAATTGATAAAGTTCTTTTAGCCTAGGAAATATAAATTCTTGCTAGCAAATAGTTCAAAATAACAAAAATTCCATAAAGATTACAATCATGATACTAATAATTGTGTAACCTTGAGGGACAAGATCAAGCAATCAATTCACATGGGATATTTAGGAAAATACTGATGAAACCATAAGAAATTCCAATGAATGGACTACAAATGCCATCAATCCCCTAGGCAAAAGCAACAAAATGCACCCAAAGTGAAGCAACCTCTACCAGCCGGAACAATTGACATAATTACTAAAGGTTTCATTAGGGGAAGAGAATATAAGAATGCACTAGAAAGGTATCTATGATAGACATATGAATCAATTTTATTCATAGAAGATGACTTTCGAAACATTGATAGAGATCATGATGATTCTATGGTAGTCTTAGCATTAATACAAAATTTCCTAATTAAGCGAATCCTTATGGATTAGTGGATTTCTATTGATATTCTATACTTTCATCCTATGATAAGATGAATCTCCCTAAATCCCTGATGAAACTATATAATGGTATGCTTATTAGTTTTTCATGAAAGCAATTTTAGGTGGAAGGAACTATGGCATTAACGCTCATGCTTGGACCTCCCCCGAAGTCATAAATCCCTGAAGTAAATTTATTAGTCAAGTTAAATAATTAAATATATAATGCCATTGTAGGAAGATCATCCTTAAATCCAGCAAGAGTAATCGTTTCCATATCTCACCTATTCATGAAGTTCTTAACCTTCTTTGGTGTTGGCCAAGTCCAAATAGATTAACTAAATGGTCATAAGTGTTACGTGGTAAGTCTAAAGCATTTTCAAGTTAAACTAAGTTACATACAAAGCAATCTTATTTTCCCTAGAGAAAAAAGCCAGATGGTAAACTTAACTCTAATGGATGCAAGAAATATTAACATAAAGATATTGAAGCTAATGTTTGATCTAGAGGCAATACATCTATTTGGTAAGGATGATGAGAAAACATCAAAAATAGCAAGTGATCTTAGCAGTGAAAATAAGCAAATACTTGTAGGGTGGTTAAAAGAATATACATAAGTTTTTACTTAGAAGTCCTCAAATATAGTAGGGGTTGTCATTAGTTTGGCATGCCATAACTAAGAAATAAACCCAAATACAAAATCTATTTAGTAGAAAAAGTGCACACAGTGTCAAGTGAAAAGATATCATTAAGAAGGAAGTCAAAAAACTATTATATATTGGCAATATAGCTTACTAATATAATATTGGTAAGAAAGGTAAGTGAATAGTGATTGATGTGTGTAGATTTTATAGACTTAAATGAAGCCTACCTGAAAGATATGTACCCACTCCTTAACCTTGATCAACTAATAAAATGTGTTAGGGTCTGGAAGATTAAGCTTTAAAGATGCATTTTCAAGATATAACCAAATGAGAATGCACTTAAAAGATGAAGATAAAATAGCCTTTATGGTTGACAAAAAGATATTTTGTTATAAAGTTATGTCATTCAAACTAAAAAACACTAGTGTAGTGTACCTGTGACTAATAAATAAGGTATTTGCTAAGTAGATAGGCTGAAATAGTTGAAGTATATATTGATGACATAGTGGTAAAATTGAAGGATGAAGAATAATATTGGGAAGATTTGAGAGAAGCATTTGAGGTGCTCCAGGCAAATATGATAAGATAAAAACCTTGAAAAATATGCCTTTAGAGTTCTTTAGGGTAAGTTTTTAGGCTTCATGTTGTTTGAGCGAGGAATTGAGGCTAACCTAACAAAGAGCCAAGCAATAATCAATATGCAAGGCCTAAAAACTATCAAAAAAGTCCAAATGGTAAATGAGTATTTAGCAACTCTTACACTATTAATGTAAAGGTAGAATGCTAAAAATTTCTATTGTCATAGTACTTATGAAGAAGCATTCAAACAATAAAATTATTATTTAGCTACTCCATCATTCTCTTCAAATGATGAGAGAATGAATCTTTGTATATTAATCTTACAACAGTAGAAGATGCAATCAATTCAGCAATAGTTATAGAAATAAAAGGAAAAAAAACTTATTTACTTTATCTTAATTGTAGAAAAAAGATACTAGAAGATAGAGAAATTAGCCTTCTCATTACTAACAAATATGGAAGGCTTTGCCTATACTCCTAGAATCACTAGATAATTGTTCGAAAGGATTAGGTAATCTAACAAATCCTTCAAACATTTGGCCCAGCTAGTTAGTTGATATCATGATCCATTAAGCTCTCTAAATATGATATTACTTTCGAAATCTAAAAAGCAATAAAAGCTCAAGTGCTAGCAAATTTCATGGTAGAACTAACTAGATTCAAGCAGGACAAAAAGCACATCCAAATTAGACATTATATATGGTTAATTCATCTAAGAAAAAAAAGAGCAAAGTAGGAATTATTCTAAAAGAGCCATAGGGCGTGATTCTCAAATATACATTAAAATTCTATAAACAATCAAGTAAAATATGAGGTTTAAATTTCAAGACTTTAACTAGCTGAAGAAGTAGGAGTAAAAAAGATAAGCATTCTAGGTGATTCTCAACTAGTCACCAGTCAGATAAATGGAGGCAATATATGCAAAAGATAAAAAATCTAATAGCAAAGTTCAATCACAAAATAGAGCAAATACTAAGAAAATAAAATAATTGAGTAAACTCTTTTGCAAAACTCACCATTGCTGAGTAATTGTCAATAATCAAATTGTTATACAAGAAACTTTGAATAAGCCTAGCATTCTAAGGAAAGAAGTAATAGTAATAAGGGAAGGTTAGTCATGGCATATGTTGATCATCAAATATATATTCGAAAGAACAATCCTAAGCAATAAAGAGGAAATTAAAAAGATCGTCGAAAGAGCCTCTCACTTTTTTTCTCCATAATAATAAGCTTTACAAAAAAGTTTTGCCTTGCTAATGTTAAGGTGTTTAAAATAAGATGACCTAGATATACATTAAAAGAAAATCACAAAGGAATATATAGTAGCCATATGGTGGAGTAGCCTTAGCAATAAAAGCAATCTAATTAGGATACTAGAAAAATGATAAAGTCCTCAAAAAACCATCAAATATTCAATATCTAATATCTTATCATGGCCTTTTTCCTAATAAGGCATTAATTTTCTTGGAACATTCCTTATAGCAACTAGGCAAAGAAAGTTCTTCATAGCAACAATTAAGTATTTCACGAAATGGATAGAACCCAAACCTCTAGCAATAATTAGTGCATAAAATACCAAGAAATTCCTATAAAAATCCATAACTTAGGAGTAACAAGGTCACAAAAACCTATTAGATACGAGAATTTTTTCATAAAAGACTAAATTTTATAATTTGCAAGTTCAAGCTTCTAAAAACTATAGTGATAGACAATGTAATATAGTTTACAAGTAGAGATTCTATAAACTTTTGCCAAAGGTAAAAACACAATAAACTATAAAATATTACTAACTCAATAACTAATATATCTCCTATAATAGATTGGGCATAAAGAAAAAATTTTGTTCCATTGAGCATCCATAAACCAATGGACAAGCCGAATTAATCAACTAGATAATCCTAGATGGGTTAAAAAAATGGATCAAAGGAACAAATGGTAACTAGACAAAAGAGTTGTAAAGTGTTTTGTGACTATTTCACTTAACTTATGGGGAAAAAGCTATAAGACTTTTAGAAGTATGAGTGATATTAGAAAGACAAAGCGCATATGATTAAAATGCAAATAAAGAAAGGAGACTTAAAGAACTAGGCCTGCTTGAAAAAGTCCAAATGGCTTCTAAAGCAAGAATGGTAAAATACAAAAACAAACTTGTTAGATTCTACAACAAAAAGTTATAAGTCTAAAAGCTAAAAGAAATAAACCTTATCCTAAGGAAGATGGAAGGAAGTAAATAGGACAATAAAGACAAAAAGTTAGCTGACACTTAGGAAAGTCCAAACAAAATAAAGGAAACCCTATAGAATGGAGCATTTTGATTAAAAACCCTAGATAGAAAAGTAGTGTATGAACATGAAATATTTCTCATCTAAAGTTTTACTTTGTCACTATTTAACAAATATCAATAAAAGTATGTTAACAATTTATTAAGGAATATTTAAATTGGTTAAGCAAATGTGAATTAGATAATTAGGCTAAAGTGAGCTATACACCCTCGACTTTTATTAGTTTGATAGCACTATATGCCTTTGGCATAGAAGTCTAAGGCAGGATCTCCTCCAACAATCAAATTAGTCCCTAAATTAAAGCCCAAAGCAAGCTATACAACACTTAAAAGCCTAAAGCAAGGTATACACCCTTGGCACCCTGAGCCAGAGTGCATTATATGCCACTAGCACAAAAATCCATGTGCACTACATGCCACTAAAAGATACCAAATGGATATATTCCTTTAAAAATCAAGTTTGACCAATTAACAAAATAAAGATAAAATGCAAGGAAACATAAAAAAAAATCCATTCATGTTACATGCCATTAAAAGATACTAAATGGAATTATATGCTATCAGAAGGTACCAAATGGATATATTCCCCTAGTAGAACCATTTTCACTAATTAGCAAAATAAAAAGAAGAAAATGCAAGGAAACATGCAAAAATCCATTTGCTTTACATGCCATTAAAAGATATCAAACAAATATATTCTTTCAATAAAGCCAGTTTGACTGATCAGTAAAGTAAAAGCAAGGAAACATATGCTAAAAAGAAGCCTACATATGCAAAAATGTACTCTCTCATAATTTAAAGTCAAATCTATCATTTAGTTTTATAGTCGATAGTTTAAATCTTACATATACCATAACCAAAAAATAAACAAGATAAGAAAATCAAGCTGATGGAACTTCTCCATATTCTCTTTTTTCTTTATCATCTGGGAGGATTTTCAAGTTAGTATCTAGCTAGGACATATTGATAGAAATGTTGAGATTAAAATGTAAAACTTAAGCTTTAGCCTTTTCAAAACCCTTCAAATACATGGCATAAGCCATAAAATTGCTTTCAAAAAGCTTTCCTATTTTAATTTGAGTAGCTTGCACTTTTTCTAAGTCTCTCTCCCAAGTGAACATTTAGCTTCTTATTAACTCGAACTTAGTAGCTTTTTTCAGTATCTTTATATCTAACAACTTTTTCTTAGACTTTAGCTTCTTGAAAATTAACTCTTGCTACACCTTTTAGGTAAAAATATTAACACCTTCCTTCTTTGTAGAGTAACTTAAGTGAGAGCAACATGTAATCCCTCCTAGCAAGCCTTCAACCTTTTTCAGACTTTGTCAAGATAACCTCATAGATTGGTTGTAATTTCAAGATCTATTCCATATAACTTGGGCAAGATTATTCCATTATCTTTGTGTATAGTCACCAAGGATAATACATTGGCAAAGTCATGGGCTAAATCACACACCACTATCTAACCAAACTTCCCACCCCTAATCTTATTCACTATAACCAAGTTGGCATCATGATTTTTTTAAAAAGATATCCAGTCAGAAGAATACGAAGCTAAATCAATATCCTTGTACCAAAGGCTATCTAAATCCTTTGAAGTTATCCCTATACTTATCATAAGAACATCTAAGTAGTCACTAATTTTGAAGCTTAGCCATATGATGAACTAGATAAGAAATTAAAGTAGTCCTTGCTTCAAGAACTTATGTAACATTAGAAGTTTTAGATGATTTTTTCCTTTTTCATAAATGATCCAAAGTGGCACCTCAGATGTTAAACTTGCATCATTATCCCCAAAATTATTCATCCCCTAAGTTATTCAAAAAAAAAAAAAGAATCAAGAGTGGTGTCTAAGTCCTAACCTCAATTCTTACAATCTTTTTCCAATGTTTAGTCCGCCTAAGTAGGTGCTAGAGAACTCTTAACTCCATTTATAGTAGGAGTTTTCTTCTTTGAGTGATTCTCCTTTATGTGCTAAAACTTCATGTTACCCACATGAACCATTAGGAGTAAAATCTTCAACCACTAATATTTGATTAAGTAATACAAGAAACTTGCTAAATAAAAAAATAGTAGATGGAGGAACCACTTAGACATACTTAGTAGTGCTTGTGTATTAAGTGTATCTATGCTAAGCCACTAAAGAATTAATTATTATTTAGGGGGATTTATTCTTTCCTCCAATTAGATAAGATAAAGGAAAAACCTAGCCAATATGGGTGAACCTCTTATGCTACATTAACTTTAAAAAATGAATCCTTTTAATATTTAAAGTTAGTTTCTACATCAAAGAGAATAGTCTAACTGGATTGTTGAAAGAAAAGAGTCCAACTACCCTTCTACTAGAAAAAGGAAAGAAAAAAAGGGAAAGTGTTGCAAGAAGGATCACACTTCAAATCCATTTCTTTAAACATTCACTCTTTAGACATAATTTCAAAGCATATAAGAAATATCCATGGTAAGGATAAACATTTAAACTTCATGAAACTTCATTTTGAAATATTGTAAAAAGAGAGGCCAAACTTAAACAAACAACATAATCCTTATAAAACATCAAGAAATCCATAAGATTATAACTACAAGCATGCTTATTACTTTAGCAAGTCACAAATAAAATTATCGAATGTTTGGATGGATCCTCATACCATGCATTGTGCAATGAATCCATATACTCTTGATTTATCCATTTAATGGAAACCATTTGACTCTTTACTTTTGCACTTATCTAATTAAAAGTAGAATGATCCCCATGCATTTAACTAACTCTATTTGCTCCACAAAGATCCTTCAAGTAATTAATTACCATGGTGGTAAAATGGGATTGACAGTAATAAGCATGACATCAAGCACTAAAATTGTACTTTAAGGACGAGTTTGAGCAAGTCTTTTTTTAAATCACCTAGGCTAATGAAATTTGGATGGTCTTTATTAGAGGAATTACTCAAATCAATGAAATCTAGATGGTTTTTTCTTATCAAAACATAAAAACTAACACACCTTCAAAAGAGCAGCCATATCAAAATAAACTAAGAAGGAGGTTAGATTGTTAGTAGAAAAAGAACATAACGAAAAATAATAAACAAAAAAAGGAACAAAGAAACAAGATCATGTAAGAGGAAGAATGATAAAAGGAACATTATGATGAGCACAAAATCTTTAAAACAAAAAATAAATAAAATCACAAGAAAATCAACAAAACAATTAATAACATAAAAAAGGATAAAAGTTTAAATAACTTACTAGAAAGGCCAAGATGGTGGAATGTAGTCACTGACAATAAAAAGCTTTATTGAAGAAATGATATGCCACCGATAAGAGAGGAAGAATAGCCACATCGATGTTAATAAGAAAAAATTAGAGAAACAAAAGCTTGAAAAAAGAGAAAAGAGAATATAAGTAATAATACCAAAAATCTTAAGAAGATAATGCATAAATCCCGAAGCAGTCAAGCTTTCAAATCACAATGGTAATCTACTAACCAAAAAATAATAATAATTATTGTTATTATAGTTAATTTCCTCAATTTGAGAAATGATGTAATTGGAAGGAGAAAGAGGGTAAGTGCCAACAAATGTCCACTTAAATTAACATGGCCTAACTAGATACAAGCTAGTCTAGTCCATAATGTAAGCATGTTTCCATTTATCTAGAAGGTCCACTCTTAACCTAGACCTATTCACTGACTAGACATTAACTTGTTAGATTCCTTTATATATTTACTCGACTTAACTAAACCACCCTAGAAAACTCCAAAACATGTTGCAAAGAGTATGTTCACAAAGCGCTACAATTATCAGGACACATGCTCATTTGACATTGGCTTAAGTACCATGCTATAAAAATAACTTCCTTAAGACCTACAAAAGTAATCCCTATAGGTTACGTTCAAAGCATGAAGATAACATATAAAAAGGATCCATTTCCATTTGATTGGACTAAGTATTTAAAACTACCTTATGTACTACTACTCATTTGAGCACTTCTTTATTAGCCTCCATTATAGATTTTAATGTTCATTCATAATTATGGTATGTATGGATTATGTAAAGTTAATAGAAATGTGTAAAATGCATAGGGAATATATGTAAATATATAACTTATGTAAAGGATATGACATTTATGAAAAATATGAATTATGTAACTTATATGGATAATATGAAACAAGTGGTTTATGTGGACTTTATTAAAGATAAGAATCATGCCAAAAAATAAAATTTTGCAAATTATGTGAAACATAAGAATTATATGGGCTATTTGAAATATATGAATTTTTTTAATTATATCAAAAATGTGAATATTGGAAAGAAATTGTGAAATATGCAAAAATATGAAATGTGAAATGAGCTCACATGTGATGGTGCATGGATGTGATTATGAATTGTTCCATGGAATAAGGGCACTATAAAAATGTTAGTGAAGGGATAAATTAAGCTAGACCCAAAGGAATAAGGTTGGGTGGGATGGATAAGACTAATCCAAAGATATAAGGTGAAAATGATATCCCTAAGGCATTTTGTGAGTGTTTTATGGATATTTGTTATGTTTAAATTAAGTTGCTCATCAAATATGTTTTGAGTTATTGTAATTATTGGTGAATTATTGAAATTGTTAATTATTACGATTAATTGTGAGATATTGCAGTTATGTATCCATTAGAAAATTACATATGCTAGATGAAATGGTTATTGCTATTTGCTCTAATAAAGAATCATTGGTTAAGGTCGACTAGTGAGATGATGGGGGATAAGATTCATCATTGAAAGGGAAATAGCCTGGATCACCAACTAAGGCCCCTAAATAACCACTCAATGATAAAGGAGGTAGGGTTTTCTTTAATTGAAATCTATTTTCAATATATTTATATATATTATATCTATTTTTTATATTTTTATATATTATATTAATTGTATATATATGTTATATGTATATATATAAACATGTATTTTCCTCAAGATTCATGAGAAATAGCAAAATTGTGAAACTATGGAAATATACAAACTCATAAATAACTTAGTGACAAAAATGGTATATATCTATACTAGTAATAACTCAATATGAATAAAAATGCCCATAATGTCTTATAAGGGATTCATTCACTAACTCTATAAAGATTTGTATCGTTGTTTAATTATTTTTTATGTACCAATACTTAACACCAAGATGCTAATGTACATGGATACGATGATGATCATGGTGTTGCATACTTTCAAGACCATCCATATACATTTCCACTATAAGATGTTTATGGACATGCATGAGTACATTTTGATGTATAATGTATAAAATGAGTCCATAGGTGGTTCTAATATTTCATAATTGATCCTAGGAGGCTATTTTGATTGCTTGTTTCATTAGGACATGATATTTCTAATTGTATTTTGTTATTTTTATGGTATATATGCAGTTATAGCTTTATTCATCATGCTAGTTCTTAGTATTTTGTTATAAGGATGACATGACCTCACATGAACAAACTTCTATTATTATGATTGCTGCCACCTTATAGTATTGCTTGTTCATAAACATATAGAAACTTAATCAAGGGATCAAGTAAATTTTTTTAGAAAACTAATTTTATTTTCCTTACTCAAGAATTAAAATTCATGATTAATATAGTGGTCAAATAGTAAAAATTAGTAAGGTTTTTTATAGTTGTATTAAAGCATAGTCCAAGACAGAAGGGAAAGATGTGACACCCTATTGCTAGTTTGTTCTAGACAACATTCACGGTGAACTTAGTGATACGTATTGTTCACACCAAAATTAAAAATATCCCAATTAGAATATAGTATTAATGAGTTTAAGTTGAACCTAATGGAATAATAATCAATCTAAGCATAAGAAAAAAAGATTATAAATAAACAAAAAATAGAAATAGAAATAAAACAAAATATGAAATTCTTAATCTAAGGGTATCACTCTAATTCTCATATTTATCATAGGCAATAAACAAAATTTACTCTTAATTTGATTATTTAGATAATAATTATTCCTAAGTTAGCAATAATCATGTTCATAGTGTTGATTAATTAGAATAAGCACTTATTAACCTCTTATTACATGTTTCAACTAAAGACATACACCATGAACCAAATCAATCATAGTATTAGGCATTTGAAACAAGATTACGATTGAATTAACGAATTTACAAGTAAAAATTTCTAACTTTTTTCCTTAGGCAACTAATGATTTACCTAAATATCAAATCATTAGAGCCTAATTGCAATCAATCACAACTATCCTATAAGCAAGAATTAATTATAATTAATCATTTAGTTATAAACTACAATATAATTAATCTATTGTAATTAAAAGGCTGTCTAAAGAACCATTCATAACAAAAGTGAAAAAGCAAGAGCTAAGTAAATTAAAGAGAAAGGTATTGGAATTAGAGTTAATTAGAGTGATAGTCCATTAAATTGATATAAGTTTAGCCTTTTATGTCTTCTCCTAAATAAAGCAAAAGAAGAATAAAGAAAAGTGTTGTCTAGGTTGTGGTATTGCATGTGGGGCACAAATATTCTATTATCTAAATGTGTTAGTGTTTTCTACCTATTAAGCTAATTATGGTTAAATCTTAAGGTTACAATGCTTATGCCGTGCTTAATTTAAAGATCAAAAACTTAATTTATAAACCAAGATATTAAACGGTAGTGCTATGAGGAGCTTCACCTCTTAAGTGCTTTCATCATTGGATTACCTTAATGCATTGAAATGTGTATTTTTAATCTTGATTCACTCACTTTAATACTAAAAAAAGGCAATCTATTGTTGAAAAGACTTAACCTCTTAAGAGATATGTCACAACCTAATTCCAATCGTGATCGGTATAGATCTCGATACTTTATTTCTACAAATCTTAACATTTTTTACTCTTTTTGTCTAATAGGAGTTTCCAAGTTCTAAGGGGGCTTAAAAATTTATTTTAAATTTTTGTGAAAAAATAGATAAAATCCTTCTATTTTTGAACACTTCTCAAGGGTCACACACCTTATAATATTAAAACCTATTTATTTCAAGGGTCACACACCTTATAATATTAAAACCTGTTTATTTCTAGATATGACAAAAAGTAACTTACACAATACAATACAATTTCACACTTGTACACATACAATCAATTACTTATATCATACGATTCAACAAATTAATATCTGAATGCAATTCTAATTCTAACTATCAAATTTCTTTACTAAGGCGGTCTTAAATCTCCATAAATGCATAAAGCTCAAATATGCTTACCACGACTTGAAAATATTGAAAATACAATAGAGTGAGTTATAAAAACTCAGTGAGCATATATCTATCGCTATCTTATGGGAGATTAATTTTACTTATGATAAATCATAGTTTAATCCTATAATAAATTAGAAACTATTGACAAACTTATTTCTTGGAATTCTAAAAACTATGAAACCAAATGCATAACATTATCATCACATCACGCACTACCTATTTCAGTAATCAACATAACCATAAATAGCCCTTAAGAAGGGAATACAAACAAATCATTATAATTACATTATGTCTTTGTAGTCATGTCAGATAATGACACTTAATCATAAGCAAAGTTCTAATACCACCATATCAAATCCCACACTTAATTATAGTAAACATATATGTAACCACCTTTTTATTTCAATATCAAGTTTACACTTTTCTCAACTACTTGCTGGTAATTTGCCTATTGGCTCTTAGATCAATCTTATAGCCTTCACAACTGTTAGTTAAGAATTTTCCATCTAACTTTTGGTATCATCTCTTCACCATAAATTATAATATCTTATGTTATTGCTTATCTTAACCATTTTCTAATTGTGACCGGCATGGATCTTATTATTAATTTCCACAAGCCTAATCAATTTTCACTCTATTTAATGGAAGTTTCCAAAATTTTAGGGGAACTTAAAAATTTACTTTAAAATTGTTGTAGAAAAATGAATAAAATCTTTCTTATTTTTAGACACTTTTTAAAGGTCACACGCCTACGATACAAAACCTACTTAATTCTTAAATACGATAACAAACAAGATTCTCACAATATAACATAGATTCAATTTTACACATACAACAATTCAAAATATCATATGATTTAACAATTCTTTATTTGAACACGAATTACACTCCTAACTATCAAATCTTTAGTAAGGCAGTCTTATTTCTTCATGGATACAACAAGGTCAAGTCTTAACTTGAAAACATTAGAAATACAACAAGGTGAGTTACAAAAACTCAATGAGCATATATCTACCATAGACTTGTAGAAGACCAATTTTACACATAATAATCATAAGTTAATCATGTAATAAATCATAAATTATTAACAAGCCCATTTCTTGAATTTTTTAAATCCATGGAACTAAGTCTTGGAATTAGAGCTCTCCTACACAAGACTAATGGAAGGTACACTATCCGATAATAGACAACATTATCTGCACAAGACTCATAAATGCAACAAGCTCAAGTTTTAACCTGAAAATATTAGAAATACAATGGGATAAGTTATGAAAACTTAATGAGCATATATCTACCATAGACTCATAAGGGACTAATTTTATATATAATAATCATAGGTTAATCATGTAATAAATTAAAAATTATTAACAAACTCATTTCTTGAATTTCTAAAATCTACGGAACCAAGTCTTGAAATTAGAACTCTTCTACACAAGACTCATGGAAGATATACTATCCAATAATACATAACATTATTGTCACAATATGCACTACCCATTCTAAGTAAATAACATGATCACAAAAAACCCTTAAGGCTGAAATACAAATAATCATCACAGTCACATTATGCCTTTACATCCATGCCAAACAATGACATCCAATAACAAACAAAGTTTTGATATCATATCCAATCACACATTTATTTATAGTAACTATATATGTAGCCGCCCTTTTTATTTCAGGATCAAGTCTATACTTTTCTCAATTACTTGCCAGGAATTTGCCATTTAACTTTTGAATCAATCTTATATCTTTCACAATTTTTAATTAGGAATTTTCTATCTAACTTTTGGTATATCTTTTCATCATAGATCACAATATCCAATGTCATTACTCTAGCATAGTTCTTAATTTTTCAATGCCTCATTAACTTCAATTCACAATGTAGTCAATTCCCTACCAAACTCAATACAAGCTCAAATAGATTATTATTCCGCAATTATAGGCAATCAAAGTATATAACATCATCACAATATGATATATTGCAATTCTATCACAATTAATTAATCAAGAACTAGTAATGACATAATCATACTTTTACTGTACACTCTAATTAATTATCATTCATCAATAACTAATTACGCTTATATTACCAAATTAAATTCATATCATAAGTATGAAATCTATATCACTAATAAGAAAAATACATATAAATCATCTTATATAAATCAGTGGTGAGATATATACTCACCTAGTGGAATGCGTATTTCTAGTAGAAACTTGGACTATTTTTCCCTTTTCCCTTTTCCAAATTAGAAAGTACAAATATAAATTATAAATATAGGGCATCACTTACGATATTTCTAAATATCATAACTCCAAATCCAAATCATATTCCATTATAATTTATTAGCTTCTTGCATACGACTACTATTTCGATCCAAAGTATAAAATAATTAAAGATCAAGTTCAAATGATATGAATGCACTCTAACTCTAATACCCTTTAATTTTGTTTCATGACAATCAAAATTATATTTTACATGAGTGGAGCTTTCTTGAACCACTAGTAGTTTATTCAAAATATTACAATATAATTTTCTAAGACGACTCCAATCATATTTTTCTATCATCATATAATGTAAACATCTTATTTTCAAAAATATTACAAATAAATCCATAACTTTCATAAATAGTGATTCTTAAATCATACATGAATTCTTCAAAATAATAGAATAAAATGCTCACAACATAGGCTTTTTGAAATTTATAATCACTGCTAAAAATATTATAATATTCTATGATGATTCTGCTTATTGAAATATGTTATAACATAAAATATATACATATAGATACATTTCTATCACTATTATCATGTACCTCAAAATTCTACAAATAAGGGCCTTTTAAATTAGATTTGAATCCTCTGAAGTTATAAGGTGTAATAATATTAAAATTTCATAAATATAACATTCTATCATCTTGTAATATAAAATTCCGTCTTTCAAGTTCATTTTCATATTTTTCAACATAAAAAGCATAGTTTTCTCCCATACTACATATATAACAGAGCACACAAATAAGTTTCTTTTCATCACGCATAAATTTGCCATAATAATGAAACTAAAGATTATATTTATATCTTAATCGTACCCTTTAATCATTTTATAACAGAAAAATGTATTTTTATATGCTTCGTCCTTTTTACCATTTTTTCCCCTTCAAATATGCAAAATTGAGTTTTCTTGGATTCATTTTTAAATTAGCATAAGTATAAAAATATTATGATATAAACCTGTTCACTGGCACCGGAAGGAACAGTCGGTAGCTCGCCGGCGCCGGTGATTGAGTGGGCTCACTGGAAAAATGCAGAGAAATGCCACCTTCTGTTCCAGCTTCGATCAGCGTTTCCATGCGTTTGAAGGCCATTGCTTGATGGGGAAACATCCACACAGAGCTAAAACAGCTCGCCGGAACAACAGTGACCAAAGTGAGCGGTGAAGATGGTAGAAGTATCTCGAGCTGGTTCCGGATCATACATCCTTGCACGGAAGCTCCTTCGTTCGCGCCAACCGAAGTTACTATTTGATGACTTAACGCCTTGCGAAGGTGGAGCTAATGTCGGAAATGAGAAAACCGAGAAGGGAAGAAAAAGGAGAAGCAAGGGAGAGAAAGGTCGTGGATGGTGAGGAGAGACAGTGCTGTCGGGTTTTTGAGGAAAATCTAATGAAAGAGTGACGGTAATTCTAAAAAGAATAGCCAGAAAACTATAAAAAAAAAGAGGCACTACCGACTTTTCCAAAAAAAAAAAATGAGTTATGGGTTTTGCTTCTATGCATTGCATTTCGGAGTACTGTAAATCCATACTCCTCTTTTATCTCAACCATTCATTTTTTATATAAAAAATCCTAGTCATTAATTTATCTTAAAAAGTTCATTTCCGTGAATGGATTTTATTTAAATTTCTCTAACTCACTTATTTCTAATTTTCTCCTGATATGTAAATATATTTGAAAATCCTATTATTTAAACATCCACAATTTTTAAAATAGTTTATCAAATATAATCACTTAATTTTATAAATTTTCATCCTCATAATTACTAAAATTAGTTTTGATTTGCAAAAAAATCCTTATAAAATATATTTAAATAAAATCCAATTTATAATGACCATTTAAAAATAAGTCTGTTTCAAACTTCAATTATCCTTAAACAATTATTTTTTTAAATATAACAATTCATTTCATAAATTCTTTCCTTATACCTATAATCATCAAGACATTTTCAACTTGTAGAAATTTTCTTTATAAAATTATTTTAAACTAATTTTAAATTAATAATGACCGTATAAAAAAATAAATTTCAAAACTATCATAATTATCATTTTTCATATTCCAAAATTGTTAATACGGAGAATAATTTAAAATCAAGTACTAACTAAATAACTAAATAATTATCCACAAGCATAAAAAAATTATAAAACTTTAAATTTAAACTTAAAATATTACATTACTCTAGCACAATTTACAATTTCTAATGCCTCATAAGACTTAATTCATGATATAGTCAATTTACTAGAACTTCACTCTATTCATATTATTAGATCTAATACAAGCCCCATAGATAACTATTCAACGATTTTGGATAATCAAAGCATATAACACAAATAAATGATATGATCTATTGCAATCCTACCACAATTAATCAGTTAATAACTAATAATGCTATAACTATACTTTCACTGTGCACTCTAATTAATTCTGATTCATCAATAGCTAATTACTCTTATATCATGAAACTAATTTTATATAATAAATATAGAATCTATACTACCATTAAGAAGAACAAAATTAAGTCATCTTTTATTAAGATAAAATTCAATGATGAGATACATACTCACCTGATAATGCTGATCCAACTTAAAGGTTCTAAAGTACCCATAATTATCTTTTAACATTTTTTCCTAATATTACAATTCACAAGAATAGTCTATAAATATTCAAATTTATTTCTTTTTATCTCAAATTACTATCCTAGGATCTCATCTTAATATCTTGACTTTTGGAATATATCATAATGTGGAGATCCTTAAATTGTACCATATGGATAAAATATTAGAACTAGACATTCTAAAATTCATTTCATGCCATTTGACCTTTCTAAACTATTAGCTTTCCTTATTTTATTATTACTATATCAAGCAACCAAATAACATTATAAACAAGAGTTTCTCGAATCAAATTGGAATCTTAGGAAGTACTAAAATCTAATTTTCTAGTCATATTATTTTAGTACTTTGTAACATAAAAATCATATTTTTCTCGTGTTTCATCATATGTCTCTAATGTGCATAAAAATGGATTTCTTTTATTCAAGCTTGAGTCTGCATTTATAATAGAATAAAGTATTCTATTTATATTTTAATCATTTTATTTTGACATTTTATAGCAAAAAACTTTATATTTTGCAAGTATATACATATATGTATCATCATATGAATTAAAATACCCAAATGGGCTTTTCCTGATTCTTCCAGCAAAATAGCATAAATATTAAGTTTTTATAATCTAAATAAGCTTACTATCATTAGAAGAACATAACCCTAGCCCGCTAACATCGAAGTTAGACCCAATCCCCGGCAAAAAGGAGCAGCTTTTGATCTACCTTGTTATTGGAGAAAACTGCCACCTTGCTACTTCCTAAGCCCTTTTTCACACATAACAATAGCCATTTAGAAAGGATCAGTGAAGCTAATAGAAAATTGTGTGATGTAGTGGCTCGACTTATTGCTTAATCGTTCTTTGTTGTTGGAAAAAAATGCCGTATAACAATAGCTTAGGCAATGGCCACAACGTACATGAAGCAAAACCTATAGTGGTGTGGCTCCAAGGACACTGAAATGAAGCTAGAAAAAATAGCAACAATGGTAAAGAGGAATGTTAAGAAAGAAAGGAAAGAAAGACCAAAAGGGAGGGTGGTAAGGAGTTAAAAGAGAAAGTGATAAGAAGAGAGGGAGAAGGTTATAAAAGCTATTAAAAAAAAGAAAAAAAAAGGAAAGAGAGAGAGGGGGGCTATGATGTGCTATACCACTGAGAGAGAGATAAGTAAAATAAAAAAAATATAAAGTGTATAACAAGAGAAAAATAAAGATAAGGAGGGGGAAATATTATGGTACTCCTTAGCTATTATGAGCTCAGTTTCCTTTTTTAAATCTTATCCCTCCTTCTAATTTAAAATTATCTTAACTATTCACTTGTCTTAGCAGTTTATCTTGATAAACTAATTTTACTTAAAAACTCAACTTTATTTATTTTTGTAATCTTCTCTCAATATATAAATATATATATTTGCAATAACTTAATTTTAGAATCCTAAAATAAATATATTAATTTCCTATAATTTCCAAAAATAAATTTATTAACTACTAACAATTAATTTCATAAAACTTTATACTCATAATGACCATTTCCAACTCATGAAAAATAAAATCATAAGAATATTTAAGCAAACCTTGAATCATGAATGGCATTAAAAAAATAAATAACCATTAATATATTTCAAATATTATTATTATCATTTTAATATTTTCAAAACTTTTAAAAGAAGGAGAAATTTAAAAGCAATATTAACTAGATAAATAAATAAAAATAATTATTCATAAATATTGAAATTTATGACACTTGTAAATATTAAACTAAGGTATGACAAGATGGGACTCGTCATAACACTACCTAATATTAAAATAGTTTATTGCAATGAAATCTAGTATGTCAACTTTTAGAAACTTTTTAGCCATTAAAATAACATAGTTTTAGTAATCCCAAAATAAAAAGCCATTGGATGAACCTAAGCTAACATTTGGCTTTGGTTTGGTATCATTTCAACTCTTATGGCTATAATTATACCTAAAGAATCAAAACTAGATTAGATTAGGCAACAACTTCATATTATCTTCCTAACCTGATTTGATCCTTTAAATGACCAACCTAGCTCTTTCCTTTGACACAAGATTTATAGATTTGCTTTTTAAGTTTTTAAATAAAGATCATCTTAATTGGGTATCTAGAACTTAAATTATGACTAACCTGAAATAGTGTCAAAGTCCCAACATTAACTACGTAATTCAATTTCTTCCAAACCATAACCCAATCACAAAACATGGTGAAATTAATTCAATTATGCAAATGTAACACAATTAAGGTTGTGTAATGAGGAATTTGGGAATTTCAAAAGATGTCAAATGTTTGAATTTTAATTTTAATTCATTATGATTTTTTCTTTCATTTAAAGAATCTCTTGTTTGGATAACTTTATCTTTGTTTTGAGGAAATTTTCACTAATTTTACTTTACAAACTTCTAAATGGAAAAAAATACATTTCCATTATTTATTTTATATTTTCAACTTTCACATAATAAATTTTTGAAAAAAATACTATTTTATTTACAATGCTAATATTAATTTTTTTTATTACATATGATAGATTTGTCAATTAATTTTTATTAATGACATTTTATTTTACATTATTATATTTATATCCAACTAAAAAATTAAATGCCAATAAAAAATTAGAAAATGATTGATTTAACTAAAGTATAATGTTTACAAAAAAATGCATTAACTTAATTGAAAATATAGTTTCATCTTTGTACAAAACATGATAGTAGATTAACCTTCTACAACTAAGCAATTGTCATGTTGAGATGTCTAGGAACAAAATGGAATTTTAGGTTCCAACTTATTAGATTGAATTTCAAATACCATGTTTAACACTATTAGAATCCTCCATTAAAATACCTTCCATTTTAAAATTCCTAATAAAAACTACCTTAACAAAGAATTTGATTAGCTAGTAATTTAAATACCTTGTATACTTACATTCCTTGATTAAATTACCACATCCAAACATGACATTAGAGCCTAAAAATAAAGGATGTATGTATGAAAATATTATGCACATCAAATTCCACCAAACTTAGCATTTACACATCCTCAAGTGAACATAACTTTATTTAAAATTAAAAAACAAAAGACTAACTTTTCAATGACTGAAAGATTACAAAAATCACAAGAAAGAAAATAATGAAAGCTTTCAAGGATCATAACATATCATGGACAACAATCTTTATAACTTAAAAACTAATTAACATGATAACTTCATTCAAAAAAGATAAATCAAATTGGTAAACCTTCACATGAAAATTCACTTTCTAACTTTCAAATATTTAAGGTAAGTGTTTCACTCAACTTTATTCTATAAAAATGCCTTACTATATGGTTGTTTATCATTTAGTCTTTACTACTTAAACCATATGTATAACATAAATAAAAAAGAGCTTATTAAAGGATGTAAAAAAAGGTTTAGGAGAAAAGGAAAGAGAATTGAATATATGAAGGTGAAAAACCAAGGAAATTAATAGAACACTTGAAACATAAATATAAGTCATTTGTAAACAAACACAAATCATCATAACCCAGATTTTGACTCCAAGTTTTCATCATCTTCTTCTTTTTACCTTTCTTTTTTATTTATTTTTGCCTTATTCTTTTATTTTTCTTATCTTTCACTTTTTCTTTCTTTTTTTCCTACTAGACCTTGAAAACTGATTTTGATTATTTTTCGTATGTTTCTTATACATAATACATATACACACCCCCATACTTGTTTAAGAACCCTTCTCCTAAAGCTTTTAAATGTTTTGTTAATCCCTAAGTTTAGGTGATGATATTTGTTTTTCATTGGAAAGTATGATAATGGACTATACAATAAAGAAAAGGTAATTAAGCCAAAGAAGGATTGGCAAAGATAAATTTTACAAGATTTGCTGTTTGGTAGTTAGTTTATATGAAGATTGCCTTTATCATTTTTATTTATATATGTGTGAATGTAATATAAAAAAGAATCAAAGCAAGTTTAAGAGAAATAAACAAATGAGAGAATATCACACAAAAAAAGGAAAATAATAACATAAATACTTAATAAAAAGCTCAAAAGCTCATAAAGAAAAATGTGTTACCAAAATTCAATTAGCTAATTCAAAATCCATGACCATACTAATCAAATTCAAGTTATAAAATAATTTATTCAATCATGTTATGAAGCCATTGAACAACTATTGATTCCTACTCATAATAATTGCAATTTTTCAATCATTGAAAAGCAATAAAATAACTCTAAAGGAATAAAAAATAAGTGAGAAATACAATTTTTTATTTCATTTCATAACATCCAAAAGCATAAAGGGAAAAAACATAATTGTGAAAACATAAAGAAAGTCCTAAGTCTCTTCTTACACTTAAATTTGATGTAATGCTTAATGTAAAACATACAAATATCAAGAAAAATTATTAGCAAAAAAAAAAGAAAAAGAATAAATCTAAAGTGGCTAGCTAACCATGTTTAGGTTGCCTTATATGATATGTCTTTCTTTAATATTTTTGGCTAGACATTGTAACTTTACTTCAACCTAACTTTAATTCATAAACATATGGTTTATTTGCTTCTAAAGCATCAATTTTCTTGAAGAGATTCTTTTCAAAATATGAGTCATCCAATAAACTTTCTAGAAGGGCTATTCTCAAATCATTCTTCTTGTTCAATTTAAAATCATCCTATACTAAGAAACCAATTATATTAACAAGAAAAATGGAATGATCATAAAGAAAACACTTTTCTCCTCAAAATATTAAAATGTGTTGTTTAGCCATCAAAATCCATGGATAAGGTTCCATCTCAAATATTAATCATATCACCTTTTGTTTTCAAGAAGGGTTTTCTTAGAATGATTGAAATTGAATTTTTTGCAATGTTATTTTACATGGCTAAAATAAAAAATTTAGCAAGAAAGATTAAGCCATTCACTTACATCAAATCAAAATATTCTTAATATTATCCATAAGGTAAATTTTAGAATAATTAGCAAATTGCACAACCATATAAGTTTATTTTAAAGTGCTTAATTTCAATTATTGATAAATAGAAATATAACATTAATTGAAGAACCTAAATTTAGCATTGAATACTCATTTTAGCTTATGCTTATAACATGTGGGATTATGAATATGCTTAGATCTTTATATTTTCTTAGTAATTATTTTAAATATTCGTAGACATATTTTTCCCTATAATTATTTTCTTTACATATCTTCTTAAGGATGTTTGCATACCTAAGAATTTGTTTGATCAAATTTGCAAGAGGTATGTTTAGTTTTACTTTCTTAAAAGTATCAAAACTCTCTTTTTCATCAATTAATTTTTTCCTTAGAAAGGAAAAGTTTACTAGAAAATGGAAGATGAAAAGTAGGAACATGAATGGGAAAGTTATGTGTAGATTTTACCTTAGCCTTTCCTTTCTTCGATTCCTTTAATGTCTCTTAGTTTTCTTATCTTTTTTTTCCTCTAGTATGAATGATAGGATAGGCTAAATTTCTTATAAGCATTGTACCACTAAAATTTCTCAAGATTTTACTACTAGTTAAGAGGTGAAGGGTAAAATTCTTGAATATTAGCCAATAGATGTTATGAGTTAGCTTACTTGAGTCTTAAAAAAAAATTTGCCCTTGTTTCTTGTTGGAATTGGAAGCTATTCTATTGAAATTATAATGTATTTATAGCCTGATTCTTAATAATATCTTCAAGTGATTCTAGTTAGAAAGTTTAATTTACTGATGGTTTTTATAGAGTAAGAGGATGAAACTTGCTTAGACTAACTTAATTGTTATATTTGAAGTTTAGATGATTACTCCATATAGGATTGTAAGAATTTGACAAAGAATCATATTTCTATGGGTATTAGTAAAGGAAGCTAGCTATGACATGCATTAATTTGTAGGACTTATCCTCTTAAAAAGCTAGGCACATATAAATGAAGTGGCTAGAAGTAGAGTAAATGCCATATATTTTTATCATTTATGTTTAATTCACAACTAATTATCTTAACATTGAAGTTAAATTTACAAGTTGTTTTTCTATCTTTGTTATGATCACCTCATTAATTGATTTTTATGTAGGTTCCCTTCTATTACCAAATGATTGGGATTTCATTTCCATATTTGCAATTAAATTTGTTACAATTTCTAGTATCTTGTCAATAAAGTTTTTCCATTATTATAATCAATTATGCTTTTGTCCATTGACAACAATTCTCAATATAAAAATTAGATCAAGAGCTAGTTAAGTATCTAACAATGAGAATAACTAGTATGTAATCTTTTATATCTGTCCTAATACTGATATAAATACTATCTATTGAATTGTTGGATTTGACAAATTTATTTTCTAATATTAGTAACATGAGATGCAAGAAAGTATTTTTCTAAGAAGGGACTCTTCATTTTAGGCCAAGTGGAGATTAAACCAAAATATAATATAATCAATCCTTTATTGAATCTGCCATGGAAAATGTAAAAGCCTAATTCTTAAAGTTTCATGGTGGAATGATTACATGAATTTCTTTGAGTCATTTATATGGATATTCCCTTGCAAGACCATGAAAAGTATGCAATAAAAGTATAAAACCATATTTCATCTTAAAATTAACATCTAGTTTGTACTATTCAATGCTAAAATAAAATATTTATTTTTGACATAAAATGGATATATCCATATTTCTTTAACTTATATTTATGAGATAATAAAATATGGCAAAAACTATATCAAAAATCTATTTACATAGAAATTAATGTTTTAGTTTACATAAAAAGAGTTATAGATATGGCAAAAACTATATCAAGCTAGTTTTAACAATACTATTATGGTTGTTATAGATGCACAAGGTTGAATGATTTCTTAGTCATCCATAGGGTACAAGAAGAAGGACACTATTTACCACTCAAACCACAACAAAAATGCTATTCAAATAGTATCAGATCAAGGTATGCAACAAGCAGAAGTCATGATAAAAGGTTTCAATCTCAAGAGAGATGTGGCATTAAGAGCTATCCATAAAAGTTGTAAACAAGATAGTAAATTCAAATAAAAAATAGTAAAGTCTTTTAAAGTTCCATAATTCATAACCACATTTACATATTTTAATGAACCTTATTTCCTCATACTATGAAAGTCCTTTCAATTATAATTCAAAATTATAGGAGGAAATATGCAAAAAGAAACATGAATTAAATACAAGTAAAAAAAGAAAGATGAGAAATTTGGCAAAAATACTAAAACTTAAAAAAAATAATTAAAGTAATGGAATTTGGCTAAAAGAAGTTAGGATTAAGGGTAAAGCCTTTAATCTTACAAAGTTTCATCTAGAATTCCATGGAATATTTTGTCATCTAATGCCACCAATAAGCTAAGAAAACAAAGAAAATTGTATAAAAGAAGTTGAAAATGTTAGTAAAATAAAGAAAAGCAACTAGATATTGATCAAGCAATCCTCAGCAACAGTGTTAAATTTTAATACATGCTATTCACATCAAAATTAAAATTGTTCCCATTGGAATGCAAAACTAGTGAGTTTAAGTTGAACTTAAAGCATTGATGGTTAATTTAGGCAAAATAAAAATAAAAATATGGTTTTTGAAACATAATTAAATAAAAATAAATAAAATTAGAACAAAATATGAAAATCTCAATCCAAGGGAATATTACACTCTACCTTTTAGATTTATCACAAACACCAAGTGAATTTTACTTTTGATTTAACTATTTAACTAACAATTACCCCTAAGTCAACAATAATCATGTTCCTAATGTTAATTAATTTGAACAAGTGCCTAATTAACCTTTTACTACATGTTTCAATTAAGAACACGTATTATGCACTTAATCAATAATAGCATTAAGCATTAAGAACAAGGTTAAGACTAAATTAACAAATTTGCAAGCAAATTGTCTTTTCTTTTTCTTATGTTAATTACCCAAGCTTCAAATAATCAAAGCCTAATTAACTACTAGTTACAATCAATCACAATTAACCTACAAGCAATAATGAATAGTAATTAATTATTTAACTTTGCATCATTAACAAATTGATTATAATTAATAAATTATCTAAGCAATCATTCATAATAAGAGTAGAAAAATAAGAGATAATCAAATTAAAAGTAAATTAAAAAGCAAGGTCTCATAATTAAATCAAATTATGTCATAATCCTTTAAACTAATGTTAGTTCAACCTCCCATAGCTTCTCCCAAATAAATTAAAAGAAAAAGTGTTATCTAGGTTATAGTGTTAACTTTGGAGGCATAAATTCCTTAATTTCTAAATATGTTAAGGTTATCTACTTGATAAGCTAGTTAAAGCTAACTCTTATAGTTACAATTGTTTATGCCTTGCTTAATTTGGAAATCCAGAACTTAATTTGCAAACTATAATTCTAACATAGTTTATTATAGTAAAATCCTATAGGTTAAATTTTAACTACTGTTTGACCATCAAAGCAATGTAGTTTTACTAATTTTAAAAAATGAAAATCATTAAGGTAGACCTAAAATAACATTGGGCTTTAGTTTGACACCATTTTAACTCCTAGAGATCTAATTATACCCAAAAAAATTATGACTGGACTAGAGATTATAACAACATTGCATTATTTTCCTAACCTAATTTAAACCTCTAAATGACTAAACTAAGTCTTGCATTCAATATAAGATTTGTAAAGCTTTTTCTTTACTTTCCAAAAGTATAAAGATCATCCCAATATGACCATTGAAACTTAAGTTATGATAAAGTAACTAAAACAATGTCAAATTTACCATATAATTCAATTTCATTCCAAACTTATGACCCATTCACAAAATAAGGTCAAATTAATTCGATAAAGTATATGTAACACCTTAAGATCCTTAAAATAAAGGAATTAAGTAAAGAAATGTTATGTACATCACTTTTTGAAACATCCAATATTTGTTTATGTATAAGCAATGTTCCATTATATAGAATATTAGAAGAATGAGTGCTTCAACATCCGTTATACTTTGAGTCTCAAGTAGAAGCTCAATTAGAAATACACCTTTATTGGTGGAAATTTTGAAATTTATTCTTGGAAGAATTATGATAGCATTGACCCAATAATAAAATTAAAAGTAAAAGGAACAAGAATCCCTCTCCCCATTACAAGGTTAAACACAATTATCCTAAATCATTCATCAATTTTTTAAGCTTAAGGATCCTTGCTACAATGATGTGAACTATACGTCAAATCCTCATTAAATCTTAGTTCAAATTGATCAATTCAATTGAATACTAGGCCATTTTAAGGCCTTATTGATAAAGTTAGTAAGATATCATCTACACAACCTAACTTATTATTGGTTCTAGTATTAAATGGAACAACAAAGCCTTATAACAACCTTACTTACATAGACATCCTTCAAAAGTTATTTTGTGGATCAATTCATTTTACCTATTATCATAGGAGCACAAGTATAAGAATTTAAGTAGCTAGAATTAAGAAAAAGTTTGATTTCCAAGGTAATGCCAAATTCACTCAATTATCCAAGTATACTAAGTACCTCATTCTTATAAAGAAGTCTAAGATAAAACATTTTTGTACAAGGCCTTCAAAACTATTTATTTCATCAAGTATATTTGACAGAAATGACTACTTATCAAGAAGTAGAGGATCAAGCCATACAACTTGAGATGCACTTAAAGGAAAAATATGAGTAAACAAATGATGTAGAAGGAAGGAAAAAGATGAGGCTTTAAAGAAATAGTTCATAGTTCTTAAAGAAAACCCCAATATGACTAAAGATTATATAAGTCACTTACTACTTTTCATGAAGGCCCAAATAATTGTAGAAAGGTAAAGATGGAGCATAAGAAATTTTAAGATGCCTATATATCACAATGCCAAGTTCCTTGCATCACCAATTTGTGATGTATGTAAGAGACAAAACCTAGGCAAGTCCAATTCAAATTTTAATTCATGTTTTTTATTTGGATAGCTTGGTAATATAGCCCAAGACTACCTGATTGCTCATTTGCTACAATCTGGATGGACTTTTGAAGCATGGACCACTACCTTTGTAAATCATTAATAGTTAAAGACAATGAAAAAAATTAAAAATTTTAACATACATAATGAAATTAAAAAAGCTTAAGTTTTATTTTAACATACATAATAAAAAAAATTAAAAATGTTTAAACTTATAAAGGATCTATGTAAAAGATTATAAATTTATACCTTTTGTAGAATGAATGAATCCAAATTAATTAACCCTATTATAGTTAAATACATGAACACAGGTATAAATCTATTTTTGTTATCAATAATTATTCAAATGCACAAAAAAAATTTATCACAAACATAAAATAAAAAATCATGAATACACAAATAGAATTCATCACAAATGCATAAATTAAAACTATGAACCATGAATGTAATCTAAAAATGGCAATGTCACTATAATATCCACATAAGCAGTTAAAAGTTTAATCGATATCAAATAGAATCACTTAACTCTCAATGTATTACTACTTACGAGCTTTTTCCGCTCTCAAACTTAATTAACCTTAGGTGTTTCCTATCTAATAGAAGAAAATTAAGGTTTTCTTTATATCAACTAGATTGCTATCTAACTAATTGATTGTTCCTTTGCAATCCTTAACTAAAGTTATCTCAAGAATGAGGATAATTAGGTTTTGATTATTGACCAGGGTTAATAACAATTTTAGTAAATAATTAACTCATATTTAGTGTTACTTAAATATAAGTCTAATCATATTGTGTTATTACTTAATGAAGCCCAATCATAATAGGCTTATCCTAATTAGGTGCTTTAGTTTAACTAAAAGTCTCAAATTACATTATGACCATAATATTTAACTCATTTTTTATGTGTGATTTTACAAGTTCTAATTATGTTAATAGTGATCCTAAATCCTAAAATCCTATCTTAGTATCATAAACAACAAGTGGTATCTAAAAATACATAACTACTGCCTAAGTAGTGAAAGTGTTAGTAATTCAAAATGATCTTTCCATGAACAATGTTGCATGTAGTTTAGTCCTTTTTATCTTGGATATCCAAATTGAACTCAAGGTATGGAATGTGTCAAGCTCTTCATAACTAATCTATTTGTTTCTTGACTCGTAAGTACACTAACTCAATATCATATATCAATTCATTTAAGCATGAACATATATTTCACAATCTGACTTAATCAAGGGGTTTATAGATATCATTTTACTTATATAGAAGAAGGAAAAGTTTCATCTAGGTCATCATGTCCCATTGTATGATTAATGGTATACCTAATCATTATTTTTTAAGCTAATCCCATTATAGATGATATTAGATAGCATTAAAATATATGGTTCCTCATGTAAGGAATTGTAGTGATTTTAAGTTAAAAGATAATATACATTATTGTCACCATGAGAATAGCTTATGACACTTAAATAGTAATCCATATAGCATTCTCGTGGCATGCTTGTCTCAAATATTTGTTTTCTAACATGTATACTTATGTTGACTAGATGTCACATATCCATAACTAGTGAAATTTAAGCATTAGCCAACATACATACTAGTTTTAATGTATTGTTTCTATACTAAGTTATAATAATGCTTGATTAGAGACATTTAGAGATAATATTAACTATTGTAATGATTTAATGTCATGTTCATTTATATTACATAGATATAAGAAATAAATATAATAAATTAACATGTCATTATAAAGAAAATAAAATGTAATACAATCATTCCATGATTAGCTTCTAAAGCATACACCATTAAATTTATCCTATAAAAATTAATTTTCTTCCCACTAATCTAATAGTTTTTGAAATAGGCAAGTATGATGTTATTTTAGGAATAGACTAGCTAATGACTTATTAAGCATATATGCATTGCATGGATAAAACAGTAAGGTTAATAGTTAGAGATTTTATGATAATAGTATTTAAGGGAAATGAATACTTATAGAGAAAAGTTTCATTCAAACATTGTAAGATGAGAGATTTATTTGAATAGGTTCCCAAGCTTATGTGACATTACCTACTCTTTAAGGTCTGACAAGCAAAACTATTATTGAAATACTGGTAATCAAGGGAAAATTTAAAATATTTCTAATAGAATTACATGAACTACTCCCAAATCAAGAAATTAAATTTAATATTGAATTGTTTCCTAAAACTAAGACAATTTTAGTATCACCACATGGAATGACACTTGCGAAGTTCAAGAAGTTGAAGGTGCAATTACATGAATAGCTTGATAAAGGATTTATCCACTGTAACACCTCTTTATAGGCGAGTTCGCATGCTTTCTATGAAGTAAAAGGATGGCTTGATGCATTTATACATTGATTATAAATAACTAAACATGGCTATCCTAAAGAATAGATATCCCTTACCTAGAAAAGATTCAAAGTTAAGGTACCATCAATTAAATGTTCATTAAGAACATATTCCAAAATGCCTTACTTAACATGTTACAAGCATTATAAGTTCCTAATAATGTCTTTCAATCTTTCCAATGCCCCTATGGCATTTATACATTTAATGAACAAGATATTCAAACCTTTCTTGGATCAATTTGTTATTATGTTTATTAACAATATCTTAGTTTACTCAAAGATAGAGAATGAGCATGCTTGACACTTATGAATAGTAATAGAAACCTTTAAGGAGCACCAAATATATGCTAAATTTTCCAAATACAAGTTTTAGAAGACTAAAGTAAACTTCTTAACTTATATAATTTCTTAAAAAGGAATTCATATGGATTTCTAAAAAGTAAAAGTGGTAAAGAAATGGCTATGTTTAACTAATGTCATTAAAGTGTAGAGCTCCCTAGGAATGGTAGGATACTATCACTAATTCATCAATAAATTTTCTTGAATATCAGTTCCACTAACCAAATTAACTAGGAAATGTGTATCATATGCTTAGACAAAAGAATGTGGGAAATTTTTCTAAATATTAATTAAAGCCTTACTACTACCTTGGTATTAGGATTCTAGATGAATCTAGTAAGTACATAGTGTTTTATGATGCCTTTAGATAAGGTTAGGATATGTGCTTATGCAATGTGGTAGGGTGATAACCTACACTTATCATCAGTTGAAAAGGCATGAGCAAAACTATCCTATTTATAACCTTGAAACGGCCATAATAATACTTACTTTGAAACTATGGTGCCATTAATTTTAAAAAGTAGCTTATGAATCCTAAAGCATATCTTAGAACAAAAAAAGTTAAATTTAAAGGAGTGGTAATAGATAGAGCCAAAAAGAAGTTTTGATTACTTTATCCATTACCACTAGAGGAAGGCAAATGTGGTTGTGGATACTTTGAGTAGAAAGTTGATAAGATAAGATAATAAATAGGAAGGCAAAATGAAGTATGGGATAATGGCCTTCATAAGGGTAGAATCAATGGTTATCAAATAGATAAAAATGGTTTAAAAGGGAGACCCATAATATGATGAATTCAAAAACAAGGCCAACATAAGTATAAATAATGATTTTACCTTAGGGAAATATGATAAGATTAGATATAAAGGAGGATTGTGAGTTCTTAAGAAGTGTATAGTAAATTTGTTAAATAAAGCCCACTAATCTAAGTATACCATGCATCAAAGAGCCTAAAAAATGTACCATGACTTGAAGTAATTTTTATTAATGGAAAAGGATGAAGAAAAAGTATCAAAGTATGCAGTAAGATGTCTCAAATGTCAGCAAGATTGCTAAGAGCTCACTAATTCATCAAAATAACTGAATAAAAGTGGGAATTTATTGCAATGGACTTTGTAATAGGACTCTTAAAAAGATTATGAATCTATTTAGGTCATAGTGGATAATTGATGAAAATAGTACATTCCCTACCAATTAAAACTATAGACTCTTCATTTTAATGTGTGCAATTATTTCTAAATAAGATTATTCTGTAACATAGTGCACTAGTAACCATTATGGAAATCTTTTCAAGAGGTTCTTGAGACCTAGCTTTAATTCAACATTATTTTCCACTATAAATAAATGGGCAATAAGAGTGAGTAATATAGATTTTAGATGTCAAAATAAAACCTTAGGTATTAGAATTCAAACAAGGATAGGCTTACTATTTTCCATTTATTAAGTTTACGTATAATAATAGTTATCAAGCTAGTATACAAATGACACCATTTAAGGCTATATATGAAAAAAAATGTAAACTCATTAGTAGGATGCTTTGATATGGGATAGGTAAAAATGATTAGACCTAATTTGGTTTTAAAATGCAATAGATAAGGTGAAAGTGACACTTGAATGACTATCAATGGCATAGGATAGACAAAAAGCATATGTGATTAAAAAAGCAAGGTTCTTAGAATTCTGTGAAGGACAGAAGGTATTTTTAGGAGTGACATTTATGAATGGAATGGTATGATTTTAGGGAAATCAGAAAGTAACCTTATGATATATCAAGCCTTTCATTATCCAAAAATGAATTGGAATGATGCCATATTAATTAGTTAGACTTAGACGAACTTAGTGTAATCTAAGTAATGATTCACATATCCATGTTGAGAGAAAAATAAATAAATTTAAGAAAAAAAAATTAAAGACCAAGATAATGCCAATGGTTATGGCTGAATAAGAAAAGCATGGAGACCAAAAGGCACCATGCTTGGTAAGTAAAGTCATACATGAGCTAAAGATATCTAGAATTGTTTAGCTCATAAATCCATTGATCCTCTTCTAATAACTAGGTTTACTTAGAATTCAAGGATAGATTTTATTAAATAAGGGATACTTTGTAATACCTCAATAGGAAAATAGAAGTCTTAATATGTGAACATGAACTAGAAAAAACATAAGGAAGTATATGTATGTGTGTATATATTTGTGTATATGTGTGTGTGTATGTATGTTTGTATATATGTATATGTGTATACGTACATACCTCACAAGGAAAAAATGATGGGTTAGTATGAATACATGTGTGAATGTATCAATGTGTGTACATATGTGAGGATAGGCTTTATTAGATTAGCCCATTAAAGGATTTGATTTTACAATCACAAAATTTAAGATAATATTGTTTTTATAGATTTTCTACACTTTAATAGTATTTTGATCATAACTTGTCATAGAAATATTCATAAATTATTCAAAGATTCAAAAAGTTGATATCTTAAGCATCAATTCACATAAGTTTTGTTACTTAATTTGTAGCCAAGTAATGCTAGAATTTATTTGGAAATAAAGACAAATTTTAGGTCAAATGACATTGACCAATACTTAATAACTAGGTTATAACTTTGTATAGGATAGTCTAATGGACAACTAGTTAAGGCCAATAGAAAATGGACATATAGATAACTTCTATGTAAAAATTTCATGCAATGGGTAATATAGTTTACAAAAGACACATTAGTTTTCTTTAAAGGCTACTTAAAAAAAAGACATAGAGAAAAAAGGAATTTAGAACCATTCTTTTCTTTCCTCCCATCCAAGTATGGGGTTAAAATTTTAAATTTTAATTTAAAAAACTAACTTAGGGTTTAAGTAAAGACATACCATAACCCATCCTTAAAGACACTTGATTAGGATAGGAAGTCATTATAGATGATAACATACTAGCCTTTTTCTATAACATGTCTAATGCAATATGTGCAATATGCAAGTTTACTATATCTTTAAAAAGGATACAATTTTATAAATACGAATGCAAATGTA